>JAOANR010000001.1:52201054-52494384 GCA_030278955.1 Hygrophila difformis | reverse complement strand
ATAGCGCCGTAGTTGCCCAGAACTTAAACAAAATTTTGCCCTACGGCACTAAACCAACGGCGCTATCCTCAGATAGCGTCGTAACTTTTGTTTAGAGCCGTAGGTCCTCAAAAATCTTCTTTCTTACAGAATCCACCTACGGCACTATCCTTACGACGCTATCCTAGGATAGCGTCGTCATTTAATGTTTAGCGCCGTAATATCTCCCCTTTTTCCAAAAACTTCTTATTTCTCAAACCACGTACGACGCTACACCTACGACGCTATACTAGTATAGCGCCGTAGTTTAGTGTATAGCGTCGTATTTACCCCTTTTCATCCAAAATTTATTCTCTCTTACACCAACCCATGACGACGCTACCCTCACGGCGCTGTCCTAGGATAGCGCCGTAACATCTGTTTAGCGCCGTAATCAACATTTTCATGCAGACTTTCCATTCTCCATTTCCATCATTAATTAATTGAACCCTCTAGTCATTAATGATTTATGATTCTAATTAGCAATAATTAAATCACTAATTGTTATGATTAGAGGACCTTTGTTCGATTGCCATTAAAACATTCTTCTATAAACAAAATCATGATGTCTTAAACAGATAATCCGGACTGTAATTAATTATGGTAGGAGGGATTATTTAAGCCATCACATATGGATTAATTCCATTACCTTGCATGAGAAACCAATGTCTCTCATGCAAGTTCTTCTCTTTATTTCATTTTATTTTGTCTTTTGTGTATTGTGTGTAACAATTAGTAAAGAATACACCAGACTAATGTTGGCGGGTATTCCCTCATGGATAACTAGCTCGTATACTGGGTATTAGTTACTAAGTGTTATTTTGCATGGTCTGGATGGCAGTCAGTAGAAGCCTTGGCGATTCGTCCATCTGGGACTATAATAGCTGCTCAACTGATTCCCATCCGGATACAGTTTTATTTTATTTACCTTAATTTCCAACCCAAATTCGAATCTGCAACAAAATTCTGCTAATGTCTGTCAACATTAGCTGATAAGTGTTGCAGAGAGGAAGCATGTAGGTTTTTCTCTGAATTCACAGACAGTAAGGGCCCAACTGGTAGCGACACTGCCATTTTAGGGTTTCACTTGTCTAAATTCGCTTCATCCGAGTAATTGGGAAATTGGATAGTAGATGTTTACAGTCCACCCGATTATTCTGCCATAACTTTGGTCTCCTGACCACTTCATATTTGTGTTTCACCTTCTGTCTAGACCCACATCTATATTTTGGGTCAATTAATTTTACACTTTCATATATCCTTATGCATGATAATATTATGTACTATTGTGGTCTGCAATATTTTGGGACCCTTCCATTGGACAACAGAAGCATAGATTTAAAACAGATATTGCATATTAAATTTCCGACAAAAACCCCTTTATAAAATCCGAATCTGAGTAAGGGATAAATTCTTCAGTTATGACTAATTCATATTCTATCAAGGGTTGATTTTGGGAAATTAGAAGCAGAGTCAGCGATTAGGTCTCATCTAGACTGAAAGGATCTGTGTTTTAACTGAGAGTCTAGTACCTGTTTAGGGAATGGTTTTCAAACTCATTATTTTCCAAAATTGCTGTTTGTTGGGAATCTAAGATTAAATATCACACCGAGATGGGGTCCGCTTGGACTCAAATACAGTGTAGTAAATAATCTTAGAGGAACATCATCCAGGCCTTGGTTATTTTCTACGATAGGGTTGAGTTTTCTTTCAACTGCTATCCTCTCTTGCCAAAGCCTATTTTTGAGTCCTGAGTGAGTGCATCCGGAACGAACTAACTAGTTAGTTCGTTTCATTAGTTTGTATCTCATAACCACCCGGAAGGAAGTGAACGCACGAGTAGTTCACCAAGAGCCGGGAATTCTTGATCCATACCCCTTCATTCTGATGGGGAGCTGTCTTTTACTACCAGGGTCAGACCTTCAAAACCTCCGAGTGATAGGTTTTAAATGCTTTCTCCACTGCTTTCTTTACCGCTTTCTTTTAACTGCTTTCTTAAGAGGTCACTCGGTTGTATTGAGAGTTGTGTAACTGTTACTAGGATTGATAGTTAAGGGATAGTTTAGGGCTTGATTAGAATCTTTGGGCGTGACATGGGAGAATGATGGTAGTACCTGGCATGTCAATAAATGATTTGTCAGGTGTTGCTCATCCGCCACAGATGAAGTAACATACCCAGGCCAGGGCAGTTACAAATCTGTGGTATCTTAGAATCTGCGGTCTTAAGAACATGTAAACTCATACTGTAAGTACCTGTCTGTTAAAGGGAACGCTGTACTGAGAGCATGAGAATTAGCTATCTGATAGGATTATCCCAAGCAAAGGTCTGTGTACAAAAATGGAAGTTTAATACTGCTATATCTAAATCTTGTCCAATTTTCATTCTTTTCTTCCTGTCCCTTCTGTCTACGTTGTGATTCAGCTTCACGGCTGGCATAATGTGAAATTTCACTGCTTTCATAGATAGTATTTATCGCATTTCTAGAATAACTTTACCTGCTTTCTAGAATAGACTTATTTGCCTTGTAGAATAAATTTAAACGCTTTTATAGCTTAGTTTAAATTCATGTCAGTAGTTGTTAATCACTTTTCGAACCATTGGAGCAATACGAATGGAAAATTTAGTAAAACGACGTGGGCCCTGCTTCTATCGCACATCCTCCAGTGAACGATCCGGTCTTACTATAAATTATTGCAATTTTTGACACCGTGCGCTTTCGGGCCACAGTTTCTTAACACGAGTAATAAAAACGTGACAACCTATAAATATATCCCTAATCCTAACTCCGCCTTCATAAAATGATTTTCATTAAATAAAATCAAGACCGGGGTTATATTATTTCGAAAATACTCGTGTGGGAAATTGTCAAAAGTTTCATGGCGCCGTTGCCGGGGAGGATGCAGCGCCGTTTTATTAGAGAATTACATTTCTCATTAATCCTAGTTAGCTTATACATATAAATATAAATATTCACCCCGAAACCGATTCTAACCTGGGGAATGTGCAGGTACTGTCATAGCTAAGACCTCTGTTCTATGCAAAAGAGAAAGGACACTCCAGCCGAGATCCCGTTCAACGCAGAGATCGAGAAAACAGCTCATCGTCTGAGGGCGGAAGCTAGACAAAGAAAGGAACGGGAAAGACAAGCTCTACTCTCTCCAAGCACAAGCAGTGACATCTCAGACATGGCGGATAACCATGGCAATCCCCCAAACATTCCACTTAACCCACCACTCCAAAACATCCAAGAGGACCCAGAAGACGTTGATGATGAGAACTTGGAGGATCTCCCCCCTCAGGTCATTCAGGGAGGTGAGAACCCCCCAAATCTCGAGCAGCAACCCTTCGAGATGCCTCCACCCAACCCAAACCACCAAAACCCCCAAAACAACCCACTTAACCAGAATAATCCAAATAACCAAAATTTTCAGAACCCTCAATTTCCAGACCCCCAGTTTAACCAAAACCAGAATCATCCTAACCCTAATGATTTCAATGATCCCAGAAATTACTATCCCAATCAGAACTTTTACCCACAGCAATACCAAGGAGGGCCAGGGAACAATCAACAGGCAGCCGCAACTGACTATATGCAGCCCATTCTGGAACCGTATTTGAACATTCCTGGACAAGCTCCATTCTTGGCCAGGAATTTCGAATTAAAGCCGGCCCTCATCAATCTTGTTCAGAGCAACCAGTTCGCAGGAGCAAATCATGAAGATCCCCATGATCATTTGCAGACTTTCCTAGAATTGTGTGATACGATCAAAAACCAGAATGTATCTGCTAACACCATTCGATTGAGGCTGTTTCCTTTCTCTCTGACTAGCGGGGCGAGAACATGGTACAAATCACTGCCCGTGAATTAGAAGTCTGCATGGGAAGACGTGATCATAAATTTCTTGACAAAGTACTTCCCGGAGTCCAAGGTGGATGAATGCCGCTCTAAGATTGCGGAATTCAAGATGAATCCAGACGAGTCCCTGTATGATGCAAAGGAACGGTTCTTCAACTTGCTCAGGAAATGCCCCCAGCATGGTTTCCATGAGTGGGAGAAATTGAGAAAGTTCTACAGCGGTTTGACCCC
Source organism: Hygrophila difformis (assembly GCA_030278955.1). Lineage (NCBI taxonomy): Eukaryota > Viridiplantae > Streptophyta > Magnoliopsida > Lamiales > Acanthaceae > Hygrophila > Hygrophila difformis. The sequence continues at coordinate 52,490,278 of JAOANR010000001.1, read as the reverse complement.
AGCATGGAAGAACATGCTTGATGCTGCTGGTGGTCAACACCTGCTATACATTCCCATGGATCAAGCTTGGGCCAAGATTGAAGCGATGAGCGTAAATAGATCTGTTCTTTCTGATGATGTTAATTCCCCCCCTCGTGGTTTATGTGCTGTAGGTACAGTAGGGAAATCCGAATTGGACAAACTGAAAGACCAAGTGGCCGTCTTGGCCTTGAATCAGGAAGCTGGGAGCTCTACACAGGCTCAAAATGCTGAGGTTGTTTGCGGGACTTGCCAAGGCCCGCATCCCACTGAGTCCTGTCAGCAAGTGGCGAATGAAAGCTGTAACTATGCAGGAGGATTCCAAAACCGGCACCCGAATCTTTCATATTCCAACAACAATGCTTTGAATTCCCACCTGTTGACCCAGCCTCAACAGTTCAACCAACCAAGGCCCCAGCATTTTAACCCAGGTTTTCAGCCTCAGATTCTAGCTAGGCCACCTCAAAACCAAAATTTCCAAAACTTTCAGCAGCCACAGAATGAGTTTGTCCCAAATCAGAATCAGTTTGGTCAGAACCAAGGTCAGAACCAGAATTGGAACCAGAACCAACAGAAACCCCCTTCCAGATTGGAGACCCTCATGACTGACTTCATCACCAGTCAAAAGGAAATCAACACTCAGTTGCAGTCCTCTATCCGGAATGTGGAAACGCAGGTTACGCAAATGGCCAAGGAAATGCAGAAAAGAGACCAAGGAACTCTACCCAGCGCTGCTGAGAAAAATCCTCAGTGTAAGGCCATCACACTGAAATCTGGCAAAATTCTGGAAGGACCCAAGGGCAAGGAGAAACTGGTACAAGAAAATGAACTGGAAAGTGATATTGAGGAGAATGAAAAGGAAGCCGAGAAAGAGACAGCCAATCTGCAGACTGACGCTGCACCCGAGACGGCTAAAACAGATAAGGGTACAGGTGGAGGTACAACTTCCTTCCCTTTACCACAAAAACATGTTGATAATAAAAAGTTCATGCCAAGGGTGCCATACCCGGCCCGACTTAAAAATAAAAAACAGGACCTTAAATTTGAAAAATTTCTGAAAAGACTGCAAAAAGTAGAAATAACTATTCCTCTCATCGAAATGATAGCTGAGATGCCAGCATACGCTAAATTTCTGAAAGAATTAGTTTCAGGAAAGAGGAGAATTGAGCAGGAAGAACTGGTAGTTCTTAACAATACATGCAGTGCTATCATCCAGCGCAAGCTTCCGGAAAAGCAAGAAGATCCAGGCTGTTGCACGTTGCCGATTCAAATCGGGAAAGTCAAAGCAGGAAAGGGCCTCTGTGATCTTGGTTCTAGCATCAATGTTATGCCTTTAGCAATGGTGCAGCGCCTCAAGCTGGGACACATCGAGCCACTCAAGATGAGACTCCAATTGGCAGACAGATCCATCACAAAGCCTGTCGGCATCCTCAAGGACATCATAGTGAAGACTGGGAATATCTTATTCCCAGTTGATTTTGTGATACTAGACATAGAGGAGGATCTGGACATGCCGTTGATCTTGGGGAGACCATTCCTTGCAACGGGCGGAGCACTGATAGATGCAAAAGCTGGACGAGTAACACTGCGAGTCGATGAGGAAGAAGTTACATTTGACATGGCACAGTTACAGAAATACCCAGATGACGGGTTCTGTTCATCAAAATCTGTAATAGTTAGGAGTGAGGAGAGAGAGCTTGACTCTGAATTTGATCATGAAATGATGCTGGATGAAATTTCAAAGCAGGTACTGAAGCCTGCTGGCGTGGAGCACAAAGGATGCAAAGCCGTTCACTTTGCCGATCCCGAAACAGGGGATTTGGAGGAGTTTGACGGCACAGATTTCCATGACGACGCCGACCAAGAGGAGGCGGATCCTGTACTGATGCAGGGTCCGGAAGGTAAATCTGATCTTCTCCCATCTAATTCTCGCAAATTACTCCCTTCAGTGGAATGCCCACCAGAGCTTGAACTAAAAATCTTACCGGAACATCTTAAGTATGCGTTTCTCGCAGAACATAAAAAACTACCGGTAATTGTGTCAGCCAAGTTGACACAAGCTCAGGAAGATGCTTTGGTGGGAGTACTTAAAAATTATGTGCGTGCAATCGGTTGGACCATTTCTGATATCAAAGGAATAAGCCCTTCTGTTTGTATGCACAGGATTTTAATGGAGGAGAATTTCAAGGCCTCTCGCCAGCCCCAACGAAGATTGAACCCACCCATGCAAGAAGTGGTAAGAAAGGAAGTGATCAAGCTGTTAGACGCCGGTATTATATACCCGATTTCTGATAGCAAATGGGTCAGTCCTGTGCAGGTTGTTCCGAAGCGGGGTGGGATGTGCATTACGCAGAATGAACAAGGGGAGGAAATTGCCACGCGCCCAGTCACCGGATGGAGAGTCTGCATAGACTACCGGAAGTTGAACGAGGCAACTCGCAAAGACCATTTCCCTTTACCTTTTATCGATCAAATGTTGGAACGGTTGGCGGGAAGGGCGTTTTATTGTTTTTTTAGATGGTTATTCTGGATACAATCAAATAGTGATCGCCAGTGAGGATCACGAAAAAACTACTTTTACATGCCCCTATGGCACTTTTGCCTATAGGCGCATGCCTTTTGGTCTTTGCAATGCACCAGCTACTTTTCAAAGATGCATGATGTCTATATTCTCTGAATTTATCGAAAAATGCATTGAGGTCTTCATGGATGACTTCTCTGTATATGGAGATACGTTTGATGAATGTTTGACTAATCTTGCAAAGATTTTAAAGAGATGTGAGGATACTAACTTGGTTTTAAATTGGGAAAAGTGCCATTTTATGGTCACTGAGGGCATAGCGTTAGGTCATCGCATTTCTCGTGCAGGTATTGAAGTTGATCCAGCCAAAGTTTCCATCATTTCCAATCTCCCTCTCCCTAATTCGATCAAATCAGTTAGGAGCTTCTTAGGGCATGCCGGTTTTTACCGGAGATTCATTAAGGATTTCTCTAAAATTGCCAAGCCGCTCACTAATCTGCTTTGTAAAGAAAATCCCTTCTTAATAAATGAAGCGTGTGTCCAAGCCTTTGACACGCTCAAGAAGATGTTGGTTTCTGCACCGATAGTGCAACCACCCGATTGGTCAATACCTTTCGAGGTAATGTGCGATGCTAGTGGTCTCGCCGTAGGCGCAGTTCTTGGACAACATAAGGATAGGAGACACTGCGTAATTTATTACGCAAGTCATGCCCTGAATGAAGCCCAAATTAACTACACCACAACGGAGAAAGAGATGTACGCTGTAATCTTCGCGTTTGATAAATTCAGACAATACCTTATAGGTACGAAGACTATAGTATACACCGATCATACAGCATTGAGATACTTGTTTAGCAAACAAGATGCCAAACCTCGATTAATCAGGTGGGTACTTCTGTTGCAAGAATTCGACATCATAATAAAAGATAGGCGAGGTCAAGATAATGGTGCTGCTGACCACTTATCTCGATTAGATAATGATAAAAAGGAAAAAGCCGTTAATGAAGAGTTTCCGGACGAACAGTTGTTCGCGTTGCATCTGCATAATCAAGCATGTCCATGGTTTTCCGACATCGCTAACTTCTTGGCATGCGGAATAACCCCACAGTTTTCGAACTATCATCAGAAGAATAAGTTCAAACGAGATGTATTAAGTTACTTCTGGGAAGAACCTTATCTCTTCAAACACTGCGCCGATTCAATAATCAGGCGATGTGTGACCGAGCATGAAGCCTATCAAATTGTCAGAAAATGCCATGAATCAGAATATGGAGGTCACCATGGTCCCGCTCGAACGGCCCACAAGGTCCTCGAATGTGGATTTTATTGGCCTCACATCTATGAGGATTGCAGGACATTTGTGAAAGGTTGCGACAAGTGCCAAAGATTAGGAAACATCTCCAAGAGGGATGAGATGCCTCAAAAGGGAATTCTCACACTTGAGATTTTCGATGTATGGGGCATTGACTTCATGGGACCGTTCCCACCATCTGGTGGAAACTACTACATCTTGGTGGCAGTCGATTACGTGTCCAAATGGGTTGAGGCTGTCGCATTACCGACCAATGATGGTAGCCAAGTCATCAAGTTCCTCAAGAACAACATTTTTAGTCGATTTGGCATACCTAGGGTGGTGATATCTGATGGAGGAACACACTTTATTAATAAAGCCTTTGAAACTTTAATGAGTAAAAATGGAATCCTCCATAAGATAGGCACGCCTTACCATCCCCAGACTAGTGGTCAAGTCGAAATATCCAATCGCGAAATCAAACACATACTCGAAGCCACTGTCGGGATAACCCGTAAGGATTGGGCACGTAAGCTCAATGATGCTCTATGGGCATACCGCACAGCGTATAAGACTCCCATTGGGATGTCCCCTTACAGACTTGTCTTCGGAAAAGCCTGTCATTTGCCTGTAGAGTTAGAGCATAAAGCTTACTGGGCCGTTAAAATGCTTAACTTTGATTCGAAAGTCGCTCAGAGCAAACGCAAGTTGGACCTCAATGAAATGGAGGAAATACGAGCATTAGCTTATGCAAGCTCTCGAATTTATAAGGAGCGGACCCAGAAGTTGCACGATCGCAGGATTAAGCCTAAGCATTTCTATGTTGGTCAAAACGTGTTATTATTCAATTCTAGGTTGAAGCTGTTCCCCGGAAAGCTTAAATCCAGATGGGAAGGACCACATGAAGTGCTGGAAGTGTTTGAAAATGGAGCCGTCAGGATCCGAACTGACAAGGGCAACATAGTGGTGAATGGACATCGATTAAAGGAATACCTCGGACAGTTCGATCCGGAGAAGGAAAGCCAAGCAGTGGCAGACCCGGCTTACTCTCAATAAGAAACAGCATTTAAATCATAAAAATTTCATTTCGTATTACCTATTCATATATGTGTTATTTTGACAGAGAATATCCAAAAATCAATTAAACATTTAGAGTACTAAGACTCTAAATGTGAGGATGTTGATATTTGGAGAAAACTTAACCTATTGGGTATTTATCTGACTTGCAGGAAATTCGAACCAACAAAAGAAGGAGCAGAAAATCAAGAAGAAAACCAGGTTCCCGGTTGGATTAAGTCCATGAATTTAAGAAAATGATTTCGGAAATTAAAGCAATTTAAAATCCGAAATAATTTTTGCAAACAAATGGAATTAATCCAACCTATTTATGCAAGTTTAATTTAGCTTAGATAGCCCATTAACAGTACAAAAATGTTTTGGACTAAAATCTCCCAAGTCCAAAACAAATAAAACCAGCTGAGGCCCAATTTCATCTATTCAGTCCCAGTTCGCATGAAAATTTTGAAAATTTTCAAATACGAAGTGCAACTACGACGCTATCCTCACCTACGACGCTATCTTAGGATAGCGCCGTTGGGATCTTCCCCCTCTTTTAGTCTATCTACGACGCAGTCCCTTAGAACGACGCTATCCTTGGATAGCGCCGTACTAAAGGCATAGCGCCGTAGCATCCCTTTCCCCTTATTTCCATCTACGACGCTGAACAAGGCTACGGCGCTAGCATAGCGCCGTAGGCTTAGTATAGTGCCGTAGAAACCCTTTTTCTCACCTATAAATACCCCGCCCTTCTTCTTCTTCTTTCCCACACTCTCACACTCCCATTTCCAGAAAATCCACTCTCAGACCCTACGCAGAACGCAGAGTTCTCGTACAACATTTTTCTCCACAACTCCAAGGAGGCACCATGGACAGATTCTACGGAATCCTTCCAAACTTGGGACCGTTGCCCAGACCCGAGCCATGGAGGGCAGGGTAAAACCCATGTTTTCCTTCCCTGTCCATGGCCTCCATCGACTCCCTTGTTTCTTTCTTTTATTTTTCGGTTGAGAGTAACACAATGTGGTCTGTTTTGACTGTTGCTTTCTTCAGTTTTTCGGGCTTTTGATGCTTTCGGTTCTGAGGAACCCTTTTGAAAATCTTTTTGAAACCCTTAAAACTTGTTGGAAAAACTGTTTTACAACTGTTTTAGGTTCGAAGATTTTTAAAGTTTGAAACTGGAACCGAAGAGTCAATGAGTATTAGGATGTTGTTTCAAGCATCATGGTGTTATTGACATTCTTGTTGTTGAAAAATGGTGTTGGATGCTTGGTGATCCTGTTCAAAAATTGTCTTTGATCTTGAAATGCTTCTACAGTGTTAGTATGGAGCATTGAAGATGAAAAAAAAAAAATCCTTTTGGCATATATGCTTTTACTGTCTCAAAATCTTTTGGAATAAGTGTCACCTTATTTTTGAAAACATGGTACAAGCACCCAATAGGAGCTTACCACTTTTTCAAAAGGAAAGTGACCTTATGAAAAAGACAAAGAGAGTTAATAGATTTAATAATTGACTTATGTTCTTTTTGTTCCCAATGGAACTACAGTGTGAGTAAATAACAGTATTTTTGTCACCCAATTGCTATTCTCTTCGAAAATCCAAAATGGGACCACTCACATTCCACTTTCATTAAATAAAACAAGTCAACCCTTTTAAAATTAAAAATAGTGTCTGCAAATTTTTTTGGATGTTTTTAACTGTCCAAGACAGTCCAGGCAGTCCAGAAATAGCAGATCCATTGCACCACGCCTCCATTGCACATTCCCAATTTCGAGCATTCCACCTCTTTCATTCATCTCATCCCATTTTCAACAAGTGTCTCGGACTTGTTTAATAAAATTTGAAAATCAAACTTTTGGGCCCAATGGCCCATTAAAAATATATAGGGGCCCAATGACCCCTATCTTTTCATAAAAATCTATTTTACCTATGCTTTTTATTAAAATTCAAGTTGGAATTTTAACAACCTCACATCTAGAGCAAAGCTCTAAATGTGAGGATGTTGGTTTCTAAACTTGAATAATTTCCGAAAAATTATAAAAATTGGATTCATCACTTCTTATCTTTTCAGGGGCAATCTTCCAAATCCAGACCCAGTGCCCGGAGAAACCCAGCTGCTGGACCTTCCGCTAGAGCTTTTTGGAGAAATTGTTTCCCGAATCGGGGAGGATGAAATGAAAGAAGTGTTCAGAGCTAGGGGAACTTGTACGAAACTAAGGGACGCAGGAAACCTCGCCATCGTTTACAAGCGATGCGAGTTGGATGCGGCTAGGGTGAGGCACTGGCAGGAGGAGATACAAAGGCAGAAAGAAAGATTTCTGCACACATGCACTGAGGCTGGAAACTTCAATCTCCAAATTGTTCCAGCACTCATGGCATTTGCAGAAGGGGATGAAGAGCAAGCATGCGAGCTGCTACGGCCAGGCATCGAAGACAATCATAAAGCGTCAATCCTCACCCGCGGACTGATGCTCATGAGCAAGCTGGATGAAGGCCAGGTCAATCAGGGGATCGCAATGATAGAGAGGATGGTGACCAATCGAGAGGTTTTCAACTACACATCCACCAACACCCTCGCGTGGATGGCAGACAATGCTGCTCCCTACTTGTTTGCAGGGCAACCACCCCGAGTCTTCTGCAGAAGGATGCATGAACCCCTGAGAGACCACAACGGCTGGTGCCTGCGCTGTGAGCTGACCAGCTACGTCCACTGGCTCAGATACATGTTCTGAGAAAAGGAGGAAGAAGGAATGAATCCTAGTATGCTCTAGTTCTTTTTAAGCCCTAGTATCAGGCATTATATAAGGGATTTCCTCATTTTGCATGCAGGTTCACACTAACTGCATAGGAATCTCTTAAAATTATTGTACTTTACCGCTTTCCACAAAAATTGAACTCAAGATTGAGATCTGCAGCAATCCTTATTTGCTTCCTTTGAAAAGATGTCTGGCAGTCCGAGATGAATAAGTGACTGTCAGGCCAAAAATATGCTGTTGACATACTCAGTATGTTAACAGTGCCTCTTTATTGCTTTAAGTTAAATAACCAGCAAAAATATGCATAAACCTTCTCTAAATTCACATGTTGAATTTAGGCTTATGATTAAATTTTCAAACTTTTAAATTGGGATAATAAAATTGAGAACATGCATGAAATGAATTCCTAAGGTTTTGAGCTATAAAAATTTAATGATGCGATCAGCTTATTGGGTAATAAATCTGCATGTTAGAGATTTCGATTGAATAAATTGTTAGAATTAAGCTTTGATTAAATTTGAGAATATTGTATGACATGAATCAACCCAACCTTGCGAGATTTGAGCCATGAGTCACTTTTACTCATTTATTTTCTTTGATGTGTTTGATTAAAGGAAACTAGAACTTGCGATTGGGACCGATTCAAGACCATGCCATATTCCCGAAATCGAGTATATGATCGAGGCATTTAGAAAACCCAATTTTTGGCCTTCGTTTGAAATCCAAACCCAAAAATATTCTCCCTTTAGGATTAACCAATTTGAACCTTAAGCCTAATTTTTCTTTGAATCCCTCTATATTATTCCTATCCTTACAAAAAGACCAAGAAATTTAAACCCAAGTGTGCAAGAATAAATTCTATCAAAAGGCATTAAATTTGTGATCATCAAAGTTATGAAATATCGGTAAGCTATAAACCGATTCAAAAAAAAAAAAAGAAGGTTGAATTCCATTCAACATCAATAAATTGCAAATGACAAAGCAAATTAGACATAGTCTAATGTCATGCAATAGAAAAAGAAAAGCAAAAGAAAGAAAGAAAAATTGATGATCATAAAATTTTAAATAAAAATGCCAAGTTATGATAGATTAATCCTTGCCACTTCTTAACCCAATATTTCCCTTTCCTACCAAATGTTACAACCGTATGCCCCGTTATAACCTTAAATAAGACCTCATGATCTCGATTTGAGGAAATGAGCCGGTGGCGAGTTGGTCTGATTGCAAGCTTATGGGATAATTTAATTAAATTTAATTTTGAGTGTTCACTGATTAAACCCCAATTGAGAGTTAGTGAATTTTCCGATTCTCTTATATGTGAGGCTCTGTTTCATGAATAATGTTTATGTCATCCCTTAATTCTGATTTTTAACCTTTGCATCTTTCAAACATGATATTTATGAAGGGTTGATAATAATGTTTGATTTGTAGGCCCGATGTAGTGAGCAAGTATCATTTCATTAAACACTGCAATCAAGGGAATTTAATACTTGTAGTTTTTTATTGTCTTATCCCAATCCAAAAAGAATGTGATTTATGAAGCCACGAAAATGAATTGAATATGTAGAGTCCGTGTTCTTAGGAACATTGACTCTGACTGCTCGGGGACGATCAGTATTAAATGTGAGGATGTTGATAATGGCCAGAAATGACCATTATTTTCAATCCATTTCCGTGTCTGAAACGGGCATTTGATCGCATTCCGGTCTTATATTAAATAAGAAAGCAGTAGAATTGGACTGATTTATGCATAATTGTAAAAATATTGAGCTGGTATGAAAAATGCATAAATGTGTAAATTTATTACATATTTATGTTAGAAAAATTCAAAAACATGAGAAAAAGAAAAGAAAAGAAAAAGGAAATGAAAAGATGGGAAAAGAAATGAAAAACCCACAAAAAGCTGATTTTTCAGGATATTACAACGCTAGACACAACTACGACGCTATGCATGGATAGCGCCGTAGCTTGGTCTAGCGCCGTAGGAGGAAATCAAAGCTGGCATCTGAAGAAGAGTGGACGACGCTGTGCATGGATAGCGCCGTGATCAAGTATAGCGCCGTAATGATGGATAGCGCCGTAGGCTGTTCACTGAGAGACAGAAAGAGTCTTCGAAGTGAAAGACTACGACGCTATACCTATAGCGCCGTAGCAAGGATAGCACCGTAAGCCACCTATAGCGTCGTAAGCCTCGCCAGAATTCAAATTTCAAGGCCTGAGGGCCCATGGGCCTAGGGTTTCTCGCCTATATATAGGGTGTTGACTCCCTGGTCTTGCCACTTCACCACATTCCACTTGAAGGCAACAGGAGCTGTTCTTGAGAATAGTGTAGAGGTAGTTAGCTAGTTAGGTTTATTTTCTTGTATTATTTACATTATGCATGTAGTTAGCTTAGTTTAGTTTGTATTTTGTTAGATTAGTGTTATTTTGTGACTCCCAGTTTAGGATAGCCAATGTTTTCATTATTTACAGTTTTGTTAAACCTCTATTTAGGTTTGAAATACCCAAATGATGGGTATTATCAAACCATTTGACATAAAATGGGAAGTTAATCATGAAAGTGTCCCAAAATCATGAAATGGACATAGGTCCATGGATTTAATGCTTTGTTTTTGATTTCATGACCATTTGGTCATTTTATCTTACTGTTTATGTGGGTTTTCTGTTTTCTTTTCATTTTTGGGTTTCTATGCATGTTTTTATGGTTGAAAACCCTCATTTGGGTTTGTGGTTCATGAGTGTGTGGTTTAGCATAGTTTTATTCACTGTTTTGCAATTCTTGCATTTTACTTTCACTGTTCTTAGCTTGTTGTTTCGTTTTTCATCCATTTGTGAACCATGAACTCGAAAATAGGGCTTGCAATCGCAGAGATTGCATTACCCGAACAACAACATGTTTCTGGGCTAGCTACGACGCTAACCGCCCTACGGCGCTATCCTTGGATAGCGTCGTAGGTGAGGTATAGCGCCGTAGTTGCCCAGAACTTAAACAAAATTTTGCCCTACGGCACTAAACCAACGGCGCTATCCTCAGATAGCGTCGTAGCTTTTGTTTAGAGCCGTAGGTCCTCAAAAATCTTCTTTCTTACAGAATCCACCTACGGCACTATCCTTACGACGCTATCCTAGGATAGCGTCGTCATTTAATGTATAGCGCCGTAATATCTCCCCTTTTTCCAAAAACTTCTTATTTCTCAAACCACGTACGACGCTACACCTACGACGCTATACTAGTATAGCGCCGTAGTTTAGTGTATAGCGTCATATTTACCCCTTTTCATCCAAAATTTATTCTCTCTTACACCAACCCATGACGACGCTACCCTCACGGCGCTGTCCTAGGATAGCGCCGTAACATTTGTTTAGCGCCGTAATTAGCATTTTTATGCAGACTTTCCATTCTCCATTTCCATCATTAATTAATTGAACCCTCTAGTCATTAATGATTTATGATTATAATTAGCAATAATTAAATCACTAATTGTTATGATTAGAGGACCTTTGTTCGATTGCCATTAAAACATTCTTCTATAAACAAAATCATGATGTCTTAAACAGATAATCCGGACTGTAATTAATTATGGTAGGAGGGATTATTTAAGCCATCACATATGGATTAATTCCATTACCTTGCATGAGAAACCAATGTCTCTCATGCAAGTTCTTCTCTTTATTTCATTTTATTTTGTCTTTTGTGTATTGTGTGTAACAATTAGTAAAGAATACACCAGACTAATGTTGGCGGGTATTCCCTCACGGATAACTAGCTCGTATACTGGGTATTAGTTACTAAGTGTTATTTTGCATGGTCTGGATGGCAGTCAGTAGAAGCCTTGGCGGTTCGTCCATCCGGGACTATAATAGCTGCTCAACTGATTCCCATCCGGATACAGTTTTATTTTATTTACCTTAATTTCCAACCCAAATTCGAATCTGCAACAAAATTCTGCTAATGTCTGTCAACATTAGCTGATAAGTGTTGCAGAGAGGAAGCATGTAGGTTTTTCTCTGAATTCACAGACAGTAAGGGCCCAACTGGTAGCGACACTGCCATTTTAGGGTTTCACTTGTCTAAATTCGCTTCATCCGAGTAATTGGGAAATTGGATAGTAGATGTTTACAGTCCACCCGATTATTCTGCCATAACTTTGGTCTCCTGACCACTTCATATTTGTGTTTCACCTTCTGTCTAGACCCACATCTATATTTTGGGTCAATTAATTTTACACTTTCATATATCCTTATGCATGATAATATTATGTACTATTGTGGTCTGCAATATTTTGGGACCCTTCCCTTGGACAACAGAAGCATAGATTTAAAATAGATATTGCATATTAAATTTCCAACAAAAACCCCTTTATAAAATCCGGATCTGAGTAAGGGATAAATTCTTCAGTTATGACTAATTCATATTCTATCAAGGGTTGATTTTGGGAAATTAGAAGCAGAGTCAGCGATTAGGTCTCATCTAGACTGAAAGGATCTGTGTTTTAACTGAGAGTCTAGTACCTGTTTAGGGAATGGTTTTCAAACTCATTATTTTCCAAAATTGCTGTTTGTTGGGAATCTAAGATTAAATATCACACCGAGATAGGGTCCGCTTGGACTCAAATACAGTGTAGTAAATAATCTTAGAGGAACATCATCCAGGCCTTGGTTATTTTCTACGATAGGGTTGAGTTTTCTTTCAACTGCTACCCTCTCTTGCCAAAGCCTATTTTTGAGTCCTGAGTGAGTGCATCCGGAACGAACTAACTAGTTAGTTCGTTTCATTAGTTTGTATCTCATAACCACCCGGAAGGAAGTGAACGCACGAGTAGTTCACCAAGAGCCGGGAATTCTTGATCCATACCCCTTCATTCTGATGGGGAGCTGTCTTTTACTACCAGGGTCAGACCTTCAAAACCTCCGAGTGATAGGTTTTAAATGCTTTCTCCACTGCTTTCTTTACCGCTTTCTTTTAACTGCTTTCTTTAGAGGTCACTCGGTTGTATTGAGAGTTGTGTAACTGTTACTAGGATTGATAGTTAAGGGATAGTTTAGGGCTTGATTAGAATCTTTGAGCGTGACATGGGAGAATGATGGTAGTACCTGGCATGTCAATAAATGATTTGTCAGGTGTTGCTCATTCGCCACAGATGAAGTAACATACCCAGGCCAGGGCAGTTACAAATCTGTGGTATCTTAGAATCTGCGGTCTTAAGAACATGTAAACTCATACTGTAAGTACCTGTCTGTTAAAGGGAACGCTGTACTGAGAGCATGAGAATTAGCTATCTGATAGGATTATCCCAAGCAAAGGTCTGTGTACAAAAATGGAAGTTTAATACTGCTATATCTAAATCTTGTCCAATTTTCATTCTTTCTTCCTGTCCCTTCTATCTACATTGTGATTCAGCTTCACGGCTGGCATAATGTGAAATTTCACTGCTTTCATAGATAGTATTTATCGCATTTCTAGAATAACTTTACCCGCTTTCTAGAATAGACTTATTTGCTTTGTAGAATAAATTTAAACGCTTTTATAGCTTAGTTTAAATTCATGTCAGTAGTTGTTAATCACTTTTCGAACCATTGGAGCAATACGAATGGAAAATTTAGTAAAACGACGTGGGCCCTGCTTCTATCGCACATCCTCCAGTGAACGATCTGGTCTTACTATAAATTACTGCAATTTTTGACACCGTGCGCTTTCGGGCCACAGTTTCTTAACACGAGTAATAAAAACGTGACAACCTATAAATATATCCCTAATCCTAACTCCGCCTTCATAAAATGATTTTCATTAAATAAAATCAAGACCGGGGTTATATTATTTCGAAAATACTCGTGTGGGAAATTGTCAAAAGTTTCAAGCACCCATTCATACCATTATACACAAAAGCACAACAGGTATGAAAAAGAACAACTTTTTCATTCTAAACAACACCACAACATAGTTGTTAACTCAAAAAATACTATTAATTGCAACAGAACACAACACATATATTTATGAACACATGCATGCACAATAAACATCATATATGATACGAAAAAATAACACACAATAGTTATTACCAAAAAAACACCATTAATCGCAACAGAAAACCATTCATACATTCCTCAACATTGGTATGAACCAAAAACTACACTTTCATATTAAAAAAAAAAACACCACAGTTATCAAGTCTAAAAACACCACAAATCGTAACAAAAACAACACATACATAGAAAAACACAAGTATGTACAAAATCAATATTTTCATACGATATTTATGAACAAAAAACAACACTTTCATACATATGTAAAATCAAAAATCTTGTCCCAATAATCATGCCAGTTTCGCAACTATTGAAGAAGGGGCATACACCTTTTTTCGCCCAAAAAACAACATACTCAGTCACAGAGATACACAATTGAGACACCCTACCCCGCAATGGAGGAAAACCCAGAGGGGAAAATAAAGAACTAAATTTTATAATGTAACCAAGAAAATCTACAATGGCAACACAGAATGCTACAAATCTTTATTTCTGGACAACATCAGACGCGTGGGAAAGATGAAGAACATTGATTCTCCAATACATGGAGGCATTTGTGAGGGCACTACAAAGGACTCTAATTTTTGAAGAAACTGAAGGCAAAAAAAGCCATGAATAAATAGAGCAAAGAAGAAACCAATGGGGATTTGGTCTTATCTTTTTCAGTGAGAAAAAAAATGGTATTCAAAAGTTTATCAGAAATGTGATTTATATTCAATTTACAACCTGCAATAAACAGATTTAAAAACGCCCCAAACACCTTTCATCACATCCAAAATAACTAATTAAAACATTAAAACACTTCAATCGCACCCTAAACAGAAACTCCTTTCATTTTCGAGTAAGGGAGTGCATTACCTTTCTTCTTTAACCTCCAATGCAACTGAAGAATGAGCCCCAGTTTTCGTCCTCACAACCGAACTCAAACCCTACTTCAATGACACTATTTCGACCCTCCAAACTGAAGAATGATTACGAAAATGGCGGGGCTCTTTTTGCACAACAATGTGGAGAAGTTAAGGTTTTCAACTCTCCGGTGTGGAAACCATCTGCTGTGTGATGGAGAGAAGTTGCAGGGGAGATGTGGGGTGATGGAGGGAAGTTGAAGGGAGGATGTGACAGCAAAAGGCAATTACCATTTCACCCTTTCCCCATATGCTATAGATAATAATTGCATAAGGGTATAAAAGTGATTTCCTTTTTTTAATTTCCAAAAATAATGACACATTGATGGGTAGGTACTAAAATTGGTGTATAATAGTATATAGGGAGTAAAGCTATAGTATTATGGCTAGGGAGATTTAAGTTACATTTGCTGTAATTAAAATATTCATACAATGGGTCGCTATCTTTAAAAATCAATATTCACAAAACATAACTTATTTATTGAATTTTTGTCTACGTATATTTAGACATATATATAAATGGGATATGCTTTAGGTATTTCATTATATAGTATTTTAAATTTTGGAATTTTGTTCCTGCTTTGTCTTGGATGGAGGCCGTTGAATGGTAAAAACAAAATCCAACATTAAAAAAAAAAAATCCAACCAAGCATATGATTTGGGCACGTTTGGAACACTGTACTATATTATGGTGTATAGTATTAATTAATGCGGGCGTATTGTATTATGATGTATTGTATTAAATTAATATTATACACAGTGTTTGGTATTGATGTGGTATTACATCACCATGTATTATATTTTAAACAATAAATAAAATTAATTTTTTCTAATTTATTAATAAATAATATACTTAAAATAAATTTATTTTAAAAATAATCATTAAAATAATTAATATAATAATAAATAATTTATTAAAAATATTATTTAAATAATTAAATTAAAACAATTAATATATTAATAAATAATATATATAAAATAATATTATTATAATATCATAATATTTAATAGTTATGAAATGCATAAGGAAAAAAAGAAAAACAAACATAAATAAAAAAAAATAATACACCATAAACCCACCATTCTACAAAGTATTAAATAATACATCAAACCCCTTATTAAAATAATACTTATACATGTCTTAAACCCACCAAACATAGGATAGTATTATTTTAATACCTAATGTTAATATTATACACCCTAATACATCCCAATACACCTTACCAAACATGCCCAAAATACATAGCATGGGTTTACTTCTTTATAGCATGATATTTATTCCACACGGTATGAGTTTTATTCATTCTACACAGTTTTTGGCTGATCTATTCTACACAGTTCATAAATCACAAATTATATAAATAAATAAATTACCCACAATAGAAAAATTTAAGGAAATATTTTATTAATTCCATACATCATGATAATGCTTCTACACAGCATGATATGAATCACATACAACACGCAAATAAATAAACACCATACATATATGATTTAAATAAAAAAAACCCTAAATCTGAAAATTTAAACAAATATTTTATCAATTACAAACAGTATAATACTATTTGTAAATAGCATGATATAAATTAAATACATCATGCAAAAAATAAACACAGTAACGGGATATATCATCTATATCTATATATTAATAAAAGCATTAGTGAACAACCTATGCTACATTTAATGTGGTGTCTCCAATTTAAATTTCCAATTTTTATAGTTTTTTGCATTTTTAATTTATTAATTTAATATTTTCTCATTTATTTATTTATTTATTCATTATAGATTTTCAAATTTAGAATATATTGAATTTCCAATTTATATGGAAATCCCACAATATTGTTCACTTTTAAAAAGATTTGAAAGATTTGAAGTTTAACTTTAAAAATATTTGAAAGATTTTGAATTTTAAATTTATATAGAATTTTCAATCCAATTTATATAGTATATATAAATAATATGTACTTATATTATTCTAATTGTATATAAATACTTCTTCCATATTCAAATATTTTTTACGGACACACTTTTCACACAAAATTTTAAATTATTAATAACTCAAGTTCAGTATAAGTAAAAATTCTAAAAGTTCGATATTTAAAAACTGCACAACGAGACGAATCTAACAAGATCTCACTTGGCTATATTTTAAATTGTATAACTATGATAAAACTTTAAGTGAAAGTCTGTATGTGAATAATAGCACATTTACAAAGGTCAACAACATTTGAATACAGAGGTAGTCATATGAAACTTATTTATATTTTATTGTATTAAAAATTATACAAAACATTATAATTATCAAAGAAATTGAGAAAATTCATATTATGTGAATAATTGGTTTACAATAAATTAAATATTTTCGTAAAAGTATTATAAATAAAATAATGGTTGTATAAAGAGTTATTGGAGTGCGAGCATATCCATTATTAAATAAAGAATGAAAATAAAATTTATTTAATCTATTTTTAAGGAAGAATTTATTAACCTATGTTTTAACAAATTTACAATTGACTTAACAACAAATTAAAAATCTAGCTTTGTTAAAAATTGAAAAGCTAATTGCTGCAAACTCTATAAGTTTGAAACTTTTCTCTGGAATGCCGATACTAGATGAAGTTTTAACGTCTGAAACAGAGAATCTACTAATACTATAAGAGTCATATTATAATAAGGAAAAAATGATGACAGATCACATTAAGCTGTTACCTTTGTTGATTGATGACCAAAGAATATTTATAATAAGATAATGTCTGCAATTGATAGTGGTGAGGGTGGATTCTTTTCTCTTTACGTGGTGGAACTGACAATACATTTATCTGGCAACCATTATGTTCAGTCCTTCGTGGAGGCGTGATATTATATTACTTGTAGCATCCATTGGAATAGCATCACTACTTCTTCCAAGAGGTAGAACTGCACATTCTAGATTTTGTATTCCATTAGATTGTGATGAGAATTCTACCTACAAAAAAAATTACTCTAGAAAATGATTTAATCTCTCTTCTTATTAAAACAAAGCTCATTCTTTGGGATAAAAATTATTGATTAGTATAATGATTATGAGTCCATCTGATTTAATCAAATTTTCCAGTGGATTTCAGAGGAGAAAATTCTCACTCGAAGTTTGTTTTGCTATGACTATAAATAGAAGTCAATGTCAATCTTTAAAAAAAAATTGGACTCTACCTTCCAGAACCAGTTTTTAGAGTGGACTCGAAGCATTAGTATGTAATTAAGATGGATTAACTCAAAATACAATAAGAATTATTGTCTACAATGAAATTTATATATCCCAAAAAAATACAAAATGGATACTTCATGCAGGTGATGGTAATTGATAAAACTGGTATTGATATGGAGATGTACAATCAGGTGTGACATTTCAAAATGATATTCTTATGAACTCTACGAGTCCACAGTTTATATACACAAATATAAATTGTACCCACTTTAAATCCAGACATTTTTAAAGATGTTGCTAGACTAGCCCCTACCAATGATATATTGACACGATCAATGATTACATCATGGAACATATGTCTGCAAATGAAAAGATATATCTCACTTCTAACAATATTTATCAACATGATGAAAGTATATAAAATGACTATGGAATATTTTCATCGGAATATCAAAGTACAATCAAGCTTTCAAGATTATCGAATCATGAAATAAAATTGAATGAGAGCTGCATAGTCATGCTTATTAGAAATTGAATGGCTTTGGTTTACGGTCAGATGAACGAACCGTCGGGGGCTCGTATGAGAGTTGGGTTGACTGCCCTAACGATGAAGCACGTTGATAGTAAACAAGAAGCAGAACCCAGCTAAATAATTTTGGGAAAAACCATGAAAATAGAAAATTCTTGATAGAATGATTATAAACGCGTCGGATTTAACCAAATTCTCATTCGATTTTAAAGGAGAAAATTCCCACTTTGTTTTACTATGATTATAAACAAAAGTAAATGTCAATCTTTAAAGAAGGTTGAACTCTATTTTTCAAAACCAATTTTTTCTTTGAACAATTATATGTTGTGATATCTCATGTCACTAGCAAAAGGGGAATCAAAGTATTAATATTTAATTAAGATGGATTAACTCAAGATACTATAAGAAATGTTGTTTACAATGAAATTTATATATGATGAAAATTTTGCAATATGGAAACTTGATGTAGGTGATGGTAAAACCAGTATTGATCTTGGATATGTAGTCAGATGTGACATTTCCGGATAATATTTTTATAAATTCTACGGGTGATCCTATATAAGTATTTTTTTAGAGTACATATACATATATAAACTGCACCACTTCAAAAATAGACATTTTTAAAGATTTATGCTATACTAGCCCCTTCCAATGAGATGGGTTGATACAATTAATGATTACATCATGGAAAATGTATATCCCGGTTCTAAAAATATTTGCCAAGAGGTTGAAAGCATGGATAATGTCGATGAAATATTTTCATCAGAATATCTAAACACGATCATCAGAATATCTAAACACGATCAAGTGTTTTGGACCACCGAATTATAAAATAAAGTTGAACGAGGGTTGTATAGTCATTCTTCTTATGTATTTTGATCCATCAAATAAATTATGCAATGGAAACGGGTTGAAAGTAACCAAGATGCGGAACCATATAATTTTGGTTAAACTAATTTTGGGAAACCATGAAAGTAGAAAATTCTTGATTGATAAAATCATTATGAGCCCGTCTGATTTAACCAAACCAAATTCTCCATTCAATTTCAGATCAGACAATTCTCATTCGCAGTTTGTTTTGCTATGAATATAAAGAAAAGTCAATGTCAATCATTAAAGAAGGTTGAACTCTATTTTCCAAAATCAGTTTTTAGCAATAAACAGTTATATGTTGTGATATCTCGTGTCACTATCAAGATGAGACTCAGAGTATTAATATTTAGTTAAGATGAATTAATTCAAGATACTACAAGAAACGTTGGTAATAGTTGAATTTTCAGCAAATTGTAAGGAAAATTTTTATATCATGCTTAATATTTATTTAAATTTATTTAATCTAAAATAAGATTTTAAATTAAATAAAATATAATTTTAGTATTTATTTTTTTTCCTGCTAGGTTTGTACGGGACAAGCCACAAGAAGACGGTTTAATATGATTTCTCTATAATTTTAAAAATAACTAAATTATAATTATCTTATATTCTCTATTAGTTTAATTAAGTATATATATTATTTATAAAATATAAAAGTATACCCGTCGAGTCTCGACGGGTTACTTACTAGTTTGAATAAAAAATAATTCAATTTATGAAAATTAAAACAAACATATAGTATTTTATTAATTTCGAACACCATAATAATATTTATACACATCATGATATGAATTACATATAACATATGATAAAATAGACACAATATATCATTTAAATAAAAATAACTAAAAATTCAAAATTTTCTACAAATATTTTTATTAATTTTATCCAGCATGATAATATTTCCATACAACATGATATAAATTACATACATCATACAAATTATGCTTAATTTAATCATCGTAATTCTCTCAACAATCCTTAATCAAATAATTAACAAATCTCACCGCCAAAATGTTGGTCAACAAGACGGAGTGGCCATTAATTTGGGGATTTCCGTACTGGATGTGGCCGAGTGCACAGAGGGTGGGCGGCGCCACCCGGTAGTACGGGGAGGAAATTGGCGGCGGGGGATGACATGGAACTGTTGCCACTGTCGCCGCCTCGCCAGTTGGTGGCTGCGGATAGGGGCGGTGGTTGGGGCGGTATTCGAGCGAGGTAAGGAGGGGGAACGGCAATGATAGCGGATGCAGCGGCGTGGTCTCCTCCGACTCGCAGTGGTGGCTGCCGTAGGCGGCACAACAGAGGGAGGTTGCTTAGTTGGGGTTGAAGGACGGGGAGGGCATGAAGAGTTGCTCGTCGTTTTCCTCAACCAAAAGTCGAATTCAGCTTGCTAATTTTTGGGAATGTGTTACTGATTGTTAATTTCATACTATAATTAAGGAGGATTTAATGGATTTAATTGATTTTTTTACCAAATTTAATTGTGCAGCAATTATATGGTATTTTTCCTCATTTAATTCCAGCAGCATGGAGGGCCACAAAAATAGCAGTTCAGGTCGGATCTGAATGTATACTTTTAGCATAGTAACTCTATTGCAAACAAAGAACACAGAGAAAAATAATTAGAATAACTTAAAAACATTGACTTACCTTTTTAATGATCACATCATAAAAGCATAATCTTATATGCTAGCCGTAAAACATCAAATACTAACTTCTTTGATACATCAAAAAGCAACAATAAAAATAATACTACGTCCGTTCCTTTTTAAATGACACGTTTTGACTTTTGTCACTGTTCATTAAATAGTTTTCACTCCACTTTTTAATACAATTATATAAGATAAGATATAGTCAAGTGAGATATTGTTGGATTCGTCTAATTGCATAGATTTAAGATATCAAATTTTCATAATTTTTACTTGTATAGAATTTGAGTTATTACGGATTAAAAACATGTATTGGATTGCGTGAAATGTGAGTCCGTAGCACTTATTTTAGAACGGGGAAGTAATATATTCAGTTGATAGATTAATCTCATCAACCAGTCGGCGTAAACTTCTTTGGTACATTAAAAGGGTGTTGGGATATGAATTTTGAAAAGTAGCACATTACTGTGACAAAAACGTGCATTGGAAATTAAGTGTTTGGAAAATCCCAATAATGATATAATCAATATTTAGATTTTAAGCATTTGGTTTTGTGCTT
Organism: Hygrophila difformis; assembly: GCA_030278955.1. Taxonomy (NCBI): domain Eukaryota; kingdom Viridiplantae; phylum Streptophyta; class Magnoliopsida; order Lamiales; family Acanthaceae; genus Hygrophila; species Hygrophila difformis. The sequence goes on along the minus strand of JAOANR010000001.1, from coordinate 52,468,907 downwards.
TCTTTCAACCTCCAACCTTCCGTTGAAAGTTGATGGACTTAATCACTTGGGCTAAGCCTCAATCCCCGTGCTTTCATGTTGTTAAATTACCACAAAGGGTTAAAAATATTAAATATTTTTTATTTTATTGTATTTATTTATTTATTTTTGCTGAACAGCCTATATAGGCCAGGAAATGGGTTGTGGGAGCCATAACACACAAATTACAAAGGAAATAAAGGGGAGGAATATGGGGCCGGTGGGAGTCGAACATCCAATCTTCAGGTTGGAAATCAATGGACTTAATCATTTGGGCTAAGTCCTCATCCCTAATAATATTTTTTTGAGGTAATAACTAAAATAGACCACTAGACGGAGTCATTTCCACTTTTGTGCCACGATATTTTGATTTAAGGAAATAGGCCATTAGAAGGATTTCGGGCCTGAAATTAGGCCATTGGGCTGGAATTCGGTCCACGATGACCTAAAAGTGGAAATGACTCCTTCTGGTGGCATATTTTAGTTTTTTTGAATTATTTTTTTATTTTATGTAATTAAAATAAATAATACTCATTCTGTGCCATTATTTATTTCCTACTTTCTTTTTTTCTTGTTCCAACATTTTTTATTTTATTTTCATTTTAAAAATAATTAAATATTAATTGCCAAACATAGCCATCATATCGCATTAATAAATATATATATTTAACTTTCAAACTCATTACCATTAATAATTCCAATTTAACCTACAACCATATATCAGTAAACCACACATAAATAAATAAATTAAAATTGTAAATTCATTACAACCACATTATATAAATTCTTAAGTTACATTTTTTAACCCTAATATATCCTTGAATTTAATACTAATCATCCGTACATAAAGCACCATGTCCGAAAATTTTGGGATACTTTTTTGGTGAAACCGGGTATCTCCAGGTCATATTGGACCTAAGACTAATCCCTCAATGATCTGCAACGGCAATTAAGGGCGCCTCTCCCAAAGTAGTTTTTTGCATACACAATACTCGAATCCCGAGAGCTTGCTTAAGCGACTAGAGCCCCCATCCACTCAAGCCAACTGTTGGTAAAATTTTGGGATACTTATAATAAAACATGTTTATTTTTTCCTTTATAATTTATTTGAATATGTATTTATTTTACTTATTTTATAATATACTTGAATTAATATTTATTTTATTTCTTATATTACTCCCCCGTCCCATTAATAGTGTTAAAAAAGGGAAATTTAAAATTTATATAATATGATTGTAATGAGTTTATAATTTTAATTAATTTATTTATGTGTAATTTACTGATATGTGATTGTAGGGTGGACTGAAATTATTAATGGTAGTGGGTTTGAAAGTTTAATATATTTATTTATTATGTGAGGTGATGAATAGATTTACGATTAATATTTAATTTTTTTTAAATGAAAATGAGATAAAAATATTGGAACAAGAAAAAAAAGAAAGTAGGATATTATTTATTTTTAAAAGTGGAAATGACTCTTTCTGGTGGCCTATTTTAGTTTTTTTGAATTATTTTTTATTTATGTAATTAAAATAAATAATACTCATTCTGTGCCATTATTTATTTCCTACTTTCTTTTTTTCTTGTTCCAACATTTTTTATTTCATTTTCATTTTAAAAATAATCAAATATTAATTGTCGAACATAGCCATCATATTGCATTAATAAATAAATATATTAAACTTTCAAACCCATTACCATTAATAATTCCAATTTAACATACAACCATATATCAGTAAACCACACATAAATAAATAAATTAAAATTGTAAATTCATTACAACCACATTATATAAATTCTTAAGTTATATTTTTTAACCCTAATATATCCTTGCATTTTGTAACATCCCGGATAATTGATTAATTAAATTGATTACATTTGAGTTAAATAAGTGCTTAAATTTAAATATATGGATTTAAATTTATATTGGAAGCCCAATTGAGCAAGAGGACAAGAGATTTGGAGGAAGAAGCCCAAGTGAGATTTAAACAAATATAAGGTGAAATCCATGACCCAACTAGATATGAGCCCAAGCCCACTAATATTACCCATGACCCGACCCGTCTACCCTACCCGACCCGGAGGACCATAACCCCTATTAGTTCCCCAAATCAGCCATTGAGGTCATTTCCACTCTTCAACTCAATTTTTCCATTCAAGAGAGGGTATTCCCGCTAGAGAGAAGGAGGGAGACTTTGGAGGCCATTTTTGAGGAATTCTTGCAAGTTTAGCTTGGAATTTCATGGGGGTTTCATTATATAACCATTGGGTAAGTGAATTATTGTATTACTTGATGAATTTGGTGGGTTTTGGGGGCTGTTTTAAGGGTTGTGTAAAGGGGTGACGAAAATGATGATGTTATTGGCTAAATTTCATAGATTGGGAGTTGGGAAGTTATTTTTGGCTTTCAAAATTCAACTATTGAGATTGTGCATGTTGATGGGAATGACTTTGACCTATAATGTTGTGTATCTTGAGTGTGAGTTTGAGATTGCATGATAAATGTAGTAGTTTGGTGGTGGAAGGATGAAGAAGGGAAAAAGGGGATGTTTAATATGAGAATCTTGATTGTAGAATTGAGGGAGACTTGGAAACACTTCAAGAATTGGCATTGGTGTTTTGCATGTCATAAGGTAACATTCTTGCTTATTTCTTTGTTTGCATTTTTGAGGTTTTGAATGGGGGAATTGATACTTGGAGAAGAGGATGATAAAGATAGGGGTAATGTGTTTTGATTTCAAATTTGTAGATTGGTGTTGAATTGGAGTTTGAGGAGCTTATGGCTTGAAGTTTGGAGCTCAATTCATCAAGAATTTTCAGGCAAGGGATAGGATAATGCTTAATTTGAATAATGGTAGCAAGATGGGAAAATGAATTTTGTTTTGGAAAATTAGCCTTGGCGTATTTTGACGCCAGGGAGCCATTTTTGGCGTCAACAAGCCTAGTTGACGCCAAGCAGGGAAGATTTTTTTTCCCCACCATCAGTCCTAGCGTAATTTGACGCCAGGAAGTCATTTTTGGCGTCAACAAGCCTAGTTGACGCCAAGCAGGGGAGAATTTTTCTCCACCTTCAGGTCTAGCGTCAACTGACGCCAAGAGGCTCATTTTGGCGTCGGTAGCCTTGCCGACGCCAGCTGCTGAAAATTCCCATTTTTCAGGGTTGGCGTTTATCTACGCCAGATTTCCTATTTTGGCGTAGTTAGCCTTGTCTACGCCAGAAATTCAAATTTCATGTTTTTGTGACTTCTTACTATTATATCCTCCTTGATATATGGTTATTGATGTTGGAACTTACGAGAACGAACCTAGACAATTTCATAAGTTCATCTTATGTGATTATGCGTTAGAATTGAGATTATATTATGGTTGCCGTTATGCGAGGCTTGGCAAACCTCAGTCGTATATATATGTGGATGTGTTGAGTTCATTCTATGTGCTTGATTGGGATTTACTCCCTTGTTTGGAATTGACCCCTAGGGATATTCAGCTGATATCCCGGGTCTGTGTGTGGTGCGTGTGGCACGATGCGGCAATTGGGGAGTGAACCCTTTGCCATGACCCGCTAGACGCTGCTCTGGTCAGTGACGACTATCCGGCTCCTTCACCTATGTTATTGGCCCTGCGTAGGCTGTTCGTCCGCGGCGGGGGCGACGTTGACGGGCAGTTCATTGTGATGGGAGATGGTGGTGTCCTCTCGCCAATGATGACTGTCGACCATGGTTATTAGGAAACGCGTTAGACATGATTAATTGCTGCATTTAGGATAGATAGACACATAGGTCATATCATTCATTTCATCATATCATAACATTTATTTGATTGCAGTGGTTGAAGCACCGGTATGGGACGGTGTGATGGTTTGCATTCTTTTACTTATTTATTTAATTACTTTGTTAATGATTGACAGTAGTATGTGGTTGATGTATCCCCATCCCCCATTATTCTTCCCTTGCTCAGTAACCGTACTGACCCCTGCTATTTTCTTTATAGATACTCCTGAGGATGGCGCGGTGCATTGGGCATATTGAAGGGTTGGGGATGAGCGAACATGTTTTATTCCCTTAAATGGTTTTTGCTCACTTAGTTAATGGACATATTATGTGCTTTTATCGTTAATTATTCTGCCGTGAGTTTTAATATAATTAGAAACGCCTGTGAGCTGTAGTAGTTCAGGACTTCGATTTATTACTGAGTTAATATTTTAACTGAAAATTACGAGATTGATAGCAGGGCTGAATGCCCGGATATGTTGTTAATTTGATATATGTATATATATATAATTACTATAATTATGGTGTGGTGGGACTTTTCTGATTCTTCAGGTACTCAGCTTCGTGTTACAGACCCTAAGTTGACTGGCCAACAGCTTAGGTGATGTAATACGGCAGTGACGTCACGGAAATTTTTGGTTTAAAATTTTCGGGACGTTACAAAGTGGTATCAGAGCAAGGTTTGCTATAATATGTGTTAAAATTTTGAAATTGGCATGTGGTGAGATGTGCGGGGGTTGCATATAGTGTAGGATTGCATTGTTATATATTGGAACAAGTATTATATTACACTAGTTCTTAGTAGAAAACTGCGCCCTTGTGAGCTCGAGACATAGTTTGAGAGATAACTGTGTGCGGGTCGCAAGGATATCCTAAGAGATCTATGTTTCCTTTCAGATGACAACTTGGTTAGAAGTTGTCAAATGTTTATAATTGTTAAGTAAAAGTGTGTTATTATTGGGTTACTCTACTAACGTGTCATGTCAGGAGGGTATATGAGACGACGCGGTAGCAACTGTAAGCACCGGACCTCATAACGACTCGAGGGGAAATATAGCAAGCAAGAGCACGAGAAGTGGAATGTTGGGGCCAATCATCGATGACTCCTATCGTGGGCTCATAGTCGACATCAGCAGATGGTGATCCATTGTCAGCACTATAATAACATCATGAGAATGATGTCTCAGACATCGTTTAGAATTGAGCATTTTATAGAAGATTCTCCCTATTGCATTGATTGACGGAATCTAGACAGACAACAACTTCTAGACATTAAAATCGAGACCCTCGCAATGATACATCAAGGTGTGGATACATCTTATTACGAGAGGAGGGAAGCCGTGTTGACACGGGAAAGCTGGATCGCAATTTTTCAGTTGCAACTCTTTCATTTTATTATCTTGGCTAGCAGAGAATCTTGTCTTTCTTTTACTCTCCTTCAATCTTCTGAATGGCTCTTGTGAACATTCTGGCATCAGTTTCCTTCTTCTTCCTTCTTCGAGTTTAATTCCCTCGGTTTGATAGCCGTCGTAGACTTCTTTCCCAAACCATGACGATTGATATTCGTTTTATACATCTTTGTTCTGTTAAATCCCTCACTTTTCGTTAAATTACTCCGGCACGTTCTGTCATAGAACAACTTTTATTTTGTCATCCTTTCCTTCCAAAGATGTATTGCTACTTCACTTCCGGAGTTTATATCCATCAGTATGATTCATGTTGCTAATTTGAATCATCTCATTATTGATTTGCTCATTCCATTATTATGTTCCTTTACATAATAGCTTCCGTTTCAGTATCCTTATTTCTGCAAACAACGATTTTAGTTGTTTAGCATTTTCCTTCTACCAGTATCGGAATATTTTGACTCCCGATATAATCCTGAATTTACCATACCCTCGGGAAGTTGATCTCACTTTCTACCTTGTGTGGGGATTGTTTTTACTTTTTGTGATGCAGGTTCATACCAAGCCAAGAACGTCTATGGAACCATTGAGATAACACTACACTTTATGCAATTGCCATCAGAGATACGAAGCAAAACCTCCCAACAGTGCGAAGCTATTAGCCACTGAGTAAATATGTAAGTGGATTATCCAGAATATAATTAAGTCTCAACACAATTCAAAGAAATTCTTATGGGATGATTAACGACTTTAACATTTAAGAATTGGGTAAGATATCATCAGAATGAGATGGAATCTAGGAATGTTATCAAGATGAACGCTACAAGCCATAGATTGAGATGGCTCTCGGGATAAAATTCACTATAGTTGGGATCGGTAAGCATGAAATCGGAGTGGATTGTATTAAATTTTCAGTGTTTCAATGAGAAAACACGAGACCGACGAGGGAATTGTGTGAGGAGACGCAACAAAACACAGAGCTTCAGGCCAACATAACGATTGCACCTCAGAAATCGTGATACAAGCCGTGAAAAGTGTGAGAAGAATCACGGCAAGAGCTTGAGACTCACGGATTACCAACGAATGATGAGCTCATGTAAAGACGACACATCTAATCGACCTGCTGGAAGTCGACGTAGCATTAGAGAAAAGGCTACCGCTTAAAATGGAATACGTGATATAGTTGGATTTTAGTGACTGAATACAGGGTGGTGTATTTGGTTCCAGTGTAAGAAGGAGAAACATCTGGTGATGCTAGGTTTCTCTTACGACATCCAACAATGTTCGAGTTTTCGGTTGGCATTGTTTTGGAACTAATTTAAAAGATACCCTCCCTCATTCTATTATAGAATGACGAGTCTATTTCTAACCAATCGTACAAGAACGGATAGGTTTCTTTAAAACCTACTCGGTACTATTATCAAGTTTCAAGTGAAATGCTTGGAAGCAATCAAGTGTGCTTTTATGCGTGACAATATCATATCCGTAATACCGTTGACCGCTTCAACTTGTTAGCTGAGGCCTCTTCCTAATATAATGCATTTTGCTATAAAGGAAGATGCCCTACTTGTTTATCTTCATGGAGTTTCATGCACAGTAATGTTTAATTTATTAGCATTTTCCCTCCATTAGCATTCAAGGATATGGTTCTCGATGCTAGCATGGAATTCCAATATATTGGGAAACTCAACATTGCTTCTATTGTGAGATAGAAATCGCATGTTTATTTCGCAGACGGTCATTAGTTTCAGTCAAATCAAGAATATCCATCGAACGACTGCAATAAGGTCGCACATAGTATACTCGACTCCGGAGACTTTAAAGAAAGATCCGTAATATTATCGGGATCGGAACAACAAGTTGGCGGTAAATAGTCGAACTGAATTGAGACAGAATGCGGTCCAACGTATTTCTTAGGATTGAGTATCTGTGGTAGCAGTGGCGAGCAGAAGATATTACACCTCAATATGAGAAGAAACCTAAGAACGTTATCAAATCAACATACGGAAATGATATAGTAATATGATACTTAAAGGGACATATACTAAAGTTCGAATTGGCAGACAGAAGACCGAGAAATTCATTACAGTTCTCATATTCCAATGGGGAACCTACATGATTGGGAAAACTACTATACGGTATGATGTACTGGAACTGAGAAATTAAGGTCGAAAATGTGATCCAATCTTGAGAAGTATTCTGTATCATGGCTTAAGAGAAGTCATAGATTGAGCTCGAGACTCAAGAACTACAAATGGATAGCAACCTTATTGAAGGACTATTTACCTGATAAAATCGGTTAAACAAAGCATAATGGATTAAAAGGGAACAAGTTGAGACAATATATCGATGACGGATGAGAGGTGATGAATCTTTACGAAATTGCAAGGTCAATTCCCATGTAATTAGGAAGGTCGTCATAACTGTCGTGATTCTCTTATAACCACTGTCAGCGCACAAAGAGCATCTTGATGATGTTCAGAATCAACAGATAACTCATGAAGGACAGGAGGAAAGAAAATCCCCCACCAGGGGTATGATCTTCTCACTAACACCAGCAATATGACGTGGTGCCTGAATCAACAAGAATATAAATGCAGAATTATGCGTGGAAAGAGTAATTTCTAGGGACGAATATGGTTGAATCACTGGCTCGTCAATAGAAAGCCAGAGTGGTGAACTTTCTCAAAAACGGGTTGATAAAAACTCCAGATCTGTACAAAAGATATACTAACATGAAGAAGTAGGGTATGGAATGGGAGTAATGTTTCCATTCACAAGTTTGGTTGGAAAGTAAAGAAATTCTGGAATCGGGTCTATCTATTTGATAGATTCGTTGTACACCAGAGCGAATACGATAGGTCCTACATAATACAAAGGAAGAGTAGTGCATAGAACAACGCAACATCAATGAGTGTAATGAGATGAATGTGGCAAGAGCCGCAAGTATTGAAAGGTACGATGAAAACGGATGACGATGACCTCCTTAGTTCATATCCTCGTGTCATTCGAGGACGAATGATCCTAAGGGGGAGGGATTGTAACATCCCGGATAATTGATTAATTAAATTGATTACATTTGAGTTAAATAAGTGCTTAAATTTAAATGTATGGATTTAAATTTATATTGGAAGCCCAATTGAGCAAGAGGACAAGAGATTTGGAGGAAGAAGCCCAAGTGAGATTTAAACAAATATAAGGTGAAATCCATGACCCAACTAGATATGAGCCCAAGCCCACTAATATTACCCATGACCCGACCCGTCTACCCTACCCGACCCGGAGGACCATAACCCCTATTAGTTCCCCAAATCAGCCATTGAGGTCATTTCCACTCTTCAACTCAATTTTTCCATTCAAGAGAGGGTATTCCCGCTAGAGACAAGGAGGGAGACTTTGGAGGCCATTTTTGAGGAATTCTTGCAAGTTTAGCTTGGAATTTCATGGGGGTTTCATTATATAACCATTGGGTAAGTGAATTATTGTATTACTTGATGAATTTGGTGGGTTTTGGGGCTGTTTTAAGGGTTGTGTAAAGGGGTGACGAAAATGATGATGTTATTGGCTAAATTTCATAGATTGGGAGTTGGGAAGTTATTTTTGGCTTTCAAAATTCAACTATTGAGATTGTGCATGTTGATGGGAATGACTTTGACCTATAATGTTGTGTATCTTGAGTGTGAGTTTGAGATTGCATGATAAATGTAGTAGTTTGGTGGTGGAAGGATGAAGAAGGGAAAAAGGGGATGTTTAATATGAGAATCTTGATTGTAGAATTGAGGGAGACTTGGAAACACTTCAAGAATTGGCATTGGTGTTTTGCATGTCATAAGGTAACATTCTTGCTTATTTCTTTGTTTGCATTTTTGAGGTTTTGAATGGGGGAATTGATACTTGGAGGAAGAGGATGATAAAGATAGGGGTAATGTGTTTTGATTTCAAATTTGTAGATTGGTGTTGAATTGGAGTTTGAGGAGCTTATGGCTTGAAGTTTGGAGCTCAATTCATCAAGAATTTCCAGGCAAGGGATAGGATAATGCTTAATTTGAATAATGGTAGCAAGATGGGAAAATGAATTTTGTTTTGAAAAATTAGCCTTGGCGTATTTTGACGCCAGGGAGCCATTTTTGGCGTCAACAAGCCTAGTTGACGCCAAGCAGGGAAGATTTTTTTTCCCCACCATCAGTCCTAGCGTAATTTGACGCCAGGAAGTCATTTTTGGCGTCAACAAGCCTAGTTGACGCCAAGCAGGGGAGAATTTTTCTCCACCTTCAGGTCTAGCGTCAACTGACGCCAAGAGGCTCATTTTGGCGTCGGTAGCCTTGCCGACGCCAGCTGCTGAAAATTCCCATTTTTCAGGGTTGGCGTTTATCTGCGCCAGATTTCCTATTTTGGCGTAGTTAGCCTTGTCTACGCCAGAAATTCAAATTTCATGTTTTTGTGACTTCTTACTATTATATCCTCCTTGATATATGGTTATTGATGTTGGAACTTACGAGAACGAACCTAGACAATTTCATAAGTTCATCTTATGTGATTATGCGTTAGAATTGGGATTATATTATGGTTGCCGTTATGCGAGGCTTGGCAAACCTCAGTCGTATATATATGTGGATGTGTTGAGTTCATTCTATGTGCTTGATTGGGATTTACTCCCTTGTTTGGAATTGACCCCTAGGGATATTCAGCTGATATCCCGGGTCTGTGTGTGGTGCGTGTGGCACGATGCGGCAATTGGGGAGTGAACCCTTTGCCATGACCCGCTAGACGCTGCTCTGGTCAGTGACGACTATCCGGCTCCTTCACCTATGTTATTGGCCCTGCGTAGGCTGTTCGTCCGCGGCGGGGGCGACGTTGACGGGCAGTTCATTGTGATGGGAGAGGGTGGTGTCCTCTCGCCAATGATGACTGTCGACCATGGTTATTAGGAAACGCGTTAGACATGATTAATTGCTGCATTTAGGATAGATAGACACATAGGTCATATCATTCATTTCATCATATCATAACATTTATTTGATTGCAGTGGTTGAAGCACCGGTATGGGACGGTGTGATGGTTTGCATTCTTTTACTTATTTATTTAATTACTTTGTTAATGATTAACAGTAGTATGTGGTTGATGTATCCCCATCCCCCATTATTCTTCCCTTGCTCAGTAACCGTACTGACCCCTGCTATTTTCTTTATAGATACTCCTGAGGATGGCGCGGTGCATTGGGCATATTGAAGGGTTGGGGATGAGCGAACATGTTTTATTCCCTTAAATGGTTTTTGCTCACTTAGTTAATGGACATATTATGTGCTTTTATCGTTAATTATTCTGCCGTGAGTTTTAATATAATTAGAAACGCCTGTGAGCTGTAGTAGTTCAGGACTTCGATTTATTACTGAGTTAATATTTTAACTGAAAATTACGAGATTGATAGCAGGGCTGAATGCCCGGATATGTTGTTAATTTGATATATGTATATATATATAATTACTATAATTATGGTGTGGTGGGACTTTTCTGATTCTTCAGGTACTCAGCTTCGTGTTACAGACCCTAAGTTGACTGGCCAACAGCTTAGGTGATGTAATACGGCAGTGACGTCACGGAAATTTTTGGTTTAAAATTTTCGGGACGTTACACATTTAATACTAATTATCCGTACATAAAGTACCATGTCCGAAAATTTTGGGATACTTTTTTGGTGAAACCGGGTATCCCCAGGTTATATTGGATCTAAGACTAATCCCTCAATAATCTGGAATGACAATTAAGGGCGCCTCTCCCAAAGTAGTTTTTTGCATACACAAATCTCGAACTCAGAGAGCTTGCTTAAGGGACTAGAGCCCCCATACACTCAAGCCAACTGTTGTTGGTAAAATTTTGGGATACTTATAATAAAACATATTTATTTTTTACTTTATAATTTATTTGAATATGTATTTGTTTTACTTAATTTATAATATATTTGAATTAATATTTATTTTATTTCTTATATTACTCCCTCCATCCCATTAATAGTATTAAAAAATGGCAATTTAAAAATTTATATAATATGATTGTAATGAGTTTACAATTTTAATTTATTTATTTATGTGTAATTTAGTGATATGTGGTTGTAGGGTGAAGTGGAATTACTAATGGTAGTGGGTTTGAAAGTTTAATATATTTATTTATTATGTGAGGTGATGAATAGATTTAACAATTAATATTAAATTTTTTTAAATGAAAATAAAAAAAATATTGGAACAAGAAAAAGAAAGAAAGTAGGACATAAATAATGACACAGAATGAGTATTATTTATTTTAATTACATAAAATAAAAAAAATGAAAAAACTAAAATAGGCCACCAGAAGGAGTCATTTCCATATTTAGGCTATCGCGGTCTGAATTCTACCCCAATGGCCTAAAAGCCCAAAATCCTTCTAATGATCTATTTTCCTAAATCAAAATATCGTGACCCAAAAGTGAAAATGACTCCTTCTGTTGGCCTATTTTAGTTATTACGTTATGTGTTTTTATTCATACATTTTCCACTGTACCCGTATATATTATAAAACTTGTATAGAGTTTTTTCAATAAATATTAATACTCATGTGTCGGCAAATGTGTGTAGGAGCTTAAACCATACAAATTACAAAGAGGGATAGTGGACAATGTGAGAATCGAACCCCTATCCATAAGGTTGGAAGTCAGGGACATGACTACTAGACCAAGTCCTTATTCCCAATTTTTTTATACAGTTGAATTTAGTTTTATTTTTTTAAAATATAATATTTGAATATGCCTATATAATATTCTTAATATAATATATTAAATAATTGACCCTAGTTATGAATGATGTGAGAATATAATGGTAAAAGCCACAAATAGCTAGAAATACAATTCTTTACCGCTCCAAAAGTAGCTGCAAAAAGTATGTGTAAAACCTTTGAAAAGTAGATAATTGATTATAACAAGATATTTACCCAAACATGATTAATAAATTATTTGTGTTTTTAAAATGCAATAATAATTTAATATGGTTCAAAACGTTTAAAAAAAGCACCCCCTTAATTAATAATTTTTATAAAAACATTCGTTGCAGAGTATGGGAATAATCCATTTCGTAAAGTGAAGGTGATGAACAGATTTCCTCGTCTTGTTTATCGCATGAGGCACGAGACGACAAAACAAGGCAATGGCGTTCATCAATTTTTTCGTCGCATTCCGCGAATTTCTTATACGCAGTAGTTTCTATGGAGATTCGAAAAGGTAATAAGCAGCTGAGAGCTTTAATCAACATGTTGCATGTACAACATATCGTACAATATATAGGGCCCGTTTGGATTGGCTTTTGAAAAAAGCAGAAGCCAAAAGTAGAAGCAGAAGCAGAAGTAGAGGTCAAAAGCAAAAGCATGTAACTTTTGTATTTGGATGGAATGTTTGAAAAGCGGTTTTTTCTAAAAAATATGTTTGGATGAATAAAAATGAAAAGTGCTTTTAGAGTGTGGTAATTGCCAAAAAGAACATGCTACTTAATACTCTCTCCGTCCCACGAAATGTGGCTACTTAAGTAGTGAGGGTATTTAAGTCCTTGCACATTTTACGAGGTGCTTTTGGCTTTTTCTTAAAAGCCAAAACAATTACCAAATTTCTGCTAGAAGTGCTTTTGGCAGAAGCAAAAACCAAAAGTACCTCCCTAGAAGTCAATCCAAAAGGGCTCATAGTAATAAACGAAAGTCATCTTTTATTTTTTGGCGTAGAAAAAATTTGGAAGTCAGTTGCCGGACCACCTCGGTTGAGCCGAAGCCAGCCGAGAAGGTATGAACCTATAGAACAGATCCTGTTCAAGTAAGGTAGTAAAGTCATCTTTTATTGCTCAACAGATATAGTTTTTTAACTGCAACCCAGTGGTGATGTTATTTTAATTTTAAGTTTAATTCCCAACAACGTAAACATATGAGGGAAAAAAAATAGTCCCGTAATTATGTTTGATTTCTCAAATCATTCCATAAAAATATATATTAACTCAATGCATCCAGTAACTATGTTAATCTTGCCCAATTCATCCCATCCACTCTCTAATGACAATTAACATTGACGTGACAGTGGATTAATACATTTAATGACGCTGACGTGGTAACATAATTACGGGATTGATTAGATTAATAAATTTCTTATAGGATGGTTTTGGAAATCAATGATAATTATGGGACTATTTAAGTTTTTTTTTTTTTTTCCATAAACACAAACACAATATATATATATAGGGTTAAGATTGTATCCTGATTAAGGAAACACTGAAGTAATGTTTTATGGTATTAATGTGCTGTTTGTTAATATGGAAGAGGGGTGTGATATAAGTAATTCAATCCTTTTCTTGTAAGGGTCCGATTTTAATACACTATTAAAACCCATAATTTATGATTACTGGAATTGGTGGGAATTGAAATTTTTTCATGCCTTAATCCTGGTTTGCTAGTTTTTTTTTTCTTTTTCAATATATATATATATATATATATATATTTATGACTATTAAAGTAACACACCTTTTTTAATACTCCCTCCGTCCCACTTAACTTGTCTTGTTTCACTTTTGCACACCATCCAATACACTTTTTCAACCGGTAATATCTCAAAATGTGTACAACAAAAAATTATGTAAAATATATATTCTAAAACTACATGACTATACGATTCTAACAAGACCAAACTCGACTACTTTTTCGAAATCTATACATGCAATAAAATCAAGTCAAAGTAGAACAATGAACAGTGTCAAAAAGTCAAACAGGACACGATAGCTGGGACGGAGGGAGTAGGAAATAAATATAGTCTTCGTCTTTTGGGAATTTTTTTAAAAAGCACTTTTCCACAATTTACAAATATTTTAAAATACAATATTTTTTGTAGATTTTCTTTTGTATATAAATAATGAGAAAAATTAAGTTGATAATTTCCATATTTTTCTTCATTTTTTTTGAAAAGCCGGATGGGAAAAATATTTTTCTAAATTAATGTAAGTTTCTTACTTTCCTTATTTGGGATTTTTTTTGTTTCTTTTTTTTTTAATGAAAAGCATTTTTCCACGTGTTACAATTATTCTCAAATATTGTTAACGATGAAAATCTTGAGAGGAAAGATCTCTCTTTTATTGAAGAACTTGGGGGAAGGATTACAAGAAAACTAGAAAAGTAAATTCAGTAATTTAAAGAAAGCGGTAAAGGAATTTAAGAACAGAAAGCAGTAAAATGCAGGAAAGCAATAAAGAAAGTAAAAAAATAAAAGACGCTCTCTTGAGGAGTATTGGAGGTGTCCCGCAAGTAGGTCGCGATCACATATATATAGTGGTGAGTGGTGAGAATCTTAAGCTGTGATCGCTCAACCTTCTAGATTTGTTTCCTTAGGTGACGCTGATTCGGATTTGTTTCCGTGGTTAGTGATTCGTCCCCTTGATTGGCTTCACTGCTCGATCCAAACCCTAAATCCTAGATTCCTCATTCTGAAGGTGTCCTCATAGAATGGGCTTTGTGGACGCGTCCTCCCTCTTCCGGATATGGGCTTTTGGAGACGCGTCTTCCCTCTTCCGGATGTGGGCTTTTGGAGACGCGTCCTCCCTCTTCCGGATATAGGCTTTTGGAGACGCGTCCTCCCTCTTCCGGATATGAGCTTTTGGAGACGCGTCCTCCCTCTTCCGGATATAGGCTTTTGGAGACGTCCTCCCTCTTCCGGATATGGGCTTTTGGAGACGCATCCTCCCTCTTCCGGATATGGGCTTTTAGAGATGCGTCCTCCCTCTTCCGGATATAGGCTTTTGGAGATGCGTCCTCCCTCTTCCGGATATGGGCTTTTGGAGACGCGTCCTCCCTCTTCCGGATATGTTTTTGCAGACTGGGC
The DNA here is from genome assembly GCA_030278955.1 of Hygrophila difformis. Taxonomy (NCBI): domain Eukaryota; kingdom Viridiplantae; phylum Streptophyta; class Magnoliopsida; order Lamiales; family Acanthaceae; genus Hygrophila; species Hygrophila difformis. The sequence continues at coordinate 52,453,842 of JAOANR010000001.1, read as the reverse complement.
CGAGCAATCAAAAAGATGGGCCTTCAACATTGGACTAATAGGGATGGGCTTCATATTTTTGTTGGGTTAACAGATGCCCCCCTTGCGCTTTCAGTCAATGGAACTGAGACTGAAAATGCGCATACATTTTACCAATGCCGGCGTCGACATTCGATATTGAGAAACCGCGCATATCACTCTTGGTTTTATTTACTTAGCGCATTTGTATATATATGTACACATTTTATTATTTAATTGCATGACATGCATACATTTTTTTAAAATGAATGGTGGCAGGCTGCCACTTTGTGGCAAAAATATATATATATATATATATATATATATATTTTTTTAATAACATGCATGGCCGCCACTTTTGTGGCAATGGCCGCCACTTTGTGGCAGGCCGCCACTTTGCATGACATTTTTTTTTTTAATCAAGCCGCCATCCATCTCATTTCAAGGCCGTTGCCACCTTCTTATGGGATAGGGAGGCCGCCACTACTGTCTTGATCAAGGGCCGCCAACATCGAGTTCGGGAGGCCGCCATCCCCATTCAGTCTCCGGAGGCCGCCATTGGTCGAGAGACCGCCACCCTGTTCCTGATGGCCGCCGCCATCTCCCGTTGCTGCTGAGGCCGCCACTGCCTTTCTCTTGAGGAGGCCGCCACGCACTTGCCTTGGCCGCCACTTGGAAGGCCGCCATCCCTTTGCGCATGAGGCCGCCATCCCTTTCATCCGGAGGGCTGCCATCCCCAAGCGCCGTCCTCAGTCACCGACTACTCGGCCTCCAAGGCCGTTGTCGACTGCATTCCAGGGCCACTACCCAGGGTTTTTATCACCCAAGGTTACTGCATTGGCCAGCACTCTTGGTTCGTCTTCCTCTTTATCGTGTTTCAATTTCTCAAAACGAGTCCCGTGTATAGGTAGACGCTTCTCATCTTGTTCCTCAAAAATTTTTTCCAAGCGGGCCGCTTTCTCGGCCAGCTGGGCAAGATCAGTCACATCATGCACAATTAAATATTCCTTTAGTTTTGGCAACATATTAGTCACGGCTATATTGGCCATTTCCCTATCCGGAATTGCTATGGTGCACCGGCCTTTCAGCCATTGTAATCTATTGATAAAAGTATTTGCCGCCTCATCGGCATATTATTTGGCATTAGTTGTAACACCCCGGTTTTTCCGACTCGCGGGTGTTACCGCCACACCTCCCAAATAAGACTCGATCTGACACATCGGGCTTATTCAGGAGATGCTAAGGCTAGAACGAGTATGTCAATTATCCATTTTCAACAACAATACTTATAGATAACAAATATAATATTTCATTAAAATGAACATCGTTTCTCGAAATGATATACAGTGTGGGGATATTAATCATTTTTTTTTAGATTATAGAAAAGATACCAAAATCACAACGCAGCGTTCTCGAAAGTCCGACATCTTCCAAAACTAATGAAAATTCTTATGCAGAAAATATGCAGGTGTAGTGCTCCATTCCCATGCCAATCTTTAATCTTAACCTGGAAGGAAAAGAATGAAGAAAGAAGAATTATCAGCGACGGATTCGCCGGTAAGTTCCCTATACTCGGAACCAACAAACAACCAAACAATTATAGACAGAAGAAGACTGCTTTCAAATCAATAAGCGGGAGCTCAACAATAGGGGCAACATAATAATGATACTCTCAAATTAGCAACCAACAATTCAATAATATATAGTACTTCCTCCGTTCCTTTTTAAATGCTACATACCCACATTTCACGCAATCCAACACATATTTTTAATGCTTCATAACTCAAATTGCATACAAATAAAAATTGTGAAATTTTGATATTCTAAATCTATGCGATTAGACGAATCCAACAAGATCTCACTTGACTATATTTTATCTTATATAATTATATTAAAAGGTCGAGTCAAAGCTACTCAATGAACAGTGTCAAAAGTCAAAATGTGCATTTAAAAAGGAACGGAGGTAGTATTAATTTCGGGATCAACCCAAAATATTCAACAAGGGCAAATGCCAAGATATGAATAACCATCTCAATAGTTGCATGCATGTTAGAGGGATTCAGAATAAACCTCACAATACGGTATCCTGTATTAAATCCCGGTCTCATCCGATCTCAGTTAGTTCTGTAACGTCCCAGTCACACCCACTTGTAGATATTGTCCGCTTTGGCCAACCCGCCCTCACGGCTTTAAAACGCGTCTACAAGGGAGAGGTGTCCACACCCTTATAAGGCATGCTTCGTTTCCCTCTCCAACCGATGTGGGATGTTACAATCCACCCCCCTAGGGGCCCAGCGTCCCCGCTGGCACACCGGCCTGGGTACTGGCTCTGATACCATCTGTAACGTCCCAGTCACACCCACTTGTAGATATTGTCCGCTTTGGCCAACCCGCCCTCACGGCTTTAAAACGCGTCTACAAGGGAGAGGTGTCCACACCCTTATAAGGCATGCTTCGTTTCCCTCTCCAACCGATGTGGGATGTTACAAGTTCAGGGGTCACTTTCTATGGCATTTTCCAGCACCTAGTGAACATGGGCCGTCACACGGCAAGTCAACATCAATCACGGCAAGTCAACCCCAATCATGCATGTTATCTATTAATCAATAGATAATTACCCTTCAAGATGCCCGCAGGCCAAAGAGTAAACAAGTTGGATTACCTCACCAGGTTCAACAAAGATTAACAATGAATTGGTCTCACTCATAATATGCCATTAAACCCCTCGGCGGGATGGCTATAACCTAGGTTGCCGTACTTAGGGCATATAGTCAATGGATTATTTATACAGCGAGTGTCTACGTAAATCAAAGGAAATTGGAACAAAGTCAAAAGAAAATACGCGACGGAAGCAAATGCAGCAGGAACAACAGGGCTAACAAATAAAACAATGACCAACGAACGAACAAGGATAACGGATATTGTAGGCCAATAAGAAACAATAAAAGCCTACTACTAGTAGGGCAAGAACGAAAAATAAATGCCAACTACTAAAGCAGGAACGAAAATAAAGGCCTACAGCTACGGCAAAGACGAACCAAGTAAATAAGGAATGCCGATAAAGGGAAAGCCAAACAAAGACAAGTAAATAAATAAACAAAGCAGATAAGGAAAGCAAATAAAAATTACTAGAGCGGAAACATATAGGGAACTTACAGAAGAGTGTAGGAAACTTACCCTATCGCAAACCGCAAAATATTAAACTATCACCAACTTGCCCAACCTATCCTTAGCGCCTCGCCGGCTACTACTCCGCTACCAAAATTAAACTATGGTCCTCCGACCGGGGCGACGCAAAGACATCACCCCAATAGGTCGGGGCGACGCAAAAGCATCACCACAATAATAATAATAATAATAATAATAATAATAATAATAATAATAATAATAATAATAATAATAATAATAAGCTTAACTGTTTAATGTAAGCTTGTAGGGATATATTTAAAAGGCCACGATTGGACCATATATATAGACCGCTGGGGTGTATACTTTCTCAATATATTCGATGTGGAAATCATACTACTATCATTTTATATTAATAACATTAATATACTAATATTTATGTATGGCTACGTGGATGATCTTGTTTTTCCTTTTTTTTTTTTTTAATAAGATAAGGTACGTATATATCCATTTCTTTCTTTTTAAACTTAACTAACAAGTTTAAATAATAATAAAATATTACTCTTAAATAATAATAATGCTCATAGCCAATTTGACCATCCGTCACTTACGAAATAGGTAGGTACCAATAACAGGAACAAAATTTTTATTAAAAAGATAAGATATATATATATATATACTAATTTAAAGATAATATACATACATATTAATACTCATAATTATTGTAATCATTAAAATAATTCTTTTTTTAAATAAATAATACAACAATACCTTTTTCTAAAATTTTTAATAACCTCAAAAATAATCTCCCCAAGATAATATTGAGGATATAATATTAAAAATAATACGTTCGAATAGAGTTTAATAAAATTATGGGGTGTTACATTAGTAAGGTCTGCAAGGCTTACCAGTGATAGTGGAGTGTAGAACCTATCATGGAATGCCCGTTCGAGGTCAGTCCAATTTTGAATTGAGTTAGGCAGCAATGATGCAAACCATGCGAAGGCAGGTCCGGTGAGGGATGAGCAGAACAGTCTTAATTTCAGCCAATCACTGGCCGCTGCTTCCACGCACTGAGTAGTGAACCTTCCAACATGCTCCACAGTGGACTTGTCATCATCCCCTGTAAAGGTGGTGAACTCGGGCATCTTGAAGCCCCTTGGGTAGTGATGCATGGTATCTACCTAGTCAGGATATGGCTTCCGGTAATAGGCCGCTCCATCGGCTTTAGCTGAATCCCGAAGTGTTGCTGCATCATATCTGCGAGCAACATCGGTGATATCACCGGTGCCTGCATAGGAGGTATGGCGGCAGGTGTCGCGGGTGTTCCATATGGTTGTGGTGCCCGCCCTCCTATGGCAGCAGCTTGGGTAGGAATGGCGACTGGTGCCATGGGAGCCGCCACCACTCCACCTGGCTGTGGCCTGCCCCCCTAGGGTTGGTGGCATCCAGCCCAGGTTAAGAGGTGTCGCCACATAAGGTGTGGTTGGGATGTTTGGCACATGAGGTGCCGCCTGTCTCGGCGCCATGCTAGGTTCGGCCGCCATGCAGCCTGGTGTAGTGCTGATTGTCATTAAAGGGCTTGAGGGAGCATAAACCGGCACGTGAGGTGCCGCGTAACCCAAATTCGGCATGCTGGGTGCCGCTAGAGGAAAAGTGTAAGTAGGCTGGTACGAGTGTGGGAACATACTGGCCACGCTTCCGGAGTCCTGGAGTGGCGGCTGGCCAGATGTGTTTCCCCATGTTCGATGATGTCCTCTCGACGGTCCCGGGTATAGAGTGCTCGGCGTCATAGTAGTACTGGGTGCCGGGAGGCCTCCATCGCGTAAGGAACCGCATATCCGGTCAGATTGGTCGGCCATGGCAGGCCGTAGAACGTCCATTAAGTGCCTCTTGAGCAAAGGCATAAACTCGGCCATCGATTCCGTTATTGATAGCCGTATTTACTCGGACAATGTAGGGGTCAGGATAATCCCTTGTAGCGGTTTAGAGGTGCTCGCCATCTCAATGGCGTCCTCAAACGGCGTTCGCACCGATGTTTTCTCTTGTAGAGACATATCCTCAAATTGCTCTGTCAAATTAACAACTTTTCCGGATCTGAGACGTATACACTATTCGGAGCGGATATGGTTTCCACTTCCTGTCCCACTGGGCGTGCCAATTTGTTAACGATGAAAATCTTGAGAGGAAAGATCTCTCTTTTATTGAAGAACTTGGGGGAAGGATTACAAGAAAACTAGAAAAGCGAATTCAGTAATTTAAAGAAAGCGGTAAAGGAATTTAAGAACAGAAAGCAGTAAAATGCAGGAAAGCAATAAAGAAAGTAAAAAAATAAAAGACGCTCTCTTGAGGAGTATTGGAGGTGTCCCGCAAGTAGGTCTCGATCACATATATATAGTGGTGAGTGGTGAGAATCTTAAGCTGTGATCGCTCAACCTTCTAGATTTGTTTCCTTAGGTGACGCTGATTCGAATTTGTTTCCATGGTTAGTGATTCGTCCCCTTGATTGGCTTCACTGCTCGATCCAAACCCTAAATCCTAAATTCCTCATCCTGAAGGTGTCCTCATAGAATGGGCTTTGTGGACGCGTCCTCCCTCTTCCGGATATGGGCTTTTGGAGACGAGTCTTCCCTCTTCCGGATGTGGGCTTTCGGAGAGCGTCCTCCCTCTTCCGGATATAGGCTTTTGGAGACGCGTCCTCCCTCTTCCGGATATAGGCTTTTGGAGACGTCCTCCCTCTTCCGGATATGGGCTTTTGGAGACGCATCATCCCTCTTCCGGATATGGGCTTTTAGAGATGCGTCCTCCCTCTTCCAGATATAGGCTTTTGGAGATGCGTCCTCCCTCTTCCGGATATGGGCTTTTGGAGACGCGTTCTCCCTCTTCCGGATATGTTTTTGCAGACTGGGCCGAGCAATCAAAAAGATGGGCCTTCAACATTGGACTAATAGGGATGAGCTTCATATTTTTGTTGGGTTAACAAATATCTATGTTCAATATTCTTTTTTTCTCATCAAACCCAGTGCTAAATACAAGAGATACAACATTGCTGAAGTGCTGAATTACCACTTAAAAGTATTGAATAATCATTCAAAAGTGTTGAATCTATATTTTCAATATTATTTAGTTAATGTTTGGAATATTTATTCAGCACTTTTGAATTACCATTCAAAAGTATTGAATTGTTATTCAAAAGTGCTGAATCAATATTTTTATTAGTTAGTTAATATTTGAAAAAATTTATTCAGCACTTTTGACACATATAAGTCATAATCTATTTGATTTTCTATTTTGAATTTGTCCGTGCTACACAACAGTTACCTAGAACATAATTTCTCCATCGCCATTTTAGGAACTTTTTAATTAGCAACTATATAATAAAGTTGTGTGGGATTCCAAACCACACAATTTTTTTTAAAAAAACGGAGGAATAGTTATGTAGGAGGCCAAACTACACAAGTATATTTTGTTCCGTGTTCCACTATGTATTTTAGATGATGTTTTGGAATAACATATGGCAGAAACTATATTCATAAATGCACCCTCTCCTTTATAGGAAGTTACTAATCACTAATGATTTCTGTCATTGATTGGCGGACCACGTTTCCAAATCCATTTGTGAAATCGAAATGGTAAAAATAAATTGTGGGCAAGATGTAACATATTTATTATCAAATACAGCAAGTTCAGGAGCTCCATAATTTAACCATTCAGGATAGTAACTCAATTGATATATATATATATATATATATATATATACTAGGACTTTTAGGCCGCGCGCATACGCCGCGCTCACTAGTAGAGGAAAAATAGGTGATGCGTATCATACTTTGGTAAATAATGGTTGGTATATTATGCGATACATTATTACAAATGTAGTAATACATTGTGTTGCTCTGATAAGGTTGAAAGTCATATGCCGAGCAGGTAGGCTCTTCTAAAAAGTAATTGCAATATTTGGATCGCAAACCTGATGTGGACAAAATAAAAGGAGGAGAATAGAAGAAAATGGCAACAGAGGAAGATAATCTGCAAACATAAGAAAGTAACTGCGGCATTTGAATGAGAAATGCCAATAAAACAATAAGTCACCCTAAGCAACAGTTCAAGATCTACTATTCAAATGAAGAGCAGAAGAGCAACAGCACATCAGTGCCCTAAAACCAAAGATAACTAATCATTTGATATCCATGATGAAAATCAGCTCACCAAACAAGTGTGCAAATCTATGGATTGCAGCTTAAAACAAGCTATCTTATGTCATAAATAGAAATTTAATTAGACAAATGCAAAACATGGAATCTAACTTGATTATTTGTATGAGTCCTTCATGCATGTGATTGAGAAACACCTACCGAGCTTCCTCAAGAGCTTTATGTGTTGCAGATTCAATTACATTTCATGAAGCAGAATGCTCTTTGGAAATAGGGACTGCTATGAAAACTCCAGTCTTGAGGCCAAGATCAGCATTAGAATCTGTGATGTTTGAACATTTAAGTGAAAAAAAAGGACTGAAGGGATATGAACAAGATAACATAAGCTATATACCAATTAGTCAAGCACAATCCTCAGGTGAGTCAACACGGCAAGGTGCCTAAATTTACAGGTACAAAACACAGAAATAATCGAATGATAAGAAAAACATTGAATGAATAGGTTGTGTGAAGCTCAATTTGTAATAGTGTGAAGCTCACTAATTAACCAGCAAAAATGGCTGTTAGTTTTTTGAAAGCTTCAAGAAAATCTTCCTTACTTGAATTAACTCCAACTGCAAACATTAGAAAGCCTAATGCTGGAGCATAATACCTGCTAGTCAAAACTAAACTTCAGCATTTATTTGGCGAAAAGGTGTTTACATAATAATGCATCAGTTCGTAACATTCTGTACGGGCTCATAGGAACAAAAGAGTTACGAAAACCATGATTTATACAATAACAAGTCAATAATGATACAATACAAAATATTTATGATCCAAATCATAGTACCAAACCTGTTGGTGAATCAAGTGAATGAAGGTGGGTAGATTAGCCCCAAAATTGTGCTTGCTAGAACTACTTGTGGAAGAAAAGAATTTGCTCCCTTCACAATTGTCATGAAGGAAGATTCATCCTGAACAGGTAGCAAATTACCAAAACATGATTGGTAAGTGTTCTGAATCATTGTTAATGGAACTCAAACATCTCGGCATTACTATTCGTAAGATTGGCATTTGGAAGCCATAAAGGGATAATAATTGCCAAAAACAAGTCATGGCTCCTTTTTGGCAGGGAAAAAAAACACCATTTAATTCAAGCATAAAGTGTTATATTATGAGTGTTTAACATGAAACACACTTTTTAGCAATATCACTTTTAACATGAATCCAGGATATTCTTTGTAGGTTTTAGCATGTTTGCAATTATTAAAAGTCAAAACAAATGGCTATGGGCTCAAAGCAGATCCCTGATGTAACGACATTATATTAGTGATTTCTGAAATAACTGTGGGTGTTCTTGCACATATAATATCACGATACATAGCAAAAGGTGGAGATGGAAGAGCAAGTGGATAATAGTGTTCCCACAAAGCTAAGTTACCAAATTGATTGCCTGTCATAAAAATAGTAATAACGATAAGTAAATAGCAAACCTTTGAAGGAACAACATAGCAGTAATGCATTAGAACAAGCGTCTTATGGACATACCAATACCTCAACTCCACCAGCTGCTGCAATTGCTTCTCGATTCATTTCTTCAAACGACAAATTCCATAAAGCACCTGCAACTTCTTGCCTATAGATCAGTACATCAACAATCATGTAAGTTTATCCGAAAGCATCCCATGGTATGAAAAGCTTAGCAGCATTAATAATCATTCGCTAAATCTCAAATAAAATCAAATTATTTAGTTCTCCCAACAAGAATGAAAAACCACCTGATACCCTCACAAGGGGACTGAGTGAGTTGAACAAGTGTTTCCAGAGCACCATCTTGTTGTCCTATTGCAGCATTGTTGTCATTTTTATCACCATGTGCTGCCAAATTTGCTATTGCCCTACATGCCTGTACAAAACACAATGATGAACAAACATAATTCATTCAGTCTCTTTTCTCATCAAATGTTGCATCAGTGTTAGAAGCTGTAATACCCGAGAATTTTATAACATAAATAAATACAATAAATAAGAAATAAATACAATCCATAATAAATATAATACAATAAGTGATAAATATAAATAAACAAATAAATCAGTAAATACACTAGATAAATAAATATAGACGAAATGAGAAATGGAATTAATTAAATTAAACAAGAGAAATTAAATAAAGTCGTACACGGGAACCCGACATCAATAAACTCAAGAATTCGAGCCAAAATGTGAAAATTTGATCCGAAAGAAATGACGAGACGAAATAGGAACCCGAGGAGAGGCCGGAAATCGGAATTCGGGAGCATAGGGGGATAGAAACCCGAAAGAGAGGAGGAAACGCACGACGGATCGCACGACCCGCCCGGACCGGAGTCCAGGCGAGTCTGGCGCGCTGGCCGCGCGCTAAAGGGGCAAATGGCGCGCCAACCCCGCGCCAGCCCACAGATTCGCCCGATTGCGTGAATCTCTCGCCCGAACGCGGATTTTCCGACTTCGGTTGAACGTCTTGCGGCTCAAGACCCTTAGACTCAGTCTTTGGACGCCCTAGGACTAGGTTATCTATAAATAAACCCCCTTGAAGACCCGAAACCCTTTTTCAAAAACCCTACGATACCATATACAAAGACGTAATCCCGGAGGCCACGAAGGCATCAAGAAGACACCAAGGCAGCAGCTTTTGGACGAAAATTGAAAGATCTCCGACGTGTGGTAAGCCCCGATCCAACCTTTTTCAATACATGATTCGAAAACGAATCCTAACCCTCTTCTTTTTCTTTCTACACCGCGAATCGAATCTAGAACGTAGAACCCGACGAACGGAGAGGAGAAAAGGTGGACTGGAAGCCACGCCTTCGAAATAGACATTCCCAGACGTTCGAAAATCTGTAAGTTAATACTTACATGGTTTTGGAAGATTAAAATATGTTGAATCTATTGAATTAAATCAAGAACGTAAAATCTGTCAACACAAAAACTTTACGGCGCAACAGTTTTGATGAATTTTTCCGAACCTTAAAACGACTTCAAATAGAAGAACTTAAAACACAAAAAACGTTCCTAAGGCTTAGATCTATCTACTGTAAAATTTCGAGAATTTTTAAAGACGATTTGATATGTGAAATCTACCTAAAACCGAACTGTTAAAACTTAGATCTTGAAATTCTTGACAGAACTTAGGTTAGATCTTGATCGCGTTTTTGAAGATGTTTCTAGGCCGAATTAGATCTTTTGCCGAACATGAAAGTTGTAGATAAACGTCTTACGATGATCTCTGTAAAATTTTATTACATTTGGAGTTGAGTTGCTATGGTAGAATTCGAAATCTTTAAACTGTGACATATAAAACTCGGACAGATTAATGTTTCTGCGAAAATTGGCATTTTTGACATGTTTCGGTATCTCGAAGTGAACAAGTTAAAACACGAAAGTTGTTCATCTTGATGTTTCTGAGTTAGTAGTGAAATTTCGGAATTTTTAGAATTAAATCTGATTTTAGACGAATTTTAGAGTAAACAGTGGTTTACCGGAAATCAAAACTTGGAATCTTGTTGAAACATGAAATTAACCTTTAGGGTTGAAACAAATTAAAATACGTTTTTGAAATAAATTAAAATGCTATCAGATTTTGAAATTGAAATCCCCTTACAAACTTGATAAATTAAAATTAGGGGTGAGTGCTCTGCAGAGTGCCCCCTAACGATTCACTTCGTGCCGTAATGGACGATGGTGACCCCGCGCGCTAAACTTGAGATATGATATTGCCAAAACGGCGAGATATAGAGCCTACACTCTCGAGAATATCCACATGGGTTTCCCGAGGCTCCGGAGTGGTATTGGGTATGGCTCATACGGTTGCGGCCGCCGGGCTACCGGCTAAACTTGTTGACATCGCGATGCTGTCGTGAAACTTGAAATATCAAATCTGGGATGTAATGGGGATATTAAATTTAATTAAATTAAATTAAATTATATTTGTTGCCCAAGTAAATTATTTAAATGCTTTATTTAAATTGTGGCTATTATTTTAAATCATGCGAAATGTGTTGTTAAATAGAGCCTGGAATAAATTATGCAATTGGATAGTGGATAAGATTAAATTGAATATTATGTTATTATCATGTTTTGATTAAGTATTAAATTAATGGCTTTAAAACCTCAAGATCATGCATGTGTTAACTTACTCAGCAAGTGTGCTGATAAAACCATTTTTATTCCTTTTTCTTACAGAGTATGTAGAATGAGCATGAGCACTTCGTGCATGGGAATTTTGGGAACTTTTGATATTTTGATACTTTGATATTGGATATTTTGATTTTTATTCTTGCATTAGACTTTAGAATAAATGGGCCTGTTTAACCCGTGTTTTGGCCATGTCGGCCCCATTTACATTTTCCGCTGCAATACTATATTTAAATATTATTTCCGCTGCGCTATGATATTATTATTTTTGAATTATATTGTATGGGCTGTTTTGAATGCTTTAAATATTTTAAACACTGAATTACCTAGCCTTGCATCTCTTTAGTCAGCCGGAGAAACCGTGTCTTGCTAGGGAGATGTGGCGGTGACACCCCGACCTGGGTGACCAAAAACCGGGGTGATACAAGTTGGTATCAGAGCCCGGCTATTTTTAAACTATTTTAAATTATTATTTTTAAACTATTATTTTTAAACTATGGCGAAATTAACTTAGATCTTTGCTTGCGCTAGATGGCTAGTCAAGATATGGTGAACCTAATGGTCAAGATGATGAGCGCTCACTTTGACTCCCAGCAAACCATAGAACAAATGAAACGTCGCATGGCTCACTTGGAAGCAAATCTGCACCACATGGGCAACTTAAGAGAGGCGGATCACCATCGTATAAACCAACTCGAACATCAAGTCCAAACCCTCACTACACAAAACTTAATATTGAAAGAACACGTTGATGCCCATGGCGAGGACCTGAACCACATCTTTGACGACCTGATGCCGCCGAGTTCGGAGGAGGAGGACCCGGAGGAGCGTCCCGCTACTCCACCGGGGGACGTTTTGAGCCGTTAGAGATTCTATTTGTAGTAGTTACTAATTTTGCTAAGGAAACATTACTATTTTTGGTATATCCTATCACTTGTACAAAAAATTTTTCTTTTGAGGAAATAAAATACAAGATTTATTTATTTATATATATTTAAATCCAAAAAAAAAAAAACTGGACAGACTGTCCGACCAGATTTTTTTAAAAAAAAAAATTCTGGACAGACTGTCCGACCAAAAAAAAAAAAAATAATTTAAATTATTAGCTTAACCAAGCATTATGTGAAAAGATATAAACATATTTAAAAATTTCCTTGCGTAAACAAAACACTAATATACCCTAATCTACACCGTTTATAACAGAATGGCACCCAGAGGAAGAGCGAGAGCCCAACCTGTTCCCCAAACTCCTACTGAGACACCACCAAATGTTACAGAACCGATTCAACCTGAGGAAGAACAACCCCAAGGTGCGCAAGATGCCCCCGCACCGAACAATGTGGGCGATCGTATTCGGACGATAGAGGAGGTTTTGATTGCGCTAGGGAATGCGCAAGTCAACCAGGGCCAAGCTGCGGCGGTACCTCCGCCCCAAGCTCGCCCCAACTACTTGGCGATGGTGAACCCTTACCAGCCGCCCCACTATGCTGGTGAGGAGGATCCAGCCAAACTGGAAGAGTGGATCCGGACCTTCGACAAGCTGCTGGGAGCAGTCAAGTGTCCGGAAGGAGAGAGAGTGCACGTCGCCTCATACTACTTGGGAGGCGAAGCTGATGACTGGTGGCAGGCTACACAAGCCAAACAGGCGGAGGATGACGAGCCCTACTCATGGGCGGAAATGATGGAGCTGCTCAGGGATCGATTCTATCCCTTGAGTACCAAGTCAGCAATGTATGAGGAATTCCTGTCGCTGAAGCAAGGAGGCCATACCGTACAGGAGTATTATACTCGCTTCAAGGAGCTAGTGAGGTTCGCACCGAGATTAGTGCCTACTGATGCAGAAAAGGCACAAAAGTTCGAAATGGGACTAAACCTGTCTGTTCGCGAGGTGATCGCGGGGGTACACTACCCCGACTTGCAAGCTGTGTATGACCGCGCTGTGGCAGTGGCGTGTGTGCAACAACTGAAGAGAAGGGTGACTGGGGAGTCCAGCAGGGGTCCCCAAGACAAGAGAAACCGGGACTCGAGAAGCGAGAACAACACTGGAAGAAACGAACAGTGGAGAGGGTCGAATAGACCCCAACAAAACAACAATGGGAGGAGGTTCAATCAAGAAGATCCGGTACCACCCTGCCCAAGATGCGGACGACCCCATCTGGCGAGGGGATGCCCGCAACAGGGAGCTTGCTTCCGATGTGGTCGAATGGGTCACATTCGACGGGATTGCCGAACCAGGGTCGAGAACATAACGAAAAGGGACGATTTGGTCGCGGGGCATGAACAACCTCAGAATCAAAACGGGCGGAACGGGAATAACCAAGGGTACATACCCCCTCCAAATAGGCCGCAGAATCAGAACCAGAACCAACGACCTCCGCCCCCTCAAAATCAAAACCAACAACAAAACCAGCAGTCGAATGCGAATCAGCAGGGCAATCAGGGACGCCCCATGGAGAGGCTTAACGTGGTGAATCAATCGGACGTGCCTGCGCAAGGAGAAGTGATGGCAGGTACATTCTTTGTTTTGAATACGCCCCTTAGAGTTTTATTCGATTCTGGAGCTAGTTGCTCAATCATAGCATCAAGAGTAGTGCCTGAGTTAGATCTACCTAAGTGCGAGAGAATTAGCTTAGGAATTCAACTGCCTTCAGGAGAAGTAGTATCTTGCTCTAAACGATATAACGGAATTCCTATGTGATAAAGAACGTAGAATTCTTCGCGAACTTAGTAGAATTTAACTTAAGAGACTTTGACATTATACTGGCGATGGATTGGTTATCCCAGTATAAGGCGGTGATCGAATGCCAAAAGCAAAAGATCACCTTGTCAAAAAGTAGGGGAAAGAGAGTTATCTTTTACTCTCAGCCCCCTAAGAAGAGTAACAAAATCGTTAGCGCACTAAAACTAAGTAACTTGATGCGTAAGGGGTATGCGCTATATGCGTGCTATGTGAACAACCTTGACGCGGAAGAGAACAAGGTTGACAGCATCCCAGTGGTAAGAGAATACCCGGACGTATTCCCTGAAGACGTCCCGGGCATGCCACCTGAGAGAGATCTTGAATTCACTATAGATCTCATTCCGGGAACAGAGCCTGTCTCGAAAGCTCCGTACCGGATGGCACCACTGGAAATGAAGGAGTTAAAAGAACAACTCGAGGAACTGTTAGGAAAAGGCTACATAAGACCGAGTACGTCCCCTTGGGGAGCACCGGTCTTATTCGTCAAGAAGAAAGACGGAGGACTACGTCTTTGCATAGATTACCGAGGATTGAACCAAGTAACCATCAAAAATAAATACCCCCTGCCGAGAATTGAGGATCCATTTGATCAACTGAAGGGAGCTTCAGTATTCTCGAAGATCGATTTGCGGTCTGGGTATCATCAATTGAGGATCGCGGAGAAAGACATCCCGAAGACGGCGTTTCGAACTCGTTATGGTCATTACGAGTTCACTGTGTTATCCTTCGGATTAACAAATGCTCCGGCCATGTTCATGAATCTCATGAACAACGTGTTCCGAGAATTGTTAGATCAGTGCATCGTAGTGTTTATCGACGACATTCTGATCTACTCGAAGAGCGAGGAAGAGCATGCCCAACACTTACACCAAGTGTTAGGGATCTTGCGAAAGAACCAATTATACGGCAAGTTGTCAAAGTGCGACTTCTGGTTAAAGGAAGTGGCATTTCTCGGACACATCGTATCCGCTGATGGAGTATCAGTGGATCCGGCGAAAGTGTCTGCCGTAACTGAGTGGGCAGCGCCGACAAGCCCAACGGAAATCAGGAGTTTCCTTAGATTAGCTGGGTACTATAGGCGATTCGTGAAGGATTTCTCGAGAATCGCCCGTCCCTTGACCCAGCTACTGAAGAAAGGAGCAAAATACGAGTGGACCGAGGCATGTGAGACTGCGTTTCAAGAATTGAAGAAATGACTCACGACTACACCCGTATTAACACTACCATCAGAGAATGGTGACTTCGAAGTTTATAGCGACGCTTCGAAGGAAGGTCTAGGTTGCGTTTTGATGCAAGACTCTAGAGTCGTAGCATATGCATCACGCCAACTGAAACCTCATGAAGAGAATTACCCTTCACACGACCTGGAGTTGGCAGCGGTCATTTTCGCTCTAAAGATATGGAGACATTATCTTTATGGGCGAAAGTGTCGAATGTTCACCGACCACAAGAGTTTGAAGTATATATTCACTCAGAAGGAGTTGAATTTACGACAACGAAGGTGGTTGGAACTCATCAAGGATTACGACTTGGAGATATCTTACCACGAAGGGAAGGCGAACGTGGTAGCCGATGCCCTAAGTCGGAAGACCCAACACGTGACAAACTCGTTGGTAATTCCGCCGGCATTGTACATGGATTTAGCAAGATTGGACATAGAACTTGTACATCCGGG
The DNA here is from genome assembly GCA_030278955.1 of Hygrophila difformis. NCBI lineage: Eukaryota > Viridiplantae > Streptophyta > Magnoliopsida > Lamiales > Acanthaceae > Hygrophila > Hygrophila difformis. Next base: position 52,437,995 of record JAOANR010000001.1, on the reverse strand, counting down.
TACCGTGCGTGAGGCGATCAACGCGATGATCGTAGAAACTCCAATATTGGACGAGATTCGACTCGCTCAACCGGGCGACGCGAAATTGGAGAAGATAAAGGGGTACATTGCCGAAGGAAAGGCAATCGGATTTGCTATCCACGAGGATGGAAGCATCCGTTTTAAAGGGAGGTGGTGTGTGCCGCAGAAGTGTGCCGAATTGAAGCAAAGGTTGATGGAGGAAGGGCACAACACGCCATATTCCGTACATCCCGGAGGTGACAAGCTATACAAAGATCTAAAGAAGATCTATTGGTGGCCGGGAATGAAGAAGGAAGTGGCAAGCTTCGTAGCGAAATGTCTCACCTGCCAGAAGGTTAAGGCAGTGCGACATAAACCCCTAGGATTGATGCAACCGCTAGAAATCCCAAGTTGGAAATGGGATAGTATCTCGATGGACTTTGTCTCGGGATTACCACGATCACCTAAAGGCATGAACAAAATTTGGGTGATTGTGGATAGGCTAACGAAGACAGCCTTATTTATCCCAATGAAAGACACGTGGACTATGGACCAACTGGCCCGAGCCTACGTTGATAATGTGGTACGCCGACATGGAGTACCACATGATATCATTTCCGATAGAGACAGTAGATTTGTCTCTCATTTCTGGACGGAGCTACAAAAAGCTCTCGGTACTCAAATCAAAATGAGCACCGCATTTCACCCGATGACGGATGGACAAACCGAGAGGACGATCCAAACACTAGAAGACATGCTGAGAGCATGTGTGTTGGAATTTAAGGGAAATTGGGAATCCCATTTACCCTTAATCGAGTTCCGTATAATAATAGCTACCATGCTAGCATCGGCATGGCACCGTTTGAGGCGTCGTATGGACGAAGGTGCCGAAGTCCGTTGAGCTGGGAAGAAAACGATAAGTCCGTGGTGGTGGGACCACAACTTATCGAAGACATGGCTCAACAAATCAAGGTGATTCAAGGGAAGATGAAAGCCGCACAAGATCGTCAAAAGAGTTATGCCGACGTGAGACGACGAGACCTAGAATTCCAAGTAGGAGATAGGGTCATGCTAAAGATATCACCCATGAACGGGGTGATGCGCTTTGGCAAACGAGGAAAGTTGAGTCCTCGATACATAGGACCTTACGAAATTCTAGAACGAGTCGGAAGTTTAGCCTACCGACTGGCTTTACCGCCACAATTAGATCGAGTTCATAATGTCTTCCATGTTTCACAACTAAAGAAGTATGTGTCGGACCCGACACATGTACTTCAACCAGATATAATTGAACTCGACGAAGATTTGACTTATGAGGAAGTTCCAGTGCGAATTTTAGACGTTAAGGAACGAATTACGAGAAACAAGACCGTCAAAATGGTCAAAGTTCTTTGGTCGAATCACGAGAGTGAGACGGCAACGTGGGAGGTAGAATCAGACATGAAAGAACGCTACCCAACCTTATTCCAAACCGACCCCGACACAGTTATGGGGACATAACTGCAATCTTAAGGGGGAGAGGATGTCACACCGCACATTTTACGAACTTTTGTAAACTTTTGAACTACGTCATGGCTTGATCCCTTTATCGGGTACGTAGGCAGCTTAGAAGTTTTGTTTCTAAGTTCAGTCATAAATTAATAAAACAAACAAAAAGACCTTAGCACGAGAAAAGCCGAAACACAACTTCGAGGACGAAGTTGATTCTTAAAGAGGGTAGACTGTAATACCCGAGAATTTTATAACATAAATAAATACAATAAATAAGAAATAAATACAATCCATAATAAATATAATACAATAAGTGATAAATATAAATAAACAAATAAATCAGTAAATACACTAGATAAATAAATATAGACGAAATGAGAAATGGAATTAATTAAATTAAACAAGAGGAATTAAATAAAGTCGTACACGGGAACCCGACATCAATAAACTCGAGAATTCGAGCCAAAATGTGAAAATTTGATCCGAAAGAAATGACGAGACGAAATAGGAACCCGAGGAGAGGCCGGAAATCGGAATCCGGGAGCATAGAGGGATAGAAACCCGAAAGAGAGGAGGAAACGCACGACGGATCGCACGACCCGACCGGACCGGAGTCCAGACGAGTCTGGCGCGCTGGCCGCGCGCTAAAGGGGCAAATGGCGCGCCAACCCCGCGCCAGCCCACAGATTCGCCCGATTGCGTGAATCTTTCGCCCGAACGCGGATTTTCCGACTTCGGTTGAACGTCTTGCGGCTCAAGACCCTTAGACTCAGTCTTTGGATGCCCTAGGACTAGGTTATCTATAAATAAACCCCCTTGAAGACCCGAAACCCTTTTTCAAAAACCCTATGATACCATATACAAAGACGTAATCCCGGAGGCCACGAAGGCATCAAGAAGACACCAAGGCAGCAGCTTTTGGACGAAAATTGAAAGATCTCCGACGTGTGGTAAGCCCCGATCCAACCTTTTTCAATACATGATTCGAAAACGAATCCTAACCCTCTTCTTTTTCTTTCTACACCGCGAATCGAATCTAGAACGTAGAACCCGACGAACGGAGAGGAGAAAAGGTGGACTGGAAGCCACGCCTTCAAAATAGACATTCCCAGACGTTCGAAAATCTGTAGGTTAATACTTACATGGTTTTGGGAGATTAAAATATGTTGAATCTATTGAATTAAATCAAGAACGTAAAATCTGTCAACACGAAAACTTTACCGGCGAAACAGTTTTGATGAATTTTTCCGAATGTTAAAACCACTTCAAATAGAAAAACATAAAACACGAAAAACGTTTCTAAGGCTTAGATCTATCTACTGCAAAATTTCGAGAATTTTTAAAGACGATTTGATATGTGAAATCTACCTAAAACCGAACTGTTAAAACTTAGATCTTGAAATTCTTGACAGAACTTAGGTTAGATCTTGATCGCGTTTTTGAAGATGTTTCTAGGCCGAATTAGATCTTTTGCCGAACATGAAAGTTGTAGATAAATGTCTTAAGATGATCTCTGTAAAATTTCATTACATTTGGAGTTGAGTTGCTATGGCAGAATTCGAAATCTTTAAACTGTGACATATAAAACTCGGACAGATTAATGTTTCTGTGAAAATTGGAATTTTTGACATGTTTCGGTATCTCGAAGTGAAAAAGTTAAAACACAAAAGTTGTTCATCTTGATGTTTCTGAGTCAGTAGTGAAATTTCGGAATTTTTGGAATTAAATCTGATTTTAGACGAATTTTAGAGTAAACAGTGGTTTACCGGAAATCAAAACTTGGAATCTTGTTGAAACATGAAATTAACCTTTAGGGTTGAAACAAATTGAAATACGTTTTTGAAATAAATTAAAATGCTATCAGATTTTGAAATTGAAATCCCCTTACAAACTTGATAAATTAAAATTAGGGGTGAGTGCTCTGCAGAGTGCCCCCTAACGATTCACTTCGTGCCGTAATGGACGATGGTGACCCCGCGCGCTAAACTCGAGATATGATATTGCCAAAACGGCGAGATATAGAGCCTACACTCTCGAGAATATCCACATGGGTTTCCCGAGGCTCCGGAGTGGTACTGGGTATGGCTGATACGGTTGCGGCCGCCGGGCTACCGGCTAAACTTGTTGACATCGCGATGCTATCGTGAAACTTGGAATATCAAATCTGGGATGTAATGGGGATATTAAATTTAATTAAATTAAATTAAATTATATTTGTTGCCCAAGTAAATTATTTAAATGCTTTATTTAAATTGTGGCTATTATTTTAAATCATGCGAAATGTGTTGTTAAATAGAGCCTGGAATAAATTATGCAATTGGATAGTGGATAAGATTAAATTGAATATTATGTTATTATCATGTTTTGATTAAGTATTAAATTAATGGCTTTAAAACCTCAAGATCATGCATGTGTTAACTTACTCAGCAAGTGTGCTGATAAAACCATTTTTATTCCTTTTTCTTACAGAGTATGTAGAATGAGCATGAGCACTTCGTGCATGGGAATTTTGGGAACTTTTGATATTTTGATACTTTGATATTGGATATTTTGATTTTTATTCTTGCATTAGACTTTAGAATAAACGGGCCTGTTTAACCCGTGTTTTGGCCATATCGGCCCCATTTACATTTTCCGCTGCAATACTATATTTAAATATTATTTCCGCTGCGCTATGATATTATTATTTTCGAATTATATTGTATGGGCTGTTTTGAATGCTTTAAATATTTTAAACACTGAATTACCTAGCCTTGCATCTCTTTAGTAAGCCGGAGAAACCGTGTCTTGCTAGGGAGATGTGGCGGTGACACCCCGACCTGGGTGACCAAAAACCGGGGTGTTACAGAAGCAATCGATAAGTAGCATCATATCTCAAAAACATTTCAAAGTCTTCATACACATAAAATGATTTGCCTAGAAGATACTGCACAGGCAAATTTAAGATGCAAAAAGGAAAACAAGATACATGATAGGAACCCACATCTATAACACTAAAACAAGTGCTAGAAGGGTGTAAACATACAGAGTTCAGCTCGCTTTAATTCTATCAAAAGTTCAAAACCAAGAGGATTATCATTAAATAAAGCAAAAGTCTTTCTCCAAACTGCCTTGGGAGTGACCAAAGCCTAGAAAATCATTCCAGAATCAATCCGTTTTTTGGAAGAAACGCACAGAAAACAAGAAAGATGGCGCCACACAAAATAGTCTGTTCTGGAAAAACCCTCCAATAAATTCAGTAATTCAGAATTCAATATCACGTCAACCCAGAAACCCAAAACGACTATAACCAACAAAAAAGAAAACGCGACAGGCAATTTGAGTGCAGTCTCAGAGAACCTATTTCGAAAACCCTTCAAAATTTACCAAGAAGTTCCATATGTACAGCCACGACAGAATATCAAGTACTGTGAAAGTGAAAATCAAATTTTTAAACAAACTCTACAAATTCAGAAGAAAACATTGGCAATAGGTAGGTTGGGATATTGGTACTTAATCTTTAAAAGAAAGGGAGGAATTTTATCAAATAGTTCAAAGGCAAAACATTTTATATAATCTGAAGTTTCCTCACAAAATAAACAAAGCATCCAAAAACAACTTTCCAATAGATATGAACACTGGCACAAAGTGAGATTTATACTGCAAGAAACAATTAAAGCTATTTTCGTACAAAGACAAAAAATAGAAAGCCACTGCTACCTCTTAGAACAGGGATTAGGGTTCCAATTGTCATCTGAAGAGAATTGTTAATGATCTGTTCGACCAAAAATTTCACTACCAATGAGGACAAAGACCAAAACTTAGAAAAACAACTACTATCTATTTCACGGAGAAAGAAAGAAAAATAAGCTTATTTTTAAATATATACAGACAACTGAAAGGAAACAACCAACAAACACGCCTTCTGACATCTTTGCTCCATATAACTGCGGTAACCACAACATATGAAAACCACCATATGATACAATTAGCAAGGATTCAGGATATTAGAGACATACCAATGCAACTGTGCCACACAAGAAAATAAGGATGAATATCTGAAGCAATCCACCAAGAACAGCAACAGCATCCACAGCTTTAAGCTGCATTAGTACCATATATTAGTATATTCTAGAGAAGAAAGTTAAGGTGAGGCAAAAAGAATTAATATCCGTAACTTTGACAAAGAAAATTCCAGACCCAAGGCAAGAAGAAGAAAGACAACACCAAACTGAGCAACAGTCTCAACCTGTAATATGGATGGAACTGATGATTCTAACTACATCAAAATTGGTGTAAAATAGTGATAACTTATAAATATGGAACAACCCTGATCTAGACTATAGAAGGATAAAATCACTACTATTCCCGTTGAGTGAAAAAGTATGAATCTATCTTATTATCTATGTTCTCTACCATGACATTAGGCAAGGAAAATGGATCATAGAAAAATAAATAAATTAAAAAATAAAAATAAAAAAAAGACAACAACAACAACAACAACAAAAAAAGTCAATCCACTTATGCACTAACAATACTGTATAAGTGGACTTAGCTAGTCAAGAACTATGTAGCAACAAACTGAAAGTCGGATATCTAACCTCGTAAACTTCGAAGTTGGAATATGTTTCAGCATTAAATGAGACGAACATGAAATTTATAAGATGTAATTTAATTAATTAGACGAACATTCGTTGACTGACAATCTCGAGCGCTTTCTCCTATTCCGAAGCAAACCCCTGTTGGGCACCCACATCTCCATGTGTTGTGTTTTCCTAGGCTTACAGTTTTCTAGTAAGCCTATAGCTACCGGAATTTCAACAACAAATACACAAGGGAGATGAAGAAATAGTGTGTGTCAATCAGTGTTGAATTCATCAAGGTTAATGTGGATGGGAAAAAATCACAGCCCTAATCAACCGCAGGTTGCGTGGGTCGGGAACGCAGGCCAGGGAGGGCGGTGCAGCGATGCGATTGGCAGAGGAAGGCCTGCGCAGGCCGGAGCCAGGACCGGGGATTGTACGCGCTGGTGGTGACTTGGGATTGCGAGCAGATTTTCAAACCAACACAAAATGAATCGATTGGGAGTACAGATTTCAGAATCAATTAGAAGCGAATGCAAAATCTACAATGATTACCTTGGTTCCAGGCGCCGATTCCTGGAATAACCCTAAGCGGCAGGATGCTAAATGGGGTGCGCTCTTCAATGACGGCGTTGGAGGTTCTGCGGAAAGGGAAATTAGGGCAAGGCAAGACATGGATCGGAGTGGCGTTACCTGGTGTGATTATCTTCAATGATTATCTTCAATAACAGACGCGAGAACGATTGAAAGACATTAGGGCAATCGAACGATATCACGAAGAAAGAGCAATTGAGGCAATCGAAGAAAGGGGAATTGAAAGGAAGCGGCGTTACCTGGTGTTCCGGACAACACGAAGGGAGGCGAGTGACAAATCGAGACGGGCGCTGCAGAGCCGCCGATTTGAGGCAAAATTGAAGCCGTGGAATGAGGAATGGCGAGAGGACGACGGAAAATGGCCGGGCGAGACCCCGGCGGGCGATGTCGGTGGCGATTACTGAGGAACGGCGGCCCTGGGCGTCGACGCGAAGCCTGGAGTTAAATTAAATGACACAGATTCATCCGTATCTTCAAATCGAGCATATGGCAACTTACAATGAGGAGGTCGAGGGCATTCTGCGTAATTTTAACGAAAGCAAACAGTACTATTCATAAGAAAGTGCCATTATATATATACTAGAACCCGTAGAGCGCGCGCGACGCCGCGCGGGGCGATTGTCGAATTTGAAGCTTATACTATTGCATATCCATAGTATGCCGTTTAAGGTTTCCAGTAGGAAGACAGATTGGGTAAGAAACAGAATTATGGTAAGCAAGATATCTCAGACATAATAGTAACGAGAGAAATATAGCAACACCACTTCATCTTTGTCCTAGAGAAGGCAGCACAAGTATAGTGTTACTTCCACAAATAGGCAACATAGATGACAGACAAAAGCATGTAAGATGTTGCGGAAAGCTCAAAAGCATATTACCAGAAAATTCTTGATTAAGTCCAAAATATGCTTATGTGTTTTTACAGATTACCATTTTGAGTGGCCTGCTATAAAGCATATTGCCAGGAATGGAATGATGCATACCTTATACTTGTCCTTGTGCAGTTTTGCAACAGCTAAATGTGACACCAGCATATTATGAACGACAGTGTATGGCTCTCTTGTAGAGTCACCAGCAGCACAGATGGATCGTGTTGAACAAAGTCCTGGGGAAGAACTGCCTCCATCTTAGCCTCCCAGTGCAGCTGTATTGATCTCATTCAAGGTTGTCCAGTGCATAACTCTATCACGGAATTCTCTGAAGCACGCGTCTGCAAACTCCACAAAGTCCTTCCTACATGTATATAAACAAATTTCATTGCATTCTTGCTGCTACTATATTTATGCATCAATATGGAAGCCAAAAACCACATACACAATCTTTGAACTAAGCCATCCCCCATATTGATCTTGAAGTACTTGTGGCATTCGATATGACATAATGTAACATGTGGTTGGATTCCTGTCCACACACAAATCTTTTTTTCACTTGCAATTTCTTTTAGCCATTGTTAATTAGCAGAAAATGCAGATGATGTTACCAATGCTTATCAGTTCATTGAAAAGATTATTGGAGTACTCTAATCCCTTGGGATTGACAGCACCACTTCCCTCTACAAAGGCATCGAACAATGAACACTATCAGGTGAGTAACACAAAATTAAGTTCTGTGTTTTCCTACACATTCGGAAGGGGAACATACGAGGAAAAAGCCTCGACCATGAGATAGAGAGTCCGAACGCCTCCATACCCATGTCCACCATCAGTTTGATGTCTTGCTGCAAAAGGTAAGACCAATAACAAAGTTCAATTGAAATAATAGCAGTTACGGCTACAGATGAATCAAAATTCTACTCAAAGAAAAATATTGAAATAATAGCAGTTATGGCCATACAAAAACAACCAACACTTGACTTCCAAAATGTAGCTTAATCAATTGAGACCTAAAGCAATGTTTTATAATATTCAAGAGCAACCCATCTAAGGCAAAACAAAATTCATGTCTTCAGTTGGGTGAATGCAATCAGTAAATAAAAAAACATTTAGACTCACACATCAAGGAAAAACTATATTTTGAGCATCAGCACTTAATTCATGCATATCACCAGTGCTAGAACAAAGAACACTCCAACAATCATGAACTGAGGCCAATTCTAAATAAACAAAAACTAAATTGTAGTTATGCAACCATGCCAACTAACACATAACTCATTAGGTAAATATCATGGAATTATAGTATTACAGATGAAGAACATTGAGATTCAATCATTAAATGTTGTCAAAAACTTCTGGGATAAGAGTGGACACCATAGGCTGGGTTACAGTCATAAAAAGCACATACTAACCTTATTTTGGAGCCCTTCTTCCACACCAAAATTTTGATCCTTGGGAGTGATGAAATGATGTTCGATATGGAGAGAGCCATCTCACAACTCCTTCCAGCTTATGAACCGGTGTTCTATGTCAAATGGGATTTCCTAAACAGAGAATCAACCAGCTCAACAAAAAATCAAGTAGCCTAGCAACGTATAAATTTTTTTAAGATCTTATCTACAACATATTCTACAAAATATCTCCATGTCTAAAACAAAACAAGCAAGAAAATTGCAGGGATGTCCGAAAGTAAATTTAATTATTTGAGAGCAGTTGGCAAGCAATTTACACCAAACATTCTATCTATAAATCTTTTTTCATAGACCCACTGAGAAATTGGAATGCCAAAATTAGCTAAACTCAGTTGGTAAGTGTTCTTTTTTCTTTCAAATTCTGCTGGCAAGCAATTTATATCAAACATGTCTATCAAATTACATATAACTTTTAAAAAAAATGATAAGCTAAAATCAAAGAAAGTAGCAGTGACAAAAATATCCAAAGAAATAATAAAACTGAATGATTTGGTGAGCAAAGCAACAAATAAAATATATTGGGGAAAGAAATCCCACAGCACTGTCAATCAAATAAAATCACATACCCTAACTGTGGTGTCTAACAAAGACAAGACTAATTCCAGGAAAAGGGGATTGCAAGGTATCACTAGGTAATATAGAAATAATCAAACAAACAGAAAACACCATAATGAAAACACTTTAGCGAGAGTTGAGAAAGGCATTCGTTAACTACAACTTAAATGGCTTTGGTTTGGAGATATTTAACCTGTTCCAAGTAGAAACTCAAATGGCATATCTGGCCTTACAAGGTACAATCGCCAAGAATCTAGATGCCACCTTGATTCTCCAAAGACCTAAAGTTAGCCCCCACAAGGAGGCTATAAGGGCCAACCTCTGTCAGTTATTTGGCGCAAATCCTACAGTTGTAAACCTGAAAGCCAAAACCCACGAGAAAGTGGACAGTCTTGGGGAGAATAGGAGTATAGCTGCAAACACAGCTGTTCTTTTAATGCGCAAGTAGTCATCACACTTCCCTTATTCAATGTACAATACTTGTAGGTACATTATCTATTACATACTGTTCTCAAGGGATACAATCACTCGTTCTATCAATTAAGATGTCCCGAGAGTGTACTTTTATGGGATTGAAAACAATAAATAACAATGGGATATCAAAAGTGTGGCAACTTTCACAATCTAAGGCCATTTTCTCTCTTCTATTGAATAGTAACAGAAAGTGGGCAAAAATCAAGACTCTAAAATGGGCAACAAACATAAATTAGATTTATTACCTTCGGGAGCACCTATTAAATCATATTAAGTTTTGGTTTTCCATTGCACTTGCTGGAATCCATGAAATAGAAGAATTCTTAAAACCATAAATGCACAGAAATGCTCCTAGTTTTTCCTTAACTACATCAAACCTTTCCTTAGAGTATTCCACCACATCCATATTATTGACAACAACAATAATCTGATCAACTCCAAAGCTACAGATCAATTGAGCATGTTCCCTCGTTTGCCCTCCGAAAGCATCTATGCCCGCTTTAAATGCACCCTTGGAAGCATCAACCACCAAATTGCAGCATCTGCTTGGGTTGCTCCAGATATCATGTTTGGAACAAAATCCCTATGTACCGGGGAATCAAGCAGCACAATGTGATATCTTCTAGAAATGAAAAATGCAACACCCAATGTCATAGTTATACCCCTTTCCGTTTCTTGAGCACCTTCATCCAAAGCCCATGCATAAGCAAAAGATCCTTTTCCCTGATTAAACAACGAAAACACATTTGCTTTAAAGCAATCCGCTTCACAAGCTTGGAATTAAATATAATATAGATACATGATAGCATTATTACCTGCTGCTTAGCTTCTTTTTCATATTTGTGCATCTTTTTCTGGGATATTTGTCCCAAAAGATGTAGCAACCTTCCTGAAAGTGTAAATTTCCCAGAATCAACATGGCCAACCTAGGTAAATGAGAAAATCTAAGTTTTGGAGGTATATAAGGGCTTCACTTATGCCAGTATTCCAACATATTAGATTAACTTACAATTGCAAGATTCAATTCACTCAATCCATTATCTGTTTCACTATGAATCATCCATGCCTCAGGAATATACTCTAATATTGAGGCTGCTTTTTCCTTGCTTATGATATCTTCTTTTCTCGGTTTATGAATCAGTTATATTCTTATCAAAAACATCCGATCACATATTCAGATGGAGGACTTATACAGCTGGAGTTTGAACAGTTACAAGCAACACATACTATGCTACCCACATGCAACCATTCGCTTAATAACTGCCATAGAACCCAAAGGAACGCCCCTTAACTGGGATATGCAACCAGTTGCAGGACGTTATGAACTCAAATAAATAATGTATTCATAAACACCCAGAAGAACAAGTGAACAGTATAGATCAAGCAGGCATCTTCATTTCAAACGCAAAGCTGTGCACAAAAGTATTATTGTTTAATCAAACTTTTCAGAACGGATTAGCACAGGAATTTACGGGCAAGCCAACAACCTCACTGGCAGTGACTCGATAAATACACAGAACAAAATTAACAATAGAACCAAATGTGATCCACTTCACAAGGAATGAAAGGGACATGGTAATCTATCATAACATTAATGATGCTGAGCTGAAGGCCTAGGTATTCTTGCTAAGCTACGAAACCGTTGCTCGTAACGCACCGCCAGAACCAACATAAGAGATGAACAATGAAAAGAGCGGCAGGGAAAATGAAATCGAAACTAAAAACCGAATGTAAAAGAGAAGAAATCACACTCACCTGAGATTCACCAGAGCAGAACAGATGCAGAGCAAGGGGCGGGATGGTTGGCTCCGATCGTAGGTTATTGGAGATAGAGGGAGGCGAATGCACAACACGTTGCAGGAACAAGCGGGAGGAAATTAGGGCAATCGAAACACATTAACCTGGCCCAAAGGGGAATTAACAGAGACGAATCAGGGGAATTGAAACACATTAGGGTTCTACGAATCAAGGGAATTGAAACACATTAGGGCAATCGAACCATATTACCAACAAAGGCGAATTGAGGCAATCGAACAAATAAACAATTAAGGCAATCGAACAATATTACCAAGAAAGGGGCAATCGAAGAAAGAATCGAACCATATTACCATATTAGGGCAATCGAACAAACAAAACAGATTAGGGCAATCGAACCATAGTACCAATAAAGAGGAATTGAGGCAATCGAAACACACTAACCTGGCCCAAAGGAAAGGAAGCGGCGGCGGCCGTAGAAGCCGTCGTGAATTTGAGGCGGAACAAGACGGGGGGAGGCGAGTGACAGGGCGAACGGGCGCTGCGGAGCCGGCGAATTGAGGCGAAATTGGAGCCGTCGAATGAGGAATCGCGAGAGGACGACGGAAAATGGGCGGGCGCGACACCGTCGGGTGATGGCGGTGGCGATTGCAGAGGGAGGTCGGCGAGGACGTGAATGGAGGAGTTCAATGAGGCAGAATGATCCGTTTGAAGGGTCGAGCAGAGGGCAACTTAGAGTGACGAGGAGGAGGGCACTCGACGTAAATTCGAACAAACAGAATAGTACTATTCCTCGTTAAGTTACTGTTCATTAAAAAGTGACATATATATATTAGAGATATAGAGCGCAAGGACACCTAGTTGTCTGCATATATATATCAATTAGGTTACTATGCAGAAACCTAGTTGTCTGCATATCCGGACATGTTCCACCACAGGCTTCAAGATGCTACGTGTCCTTATGGTGTCAATGGAAAGAGAATCTGAGAATATGGAAACATTAATAGACACAGTAATCAACAAATATTCCACTTGTAGCCATTATTGGCAATGGAAAGAGAATCCAATTAGCCCAAATTAATGGATGAAATTAAGTTAATAATTTGTAACTGCCATTCTCGAAAAGTTTCAATTATAGAAATGTGTTGAGGGCTATGCTGAATCGGGAGAAAAGTCAGGCCATTCGACGGGACGGAGAGTACGACGATGCTGGATTTGAACGACTTCCTGGAGGATTTGGTGGACGACCTCGACAATGCAGCAGCGTCGGATAACATTTCATTGAGGGGTGGGTAGCATGAAAGTGGTAGAGGTGCAACTGAAAAGAGACAAAGCAATCTAGAGACTGATGGAAATGCATCATCAATGAGCGGAACATCTTTAATACATAATAGAACATTATTCATGCAACAATATAACATGATGTGCTATGGGTTATATCACTGGCATTTAAAAAGTATATCGGGCATGGATAGAGGATCAGAAAGCAGCAGATATGGAACACAGGGGCTGTTTGGATGGCAGTAGATTAGAGAGCATATCTAGTTTTAGTAGATTTGACTATTAAATCTGCTATTTTATGGTGTTTGGTACATGGCATATCTTATGAGCAGATTGGGGTTAATATGCTAAAATTTAATCTGCTACATTCTCAAGCATATTTGGACAGCAGATCTGCTTAGACTGAAATACCCCTTCTCTCTCTAATCTCTCATCGTCTTCCCTCTTCTTTCTCCTCTCACAAATTCTGACGAAATCTTCTCTTCTTCTCTGCTAATGCGATGAGCTCATTCTTCTTGACTCCTCGTCTTGGAGGCCATTCCAAAATCCTCAAATTATTATGAGGAAGCCTTAATTTTATTTCATATTTATATAACTACAGTACTATTTAATTAAACTAATATTTGTCCTTATATGTTATTTTACATACTAAATATGCTATCTGCTGATTAATCTACCAAACACCTTTAATGAAATCTGCTACTACTATCTACTGGTCAAATATGCTCTTCATATCTGCTGCTCAAATCTGCCGGTCAAATCTGCTATCTGCTTCTGCCATCTGCTAAACTCCCAAACAGGCCCACAGTAGTGTAATAAAAAGAGCACATCAGACTTATATGTATAGCATAATTAGAATTATCATGATTGAAAATATGAATAAGGCAGATGGTGAATGATGTGAGTTATGAACATGCAAGACGCATGGATCATCTACTGCCACATGAATTTCGCACAACAAAAAGGGAAAAAATTTGAGGCCCACCACACGTGTCTGCATTAGTCAATATTCTGCCACGATTTAGGGAACAAATAATTGGAAGGAGCATTAATTTGGGCACAACTAATGAAGCTTAAAAAGGAAAGAAAGAAAATATATACAGTGAGCTGTCAAGCAAAAAGAAAAAAACACTAGCAAGACATACAAATAGCAGCGTCAGGAACTGCGGACTCCGCATACAAACATACTCCTATATATATATATATATATATATATATATATATATATATATATAGTTTTTTCTTTCTTTCTGAACAAAGTGGGTTTGAAACATAGTTTTTTAAATTAATGCAGGTTGTCTTGAATTAATAAACTAATCTTGTTTTAATGTATATAGTTGTCTGGTATTAAATGAAGCTAATTGTACTGTCACTATAAGAATTTTTTATTATTACGACCGAAAATATTTGCTAAAACTGGGTCACTAAAGAGGTTTGCGATTAAATTTCCGACCAAAATTTATAAGCTACTATAAAATTTAGCGATCGAGATTCTTTAGCTAACACAATTTTAGCGACCGAAATTTTTTAGCTACTATAATTTTGACGACCGAATCTATAGTTTTTTTAATATTGTATACTTAATATGGACAGTTTGGGGGTATGGTTTCTATAATAATTCAGTATATGCAAAGCTAGGGGTGAAAGCAGGACGGATACGGGCGAATAGTACTCTTCATGTATCCTATCCCATATTTTTTGTCTAATATAGAATCGAATACGAATAGGCCGGATACAAATACGAATCAAATATTTTTGGATAGATATACGGGATAGATACGTGATGAATATAAGATGGGTTCAAATTTTAACAGATAAAATGATTGAATAATCTTATAATTGTTAATTAAAACAAAATTTTTTATGGAAGGTGACGAACAAGTCAAAGAAATCTGGAAGTTGACGAAGTTTTAGGCAATACCATTTGTAAAATTAATTTTTTAATAAATTTTTAAGAGAAATCAAAAAATATTATGTAAGCTAAATTGACTATTTAAATTTTCAAAGATCATCAATTATTCCGGCATCCAAAGAATATATATATATATATATTTTTTTTTTTTTCTTTCTCAACATTCAACAAGTGGTGTTGAAACAGAATTTTCCAAATTAATGCAGGGTTGTCTTGAATTAATGCAAGGTTGTCTAGAAACTTTATAGTTTATACAGACAGTTTGGCGTATGGTTTCTATACAATTTTTTTTTTATTTTTTTTTATTTTTTTGCTGAACATCATATAGAAGTTAGGAAATGAGTGGTGAGAGCCATGCCATACGGTTTCTATACTAATTCAATTTAAGTTAATATAAACGTATTTTTTTTTGGGGGGTTAGTATAAACTTTAGTTAAGAATGGATGATCAACTGAACGAGCATAGGGAAAGGTTGGTGATAATCCACTCAACAAGTTCTTCTATGGATTCCAGTTTCAAGTATTTCAGTTTCTGAAATTCATCATCCGTTGTTTCCCGACACCCGGACACGAACTAATTTGATAACCTCAAGTTTTGGCAGTGTCCCAATTATCGACATTTGCTCCCAAGATAGGTCAGAAGCAGTTAGGCTTAGCTTTATAATATTTTGGAGTAATGCAATCTCAACTATTCTCGAAGAGTCAATAAATGAGATGGACTCGAGCTGGGAAAATGAGCTAAGATCACAAATGCACCCCGACTTTTTAACACGACAAATAAGTTTGCGGACATGGGGAAAAAGTTTAAGCCATTGCGCTTGCTCTGGGTCGGAAATAATAACCTTAGAAATATATCTATGTAATATATGTATGGGAGTGGGAGGAAATAAATACCCAAGAAGTACAGTCCGGTTTTGGTGCTGGCAATATTATTATCAGCAGGTACATGCAGGGCTAAAAATGATGTCCACGCTATGAAAAATGATGTTAGCTCAATAAAAAATGATGTTGCCCATTTTATAATATTTTATCATTTTTCATACACACACATCATTTCACACAGACATCATTTTTCATTGCTCTGACATCATTTTTCTATGCGTAGCCATCATTCCATTGCCTGTATATGCTGTTGACAGCACACAAGCCACACCCCCAAGGGAGTACTCTGAATTTCACCATTCGCTAATTTGATTCATAAAGTATTTGATTAACCAAAATGATCCTATAACTTTAATATTTTGTCGAAATTGTCCTAAATACATTTAAATTTAATTTTAGATCCCTAACTTTGAAATTGTTCACTTTTACTCCAAAAGTTTATGTTTTTTGCAATTTAGTCCTCTTTTAGATAAAGGACTAAAGACAAAGTGGATAGAAATATGAAGTTTTAAATAGGAAAATGTATAGAGAATTATCATCTCAGAATCATAAGACAAGTCTACACTTTCATCTTCTTGTGCCTTGCAAAAATACGGCCACACATGAAAATAATCCCTTTTCAAGAACACCCAAAATTTAGTGTGATTTCGTTCAAGAAAGCACCATAAATTCCAATTTTTCTCGTTCTAAACAGGATTAAAGAGGTATTATATATCAGTCAATAGTGCAAGACCACTTCAGATAACAATTACTTGCATAGCGCAATTTTCCTTTTGATACAGCATTCTCAGGGGTATTTCATCCAACATCTGTTCTTCAACCTATCTACTCAGCATTATGTATTTGCAGCAACACAAAAAATGTACTCCGGCGAAGGATTAATTTTTAGATGTGCAATATAAACTTGAATTAGGAAGCGTTTGCATTACCAGCCCATTCAAATCAAATCCGATTCCACAAAATTTCTCCATCTTCCTCCAGAATGTTTTTTTTATTGTAGAAGTTTATTTTACAGATAGAATTGGAATTTTAGCATCCCAACCCGGAAAATTGATTTCTGAAAGCTGGGAGGTAGCTTTCAGCCTTCATCAACGTCTAGCGTTTTCTTCTCAGCATCTCCAATTCCGATTTGCGTGGAAATTTTAGATTCCTTACGTTTTGAGTCTGAAACGAGCGTTTGGCACTCCTGAACGTCGTTCCCAAACGAAGGCATAGTTTGCACTTCGTTTGAATTCCTTTTGACAATTAAATCCTGTAATTGTAGAGGTTTACATTACAAATTAACAAATTTATTTGCAGTTTTCATGTCATGCACTTTATTGTGCTACATATAGATAGAGATATTTTATTATTCTCCCACCAAAAAAAAAAAAAAATGAGAAAAACATTGCTTTCACCATATTATCAAGATCTCGATGTTGTTCTGAAAATCCTACGATTTTACGATCATACTTCTTAAAAACGATATAGATCTTTGTGTAGGATCTTAAATTTGGTAGGATCTCGAACTTAATTGAATTCCCGATCTTAATAGTAAAATCTTACGATCGTATACGATCGGATCCTACCAAAATTTAAAATATGCTACCATAATCTAATATTTTCCATAAAATACGATTGAATTTTATTTTCGACAGTTTATAATGCTTTAATGCTTCATTTTCTGAGTACTATTATATGTTATGTTTTCATTTGTTAATATTTATAATTATTTTCAAATATTGAAATGACACAGATTGACTTTTGTCACTGTTCATTGAGTAACTTTGACTCGACTTTTTTAATACAATTATATAAGATAAATATAGTAAAGGGGATCTTGTTGAATTCGTCTAATCGCATAGATTTAAAATATCAAATTTTCATAATTTTAAATTGTATGGAATTTGAGGTATTACGAATTGAAAACGTGTATTGGATTGCGCGAAATGTGGGTCCGTGGCAATTAAAAAGGAACGGAGGAAGTATTTTGTAAAGATAAAAATGATCCCAATTAAAATCTTGAACTTGATAAACTTGGCTTTCACTACACAAATTTATGGAATTTTTTTTTTTTGATCATAAATGATTTGCTACCTATTAGTTTCATCTAATTTCCGGCCGTCTCAATGTATAAATCATACAATACTATAGAATTTAATTCTATTATTAGAAAAAAATAATTATGTTAATGAATGGTAACTTAATTAAAATAGTCAGAAAATTGATGAGATATTTTTTTTGGGTATAAGGAGTTTATTTTTTTTGGATAAATTGACAAAAATCAAGAAAATAACGATTAAATATGGAGTATATTATATATACTATGTTTTTATTATTACTTCCTTCGTTCTCATATAATTGTTCCATTACCATGGTAGTTACTATTCATTAAGTAACTTTGATCAATTTTTTTTAATATAGTTATATAAGATAAAACATAGTCAAGTGAGATCTTGTTAGATTCATCTAATCACGTAGTTTTATAATATAATTTTTTTTTTATAATTTTTTACTTATGAATAATTTGAGTTATTGACATTTAAAAATGTGTATAAGATTGCGTAAAATGCAGGATGGGTGTACTTAAAAAAGAACAGAGTTAGTATAATTACTATTAGAAAATATTTAGGAAATGATAAATGAAAATGTTAATAGTATATTTATCATAGATAAAAAGATAATTGAATTTTTTAGTGATATATTTTGGGTAATTTTAGGGGGAAATCAAGAATATGATCAATAAACAAAATTGATGTTCATGTTACCTCCACGATTGTAGCATCTTCATTTCCCAAGTCTTGCAAATCCTCTTTAAGCATATTTACAGACCTCTTCAACTGCGGTGTGCTCCACCCTCTTACGCAAATCCGTTGCAGCATTATGAAACCAATTTCAATAGGGATCTCTTCAAGCATATAGCAGTCTTTGATGATCAAGTGTCGGAGCACAGGGAAATGTTTCCAGGAGGAGACTTCCCACTCAACAAGGTTATGCATCAATTCCAATTTCAAGTATTTGAGTTTTTGAAATTCATCATCTCTTGTCTCCCACTTTTCCCCATGAAACCACACACCAAATAATTTGAGAACCTCAAGTTTTGGTAGTGCCCCAATGGTAGACATTTCCTCACTAGACAGGACCAAACCATTTAGGCTTAGCTTTATGATGGTACTTGGGAATGTGATCTCAACTTTTGTCGTTGCCCTGTTGTGAACGGTAAGGGATTCGAGTTGGATAAATAAGCTGAGATCAAAAATAAACCCGGACTCCATATCTATTCTACATACAATTTTGCGGATGTTGGGAAACACTTTCAACTGCTCTGCATGCTCTTGGCTGGAAATAATGACATTTGAAATATACTCAAGATTATAGGTACGGGGGGTATTGCAGTCAATGTGGTCGACATATACTTTATCAGCCCTAAGGTATCTCAACTTCATCATTGCATCCAAAAATCTTGAGGATATACGAACCTCAGTAGCTACAACAAGGAACTCAAGGCTGGAAAATCTGCCTATTGGTTCTGGCATGTTCAAGATATTCAAGTATCTCAAGTGAATTAGATTTTGGATTCCACTCTCACCACATATACCCCCCAAGACTCGAAGTACTTTCATGTGGCCAACTTTTAACTGTGGATATAAGCACTTACCGCACACAAAAGACCGAATGTACTTTGAGTAGGGCTGAAACCATCCATTAGAATCTGGGTGGCCTTCATTAGATAATGAAGAGTGGAATATCATACGTTGGACTCGGTGATCACAGAAGGATTTGTCACTGAAAATAGAAGAATATAACATTTAATTTGTTACTATGTGTCAGCAATACAAAATAACTAGCAAAACATGCCATCTATTAAATTAACCAAAAATATCAAGTCTTAAATGAGAAATGTACAAAGTGCAAGTGAGGGAACTCACCCATCCGCTACTATCATAAAGTTGTCATCATCAGCGATTTTCAAGCACATGACACGCAATAGAGCATGCATTGTACAAACTTTGGCTTCCCCTTTATAATTTTTCTCGGCAACCATTATAAGGTTTTTATCAATTAGCTCCTTCATATATTCCTTTGCTATATCCTCTGCTCTATATCTCTTATCCACCGGAATAAATCCTTCAGCAATCCAAAGTCGCACCACTTCATTGACAATTATTCGTTCGTCTTCTTGAAACCTTCCAAAATAAAGGAAGCAAGGCTTCAAGTGGTCAGGTAAATTCATGTAACTGCATTCCAATGATTTTGCGACAACTCCGTCTTGATAATACATGATGCTGGAATCTAAAGTTTGACTCACTTTTTCCCATGCACTTAAATCATTCCCTATAGTCCAAAGAATTCGAGCAACTACTACAACTACAAGCGGTAAACCATTACACTGTGCTGCAATTTTTGCTCCTGTGTGTTGCAGCTCGGGAGGGCCTGATTCTCCATGGAAAACATTCTTCTGCAATAGCTCCCAGCATTGATCGTTTGACAAAAGGGGAAGTGCATGGATAGTGCTATTGCATTGATCAGCAACTTCTTTGTTCCGACTAGTGAGTAGTATTCGGCTACCGATTCCATCATCAGGAAGGTATCTCTTAATACCATACCATGCACGTAACTCCCATATATCATCCACTACAATAAAATATCTTCGGTCTCTTAAGGTTATATAGATACGTAAACCCACTTCATCTTCACTTTCTCCTGCGAGTGTGGCTTTTTTGACCCGAGAATCCAAACACATTAAGATCTCAACTAGTAATTTTTTCATCTCATACGATTGTGAAACAATACACCAAGAAATTTTGTCAAATCTATCTCTCACTGTGGGATGATTGTATATCTTTTTGGCCAAAGTTGTCTTGCCAACTCCCGCCATCCCAATGATGGAAATTATTCGCAACCCCCTTTCTTCTCCAACCAAATCATAAAGAATTTTCTGTTCCTCATCTTCAAATCCAACCCTAGTCCCATCCATCTCGGAACTTATTCCAGTTTGAAGGGATAGTCCTGCACCAAAGTCTTCTCGTACTTGTAACACCCGATCAACATCATGATTTTCCCGAACCATATCCTGAAGCCTACTCCCAATTAGCTCAACACTGTGGATAATGTGAGGGAGCCTAAGGGCGAGATACCAGGCCGGAGCATCTCCACACAAAAAATAGTTGACCAGAAATTCAGCATCAAAAGCCATCATCACAATTTGTTTCAGCTCATCTGTGTCATCGTAATGCTTGCTCAACAAAGACCATGAATGTTTTAGGCTCCCATGAAGCTTTTCAACGTCATTTCTCACTTCAAGAATGGAATTATCTTCCCGATCCATTAAATTCTCAAGATCATTTAGGAAAGAGTCAACAATGAAAACCGAAGACATAGCAAAGTACAGGGTATTGGGAGTAGTATTAATATATGAGGGTGAATTGAAGAATTTGATTACATTATCTTTCAAGAGGATGATGGGCTCTGATAGGATCTCATCAATCTGATTGATTGGTCGAGGATGACGAGAAAACAGAAATGAGTAAACTAATCTACCACATTCATTAGCCAGTGACTCAAACTGAGACACGAGAGTTTGCACTTCCGAAAGATTCTCAATGCTTCGGAATGGAGAATCAAGAAGAATAGTATTAAAAAACCGTAACTCAGTGATAACAAGATGGAAGTGTGGTTTACCAATTAATAACTGAACAAGAAAACCCATAAAGCTTGCCACCTGAACATTCCTAGTTTGGTTAAGCTTTGGTACCTTGAACACTTCCTCGAGATCCTGCAAGAAACTTCCCACCCATTCATTAGGACTCGTGAATTGTTCCATGAGGTCCGAGTTTGCGTAACTGTTTTGGTTGCTTCTCTTTTTCTCCATAAAATCTCGAATGTCGAGGATTGAGGCATGATCACGAACCACCTCCAGATCAGATTTAGAAAATGGGAAGTTGAATTGGTGGACGGACTCCCTTTCTCCCTTCTTGTCTTCAGATATATTCCACCTGGAGTCTCCAATTTTTTCAACCGAGGCAATAATTTGGTTAATAAGACGACACAAATTTTTTGCATGGGAAAAATTCACTTCTCTCGGAAGAATTTTCTTTTCCTCATCTCCAAATATATCCATGGTTCCGTCCTTCCCGGAACTTTTTCCAGTTTGAAGTGGCAGTCCTGCAGCAAAGTCGTCTCCTACTTGTAACACCTGATCATCATGATGTTCCCAAACCATATCCAGAAGCCTACTCCCAACGAGCTCAACTCTGTGGATAATGAGAGGGAGCCTGAGGGCGAGGTACCAGGCTGGAGCATCTCCACACAAAAAGTTGTCGACTAGATATTTAGCATCAAATACCAGCATGACAGTTTGTTTCAGCTCATCTGTCTCATCGTCATCTTTGTTCAACAAAGACCATGAATGTTTTATGCTCCGATGAAGCTTTTCAACATCAGTTTTCACCTCAAGAATGGAATTATCATCCCGAATCATGAAATTCTCAAGATCAGATAGGAAAGACTCCACAATTAACACCGAAGACAGAGAAAATTGGAGGGTGTTGGGAGTACTGTTATATAAGGGTGAATTGAAGAATTTGATTACTTTATCCTTCAAGCGGGTGATATCCTCTAAAAGGAGCTCATCAATCTTCTGTTTAGGTGGAGGGTCCGGAGAAAACAGAAATGAGTAAACTAATTTACCAGAGTAATTAGCCAGTGTCTCAAACTCAGACAAGAGAGTTTGCAGTTCCAAATGATTCTCGCTGCTTTGAAATGGAGAATCAAGAAGAATGGTATTGAAAGACCGTAACTCAGTGATAACAAGATGGGCGTCCAAAGCAAACAAGTGTGGTTTACCATTTAATAATTTGACAAGGAAAGCAATAAAACTTGCTACCTGAACATTTCTAGGGCTGTTAAGCTCTGGTACCTTGAACAGTTCCTCAAGATCCAGCAAGAAACTTACCACCCATTTGTTGCCTCGTTCGGTATTACGACTCCTAATTTGTTTTCTGAGGTCCAAGTTTGCGTAACTGATTTGGTTCCTTCTTTTCTTCTCCATAAAATCGCGAATGCCCAGGATTGAGGCATGATCACGAACCACCTCCAGATCTGATTTAGAAAAGGGGAAGTTGATTTGGTGGACGGCTATAATTTGGTTAATAAAGCGGCGCAGAGTTTCTGTATGGGAAATACTCATTTCTCCCGGAAGAAAGGGCCGAGTGGTGGGGGAGATCTGGGTTGAGGATGGCTGCTATGGAGATTGGAGATTGGTTTGGCGTTTGGGGAAGAAATGGTTAGAGCTGAAGCCTCAACTAGAGTCGTTTCTTCCTGTAGTAAGGTAAAAGTCTTTCTTTATTCTTCAAGAATATACACAAGTGGCTTGTCGTCCAGCTGTCAGCCCTACTCTCCTAATCAAGAACCAGTCAACGAATCTACTGTTTTGTGTATCTGTTCGATGGTTCACATAAGTTTTATGTCCTAGAAATTGATTGCTTTATAGAAATAACAAAGTACTGCTTACTTATACAGTTTGACGTTTTTTTTATATTTTTTTCTATTTATTAGTATAATACTTTGATTTGGATTTTTATGGTAGGTATTCTAGGAAAATATATCTAGGTGAAATTTTGTTGGATTCGTCTCATCTTATAATTTAATTAATTAGCAGCGGAATAATAAAGGAATGTAAATAGGGCCAACATGACCAAAACAACGGGTTAACAGGCCCGTAATGTAAGTCACATGAAAACGAGAAATAAATGTTCCCCAAAAATTCCCATGCATGCTCATGCTCATGCGTAATCCTCATACTCTGAAAAGAAAAGTAAATACAACGGTTTAATCAATATAAACATACTGAGTGAGTTAACCCCTAGCATACAACAATGCGGTTTAAAAGCCTTTAATTAAAGTTTTAAAAAAACGAGTTACCTTTAGCAAGATTGCATACACAACAATAGAGTAAAATTTAAATGCAAAATTAAAAGCAGGGATTTTAAAAGATCATAAATATAACTTTGCAAGGTAAGTAAATAAAAGTCATAATTTAAAAGCCAAATTAAATAGAAAGGAAATTTTTAAGTCTTTTAAATTCCCGCTACTTCAAGATCAGGTATCTCAAGTATCTCACGATTGCAGCGCAATCTCAACAAAGTTTAGCCGGTAGCCCGGCGGCCGCAGCCGTATCCGTCATACCCTGTACCACTCCGGAGCCTCAGGAAACTCATACGGATACTCCTGAGAGTATAGGCCCTATATATTTCGCCGTTTTGGCTCAGTTTCTCAAAATGGGTCACCGTCGTCCATATAGGCACGACGTGAGTAGTTAGGTGGGCACCCTGCAGAACACTTGCCCCCTAATTTATTTTTAATCAAGTACTAATGGGATTTGGGAAAAAGTTGCTCTTATTTTTCACAAGATCTTTCGTCTCTTTGTTTAGAAAAGACCAATTCCACAAAATATGATTTCTATATTGTCGTTGTTCGCGCCTTTTTCGTTTAAAAAAATCCCCTTCAAGATCAAATGAGTTGAAAATTTCACATTATCTCAAAAACATCTCAACGAACAAGTTTCGTGTTTTAAGTTTTTCAAAACGGGGTAAGGAAATAAGTCAAACATTTAGATTTCTATTAAAACCACCTGCTGTTAGAATTCAGATTGTAGCAGTATTCATAAACTCGACTTTTGACTCACCAAACGAACTCAAAATTTTATGAAGTTTTACAGGCTGCTTCAAGACTCATTTGTCTTCAATTTTCATTCTTACTACAACTCCTAAATCAGCCTAGATCTGATGTCAAAATAGCTAACAAATTCAAAAATCAAATCTGTCAACATATGAGAATTCGGTAGAAACGCAAGTTAGTCCAGATCAGATTTCGGGCATTAAATCTTGACGAAAAATTACGAAAATTTTACACAGTATGGATCTATGTCATAGGAACATTGTTCCAGTTTTGAGTTTTTCCGTTTGAGCAATGTAAATGGTCCGAAAAATTCAGTTAAGAACGCTGCGCGCGTAGGGTTTTCTCTTGACAGATTTTAGTAGGTTCTTTTATTAGATCTTATGTTCGGTTGATTTTTAACCTATAAAACCGTATGTAAGAGTTAACTTACTTGTATTTGGATCTACGGCTCACAATTCGATGACGATAGCTTCTGGGATCGTCGTTCGTGTCCTAGTTCCTTCGTACTCCACTTTCTTGTTCCGATTCGCGGTTTAGAAAAGGAAAACGTACCAAGTTAGACTCGTACTCGATTTTTCGTATGGAAATATTGACTAACGTCTTACCTCACCACCCACCTACGCTTGGGAGACCTTGAACTCGTCCAAAAAAGCTTCCTCCTTCACCGTCCTTGATTCCACCGGCCTAGATCGAGGATTTTTCGGTGTTCGGAAGTGTGTGGAAATTTTGGAGACGTTGCAAAGGGTGTATGAAACTTTTGACAGTTTTCCTACCACGATTATTTTTCTAAAAAAAAGGATAATCCCGGGTTTGATTTTTATTAATGAAACCGATTTATGAGAATGGAGTTGGAATTATGGATGTATTTATAGGTTGTCATGTTTTTACTACTCGTGTTACGAAACTGTGGCCCGAAAGCGCACGGTGTCAAAAATTGCAGTAATTTATAGTAAGACCGGATCGTTCACTGGAGGATGTGCGATAGAAGCAGGGCCCACGTCGTTTTACTAGGTTTTCCATTAGTATTGCTCCAATCAGTTTGAAAAGTGACTAACATCTACTGACTGAATGTAAACTAAATCACGGAAGCATTTAAATCTATTCTACAAAGCATATTAATTCTATTATAGAAAGCGGGTAAGTCTATTCTAAGAATGCAGTTTAAAAACTACCTATGAAAGCAATGAAAATCTATACTATGCTAACTATGAAGCTGATTCACCGAATAGACAGACGGGACAGGAAGAAAAGAATAAATATTGGACAAGATTTAGATAAGGCATGATTAAACTTCCATTTTAATACACAGATCTTTGTTTGGGATAATCCTGTCAGATAGCTAATTCTCATGCTCTCAGTATTGAGTTCCCTTTGATAGACAGGTACTTACAATATGAGTTTACATGTTCTTAAGACCGCAGATTCTAAGATACCACAGATTTGTAACTGCCCTGGCCTGGGTATGTTATTTCATCCGTGGTGGATAAGCAACACCTGACAAATCATTTATTGAAGTGCCAAGTACCACTATCATTCTCCCATGTCACACCCAAAGATTTTAATCAAGCTCTGAACTATCCCTTAACTATCAGTCCTAGTAGCAGTTACGCAACTCTCAATACAACCGAGTGACCTCTAACGAAAGCATTTGAAAGAAAGCGATAAAGAAAACATTTAAAATCCTATCACTCGGAGGTTTTGAAGGTCTGACCCTGGTAGTAAAAGATAGCCTTCAGTCATGATGACCGGATGTGGATCAAGAATTCTCGGCTCTCGGTGAACCGCTTGCAGTGTTCACCTCCTTCCGAGTGGTTATGAGATGCAAACTAATGAAATAAGCTAATAGATTAGTTTATTCCGGATGCACTCACTCAGAACTCAAAAATAGGCTTTGGCAGAAGTGGATAGCAGTTGAAAGGAACTCAACCCTATCTTAGAAAATAACCAAGGCCTGAATGTTGTTCCTCTAAGATCATCTACTACACTGTATTTGAATCCAAGTGGACCCCATCTCGGTATAATATTTAATCTCGGATTACCAACAAACAGCAATTTTGGAAAATAATGGATCTTGAAAATCATTCCCTATCAGGTACTAGACTCTCCATTAAAACACAGGTCCTTTCAATCTAGATGAGACCTAATCGCTGACCCTGCTTCTAATTTCCCAAAACTTAACCCTTGACAGAATATGAATTAGTCATAATTGAAGAATTTATCCTTTACTTAGATCCGGATTTTGTAAATGAATTTTTGTTGGAAATTTAATATGTGATATCTGTTTAAATCTAGACTTCTAATGTCCAAGGGAAGGATCCCAAAATAGTGTAGGCCACATTAGCTACATAATATTAGCATGCATACAGATATATTGGAATGTAAAAAGAATTAACCCAAAATATAACAGCGGGTCTAGACAGAAGATGAAACACAATCATGAAGTGGCCAAAAGACCAAAGTAATGGCAGAGTGATCGGGTGAATTGCAAACATCTGCTATTCGAATTCCCAATAACTAGGATGGATCGAATTTAGACAGTTTAAACCCTATAATGGCGGTGTCAATGCCAGTTGGGCCTCCACTTGTCTGTGAATTCAGATAAAAACCTACATGTTTCCTTTCTGTAATGATCATCAGTTAACATTGACAGATGTCAACTGTTTCCCATTACGGATCGGAATTTGGGTTTGGAAATTAAGATAAGAAAAAGAAAACTGTATCCGGATAGGAGTCAGCTGAGCAGCTATTATAATCCCGGATGGACGAACCGCCAAGGCTTCCACCGACCACTATCCAAACCATGCAAAATAACAATCAGTAATCAATACCCAGACTACGAGCTAGTTTATCCATGAGGGAACACCCGCCAACATTAGTCTGTGTATTCTTTACTGAATGTTGCACACAACACGCAAAAGTCAAAATGAAGATGACATAAAATAAAAGTAGATGCCTTGTATGAGAGACATTGGTTTCTCATGCAAGGTTATGGAGCTAGTCCATAATTGATTACCTTAAATAATCCTTCCTACCATAATTAATTACAGTCCGGATTATATGCTTAAGACATCAAGGTTTTGTTTATAGAAAAATATTTTAATGACAATTCAACAAAGATCCTATAGTCGTGATAATTATTGATTTAATTATTGCCAATTACAATCTTTAATCATTAATGACTAGAGGGTTCAATTAATTAAGTGATGGAATGGAGAATCAAAATTTCGGCAGCATAACGCCTTATATTGCAATCTGGGATATTACATTTCAATCCGTGGGATTAAAATGTGAGTGTTGCAATATGATAGAGAATAAGAATTAAGAATATTTTAGATGAAACAGAGGGATGAATCATGTCCAGATACCATAAGTTGTGTCGCGAGCCTAGACCCGCGACATGGGTATCTCGACAAGTTTTTTAGAAATTTTGGCAGAGCTTCGCCTTGTGTCGCTAGGCAGGGGTTGTGTCGCGGACCGTGGGTCCGCGACAGGAGTCTAGCGACACAAGATATTCTGAAAGTTTTTCAAAGTATTTGGCTCCCAGTCGCTAATCTGGAAATTGTGTCACGAAGCGTGGCCTCGCGACAGGGTGTCTAGCAACTGGGTTTTCAAAATATTGACAAGGCATAATTTTCTGTCTAGAAATAAAAAGTGTGTCGCGGACCGTGGGTCCGCGACAGGGGTGTTCCGCGACAGGAGCCATGCAGAGAAAAAGTACAAGAGTTTCGGTCCTTGGTCGCTAAGCAGGGTTTGTGTCGCGAACCATGGGTTCGCGACAGGAGTGCCTCGCGACCGAGGGTTTCAAAATATTAAGACAAGTGTCCCTAGACATCCATGTCGCGGAACAGCCTCCCTGTCGCCAGACGTGGTCTCGCGACAGGAGGCGGTTAGCGACATGGATGGTTCAGGACACAAGTCATTAAAAGCAAATTGAACAGTGGCATGCAAACAGCGTGATCTCACCCTATTTCAGATCAAAAAGCTATTCTAAGCTAAAAACAATCAAACAACATTTGAAATATGCAAGAACATGATAGAACATAAATAAACTAAACTGGAACAGTATTTAAAAATAAAGCATTATCCTAATCTAGGGTTTGATCACACACATACATAACATCATCCATAAAAAATGACGACAGTAAGCATAATAAAGGGAAATGGGGGTCAAATGACTCCAAAATAAAAATGAAAGCATTAAATCCATGGGGTGTGAGACCCATTTCATGATCTGGGACACATTATGTGAATATTTTCCCATATTATTGAGTGGGTTTGTTAATACCCATCATTTGGGTATTACAAAACCCTAATAACAAAGTTTAGAATGAAAAACATAGTATAAACTGGCTACCTAGCCACTGGAACAGTGGAAAACAGTAAACAAAACACTACACTAAGCTAAACTATGGACATAATTAAATAATACAAAAAATGAAAACTAAACTACACTACCTACGAGCTGGGAGCTTGATTCTGCGTTCAAGAGAATGAAATTTCTAACTCCCTTTGCTCATGGGGGTCACCTTATATTTATAGAGGTGGAACCCTAGGCCCATGGGCTTGATCTGAGGCCCACTGTGTCTCAAGACATCACACACAACACACTATGTCGCGGAACATGGAGTCCGGTCGCGAATCATCACTGCATGTGGCAAGGATTCTCGACTGGGTCTTGGTCTTCGATTTGTGTATCTGTGTCGCTAGCCATGCCTGTGTCGCTAGGGCATGGATCGCGACCGGGGACTGGGGACATGGCTTCTTCTCCAGTTGCTGCTGGTGGCGCTAGTCATCCGTGTCGCTAGACCATGTCTCGCGACACAGGTCTAGCGACACAGTCTCTTTGGACTGGTCTTCTCTTCATTGGATGTTGTGTCGCCAAACCTTCCCGCGTCGCTAGGCCATGGACCGCGACACAGGAGCTTCCGCGACCGGGTGTTCCAGGACTGGGCTGAATGGGCCAGATGGGCCGAAATTGTTCTTTTTGTGGGCTTTTTCTATCTTTTCCCATCTTTTTCATTCCTTTTTCTTTTATTTTCTTTTTCTCATGTTTTTGGATTTTTCTAACATAAGTGTGTAATAAAATTACATATTTATGCATTTTTCAACTAGCTTATTATTTTTACAATTATGCATAAATCAGTCCAATTCAACTGCTTTCTTATTTAATATAAGACCGGAATGCGATCAAATGTCCATTTCAGACACGGAAATGGATTGAAAATAATGGTCATTTCTGGCCATTATCAACATACTCACATTTAATACTGATCGTCCCCGAGCAGTCAGAGTCAATGTTCTAAAGAACACATGATTCATTTTCGTGGCTTCATAAATCACATTCTTTTTGGATTGGGATAAGACAATCAAAAACCACAAGTATTAAATTCCCTTGATTGCAGTGTTTAATAAAATGATACTTGCTCACTACATCGGGCCTACAAATCAAGCATTATTATCGACCCTTCATGAACAGTCATGTTAGAAAAATGCCAAGATTAAAAATTAGAATTAAGGCATGACATGAACATGTTCAAGAAAACAGAGCCTCAAATATAAGAGAATCGGAAAATTCACTCACTCTCAATTGGGTTTATCATGAACGCTCAAAATCAAATTTAATTAAATTATCCCATAGGCTTGCAATTGGACCAACTCGCCACCGGCTCATTTCTTCAAATCGAGATCATGAGGTCTTATTTAAGGGTTATAATGGGGCATACGGTTGTAACTTTAGGTATGGAAGGGAATTATTGGGCTAAGAAGTGGCAAGAGTTCATTCTGCCATAACATGGCATATTTTTATTTAAAAAAAATTTATGATCATCAATATTTTTCTTTCTTTCTTTTGCTTTTCTTTTTCTATTGCATGACATTAGACTATGTCTAATTTGCTTTGTCATTTGCAATTTATTTTGTTGAATGAGTCTCAATATTTTTTTTTTTGAATCGGTTTATTGAATACCAATTAATACTTTTTCCAATGATCATAAATTTGATGCCTTTTGGCAGAATTCATTGTTGCACACTTGGGTTTGATTTCTTGGTCTTTTTAGAAGGCTAGGAATAATATAGTGGCTTCAAAGAAAAATTAGGCTTAAAGGCTCAAAATGGTTAATCCTAAAGGGAAAATATTTTTGGGTTTGGAATTCAAGCGAAGGCCAAAAATTTGGTTTTCTAGGTGCCTCGATCATATGCTCGATTTTTGGAATATGACATGGTCTTGAATCGGTCCCAATTGCAAGTTCTAGTTTCCTTTAATCAAACTGATTCACACATCAAAGAAAATAAATGAGTAATAGTGACTCATGGCTCAAATCTCACAGGTTGGGTTGATTCATGTCATACAATATTCTCAAATTTAATCAGAGCTTAATTCTAACAATTTATTCAATCAAAATTTCTAACATGCAGATTCATTACCCAACAAGATGATCGCATCATTAAACTTTTATAGCTCAAAACCTTAGGAATTCATTTCATGCATATCTTCAATTATATTATCCCAATTTAAAAGTTTGAAGATTTAATCACAAGTCTAAATTCAACATGTGAATTTAGCACTGGTTTATGCATATTATTGCTGGTTGTTTAATTTAAAGCAGTAAAGAGGCACTGCTGACGTACTGCTGACGTACTGAGTATGTCAACAGCATATTTTTGGCCTGACTGTCACTTATTCATCTTGGACTGTACAGACATCTTTTCAAGGAGGAAGCAAGTAAAAATTGTTTGGAGGTCTCAAAAGTTGAGTTCCATTTAGGGAAAGCGATAAATTACATCAATTACAAGAGATTCTTATGCAGTTAGTACGAACCTGCACACAAAAGTAGAAATCCCTCGTGTGATGCCTACATTAAAACTAAAATAAGATAAAGCATACTAGGATTCACCCTTCTTCTCTTAGAACATGTACCTGCTCCAGTGGACGAAACTTGTCAACTCACAGCGTAGACGCCAGCCATTATGGTCTCTTAGGGTTTCATGCGCCCTTGGGCAGTAGACCCGGGCTGGTTGGTCTGCAAATAAGTAGGGGGTGTCCGGTTTATCTGCCATCCATGAGAGGGTGTTGGTGGATGTGTACCTCAAGACTGATCTATCGGTCACCATTCTTTCTATCATCTGAATCCCCTGAAGAACCTGGCTTTCGTCTAGCTTACTCATCAGCATCAGTCCACGTGTGAAGATTGATGCCTTGTGATTGTCCTCAATTCCTAACCGCAGTAGTTCGCAGGCTTGCTCCTCATCCCCTTTTGCGAATGCTTGGAGTGCTGGGATGATCTGAAGGTTGAAATTTTCTGCCTCCACGCATGTTTGCAGGAATTCCTCCTTCTGCCTTCGAATTCTTTCCTGCCACATCTTCACAGTGGAAGTGTCCATCTCGTATCGTTTGTACACGATGGCGAGGCTCCCTGCGTCTCTGAGCTTTTTGCATGTTTCCTGCGCAGTGAATACTCCCCTGATTTCATCTTCTCCTATTCGAGAGAGAATTTCTCCTAGGAGCTCCAGTGGCAGGTCTAGCAATTGGGTTCCTTTAGGTTCGGGATCTGGGATTTGAAGAAGGTTACCCCTGAAAAGATAAGAAGTAATGAATCCAATTTTTATAATTTCCTTAGAAATTATTCAAGTTTTGAAACCAACATCCTCACATTTAGAGCTTTGCTCTAGATGTGAAGTTGTTAAATTTCCCACTTGAATTTTAATATAAAGCATGGGTAATTTTTTTTTTTTTTTTGAGTGGACTATAGAGTCCAAAATAAAATAAAAATGGTCATTGGACCAAAAATCTTTTTTATGGGTCATAGGGCCCAAAAGTTTGATTTTCCAATATTATTAAACAAGTTCGAGTTGCTTGTTGAAAATGGAATGAGATGGATGAACGAAGGCGAAGTGCTCGAATATTGGAGTGTGCAGTGGAGGCGTGGCAGAATGGATCTGCTATTTCTGGACTGCCTAGACTGTCTTTGGACAGTTAATTCATTCCCAAAAATTTGCAAACATTATTTTTAATTTAAACAATGGTTGACTTGTTTTATTTAAAGAAAGTGGGATGTGAGTGGTCCCATTTTGGACTTTTGAAAAGGATAGCAGTGTGGGTGATAAAAGTACTGCTATTTACTCACACTCTAGTTCCATTGGGAACAAAAATATAAGTCAAACATTATACCCATTAATTATTTTTGTCTTTTTCCAAAAGGTCACTTTTATTAAAAAGTGGAAGTCTCTCATTGGGTGTTTGTACTTATGTTTCCATAAACAAACAAACATTCATTCCCATGAGATTTCTGACATGGAAGCAAATATGCCAAAAAGATCTTCATATTTTAATGCTCCAAAACAACACTGCAGAAGCATACACATCAAGATCAAAAACAAAGTTTGAACAAAAACATCAAGCATTCAACCCTACTTTGTTAAAAACTCAAGAATAGAAAAAAACCCATAACATCATGGTGCTCAGAACAACACCCTAACATTCATCAGTTTGTTCTTTCAAGTTTTAAACTTTCAAAAATCTTCTAGTCATAACAGTTTTAAACAGGTTTCTTAAGGGCTTTAAAAAGATTTCAAAACAGTGTTCAAAACCAAGAGCACTCAAAAGCCCAAGAATAGAAAAACAAAAATGCAAACAGACCACATTATGCCATTCACACATTAAAAATAAGGAAAAGAAACAAAAGAAGGCCGATGGAGCCATGAACAAGGGGAAATGGGCTTGTTTACCCCGCCCTCCTTGATCGGGGTGGGGGTAGAGGTCCTAAGTTTGGGAAGATCCTCAGAAGTCTGTCCATGGCTTCCCCTTGAAAATAGCCGGGTTATTGCGAAGAACACGGTGGTGTTCGTTCGGGAGAAAAAATGGTTTTAGGCGAAGGAGGGGGAAGTTGAAGAGTTGAATGAGATGGACAGAAGCAGGGGGAGACGAGTGAGGGGAGGGATATAAATACTGAAGAAACGGGTCGCGGAATCCTAGACCGTGTCGCGAAACAAAGTTTCTCGACCCGGTCCTAGCGACATTAGACATGTCGCGGAATTGGAGTCCGGTCGCGAGGCAGTGCCTCGCGACAGGGGTATCGCGACCGAGTTTAGTAAGGGAATAAAGTCAAAGTGGGGACGTGTCGCAGAATAGGAGGCCGGTCGCGGGGCCATGCCTCGCGACAGGGTGTATAGCGACAGCGACAAAGAGAGTTAGGGACAGATGAGAGTGTGTCGCGGAACTAGGCCTGGTCGCGAGGCATGACCTCGCGACACAGTGGTTGCTTCACGACACAAAATTTTGAATTTTCAAATTTTCTTGAACTGGGCCCGAGTGTGATGTTGGTCCTGAGTCGATTTTATTTGATTTGGTCTGAATAAATTCAGTCCAAATAAATTCAAAAGTATTGGGCTGGAATTTAAATAATCCACTTGCATAAAATTAGATTGGGTCAGTTCCATTTATCTATGAGATTTATTCCGGATTTGAATTTCTTCAAATTCCGAGAACATTTTCTTAGATTCACGGAATTAATCCAACCAAGAAACTGGTTTTCCATTCTACTCTTTCTGCTCCTCTTTTTGATGGTTCCGAACTTTCTGCAAGACAGATAAATAAAATGCATTAGATTTTCTCCAAATATCAACATCCTCACATTTAGAGTCTTAGTACTCTAAATGTTTAATTGATTTTTGGATACTTTCTGATTATGAAATGAAGTACTAAATATATGTATGAAATGAAATTTTTATATTTTAATGCTGTTTCTGATTAGGCGTAAGCCGGGTCTCCACATTACGAATAGAGGCCTGCAACTGAGTATTGATTTCCTTTTGACTGGTGATAAGGGTCTCCAATCTAGAAGGGGGTTTCTGCTGGTTCTGATTCCTGTTCTGATTCTGACCTTGGTTATGAACAAACTGGTTCTGATGTTGGTTCTGGTTAGGGACAAACTGATTCTGTGGCTGTTGAAAATTTTGGAAATTTTAGTTTTGGTGTGGCCTAGCCAGAATCTGAGGCTGAAGGCTTGGGTTAAGGTGCTGAGGTCTTGGCTGGTTGAACTGCTGAGGCTGGTTTAACAGGTGTGAATTCAAGGCATTGTTGTTGGAATATGACAGGTTGGGATGCCGGTTCTGGAATCCGCCTGCGTAGTTGCAGCTTCCATTCGCCACTTGTTGACAGGCCTCAGTGGGATGTGGCCCTTGGCAAGTTCCGCAGGCAACCTCAGCGTTCTGAACTTGTGCAGAACTTCCAGCTTCCTGATTCAAAGCTAAAACAGCCACTTGATCTTTCAGTTTATCCAGTTCAGATTTCCCTGCTGCACCTACAGCAAATAAACCACGAGGGGGAGGGGAATTAACATCATCAGTTAGAACCGATCTGTTTACACTCATTGCTTCAATCTTGGCCCAGGCCTGATCCATTGGTATATACAGCAGATGTTGACCGCCGGCAGCATCAAGCATGTATTTCCATGATGGGGTCAAACCACAGTAGAACTTCCTCAATTTCTCCCAGTCATGGAAACCATGTTGGGGACATTTTCTGAGTAAGTTGAAGAACCGCTCCTTTGCGTCATACAGGGACTCGTCTGGCTTCATTTTGAATTCCGTGATTTTGGAACGGCATTCATCCACCTTGGATTCCGGGAAGTATTTTGCTAAGAAATTTCTGATCACGTCCTCCCATGTAGACTTCTGATTAACGGGAAGTGATTTGTACCATGTTCGCGCTCCACTAGTCAGAGAGAAAGGAAACAGTCTCAATCGAATGGTGTTGGCAGATACATTCTGATTCTTGATAGTATCACATAATTCTAAGAAGGTCTGCAGGTGATCATGAGGATCTTCATGACTTGCCCCAGCGAACTGATTACTCTGAACAAGATTGATGAGTGCTGGCTTCAGTTCAAAATTCCTGGCCAAGAATGGGGCTTGTCCAGGAATGTTCAAATATGGTTCCAGGATTGGTTGCATATAATCAGCGGCTACTGCTTGTTGATTGTTCTCAGGCCCTCCTTGATATTGCTGTGGGTAATAGTTCTGATGCAGGTAATAGTTTCTCGGATCATTGAAGTCATTTGGGTTTGGAGGATTTTGGTGGGGGTTCTGGTACTGCTGATTTTGCTGGTTTTGAAAGTTTTGGTTGTTTGGTTGGTTTTGATTGTTTGGTGGGTTTTGATGGTTCGGGTTGGGAGGAGGCACCTCGTATTGTTGTGGCTCGATGTTTGGTGGATTCCCACCTCCCTGTATGATCTGAGGAGGGGGATCATCCAAGTCATCGTTGTCAACATCTTCGGGGTTTTCCTCTATGTTTTCAAGTGGTGGATTGGGTGGAATGACCGGTGGGATGTCAGGGTTTGCCATCTCGGATATGTCGCTACTGGTGCTTGGTGAAAATAGTGCTTGCCTTTCCCGTTCTTTTCGTTGCTTAGCTTCCGCCCTGAGACGTCGAGCTGTTTTCTCTATCTCTGCATTAAACGGGATTTCGGCTGGCGTCTGCTTCCTCCTTTGCATAGAACAACAACATCAATAATGACAGTACCTGTACAATCCCCAGGTTAGAATTTGTTTTGAAGGTGAATATTCATATTTATATATATAAGCTAACTAAGAGCAATGAGGAATGTAATTCTCCAATAAAAAGGCACTGCATCCTCCCCGGCAACGGCGCCATGAAACTTTTGACAGTTTTCCTACCACGAGTATTTTTCTAAAAAAAAGGATAATCCCGGGTTTGATTTTTATTAATGAAACCGATTTATGAGAATGGAGTTAGAATTAAGGATGTATTTATAGGTTGTCATGTTTTTACTACTCGTGTTACGAAACTGTGGTCCGAAAGCGCACGGTGTCAAAAATTGCAGTAATTTATAGTAAGACCGGATCGTTCACTGGAGGATGTGCGATAGAAGCAGGGCCCACGTCGTTTTACTAGGTTTTCCATTCGTATTGCTCCAATCAGTTTGAAAAGTGACTAACATCTACTGACTGAATGTAAATTAAATCACGGAAGCATTTAAATCTATTCTACAAAGCATATTAATTCTATTCTAGAAAGCGGGTAAGTCTATTCTAAGAATGCAGTTTAAAAACTACCTATGAAAGCAATGAAAATCTATACTATGCTAACTATGAAGCTGATTCACCGAATAGACAGACGGGACAGGAAGAAAAGAATAAATATTGGACAAGATTTAGATAAGGCATGATTAAACTTCCATTTTAATACACAGATCTTTGTTTGGGATAATCATGTCAGATAGCTAATTCTCATGCTCTCAGTATTGAGTTCCCTTTGATAGACATGTACTTACAATATGAGTTTACATGTTCTTAAGACCGCAGATTCTAAGATACCACAGATTTGTAACTGCCCTGGCCTGGGTATGTTATTTCATCCGTGGTGGATAAGCAACACCTGGCAAATCATTTATTGAAGTGCCAAGTACCACTATCATTCTCCCATGTCACGCCCAAAGATTTTAATCAAGCCCTGAACTATCCCTTAATTATCAGTCCAAGTAGCAGTTACGCAACTCTCAATACAACCGAGTGACCTCTAACGAAAGCATTTGAAAGAAAGCGACAAAGAAAGCATTTAAAATCCTATCACTCGGAGGTTTTGAAGGTCTGACCCTGGTAGTAAAAGATAGCCTCCAGTCATGATGACCGGATGTGGATCAAGAATTCTCGGCTCTCGGTGAACCGCTTGCGGTGTTCACCTCCTTCCGAGTGGTTATGAGATGCAAACTAATGAAATAAGCTAATAGATTAGTTTATTCCGGATGTACTCACTCAGAACTCAAAAATAGGCTTTGGCAGAAGAGGATAGCAGTTGAAAGGAACTCAACCCTATCTTAGAAAATAACCAAGGCCTGAATGTTGTTCCTCTAAGATCATCTACTACACTGTATTTGAATCCAAGTGGACCCCATCTCGGTGTAATATTTAATCTCGGATTTCCAACAAACAGCAATTTTGGAAAACAATGGATCTTGAAAATCATTCCCTATCAGGTACTAGACTCTCCATTAAAACACAGGTCCTTTCAATCTAGATGAGACCTAATCACTGACTCTGCTTCTAATTTCCCAAAACTTAACCCTTGACAGAATATGAATTAGTCATAACTGAAGAATTTATCCCTTACTTAGATCCGGATTTTGTAAATGAATTTTTGTTGGAAATTTAATAGGTGATATCTGTTTAAATCTAGACTTCTAATGTCCAAGGGAAGGATCCCAAAATAGTATAGGCCACATTAGCTACATAATATTAGCATGCATACAGATATATTGGAATGTAAAAAGAATTGACCCAAAATATAACAGCGGGTCTAGACAGAAGATGAAACACAATCATGAAGTGTCCAAAAGACCAAAGTAATGGCAGAGTGATCGGGTGAATTGCAAACATCTGCTATTCGAATTCCAAATAACTCGGATGGATTGAATTTAGACAGTTTAAACCCTATAATGGCAGTGTCAATGCCAGTTGGGCATCCACTTGTCTGTGAATTCAGATAAAAACCTACATGTTTCCTTTCTGTATTGATCATCAGTTAACATTGACAGATGTCAACTGTTTCCCATTACGGATCGGAATTTGGGTTTGGAAATTAAGATAAGGAAAAGAAAACTGTATCCGGATAGGAGTCAACTGAGCAGCTATTATAATCCCGGATGGACGAACCGCCAAGGCTTCCACCGACCACTATCCAAACCATGCAAAATAACAATCAGTAATCAATACCCAGACTACGAGCTAGTTTATCCATGAGGGAACACCCGCCAACATTAGTCTGTGTATTCTTTACTGAATGTTGCACACAACATGCAAAAGTCAAAATGAAGATGACATAAAATAAAAGAAGATGCCTTGTATGAGAGATATTGGTTTCTCATGCAAGGTTATGGAGCTAGTCCATAATTGATTACCTTAAATAATCCTTCCTACCATAATTAATTACAGTCCGGATTATATGCTTAAGACATCAAGGTTTTGTTTATAGAAAAATGTTTTAATAACAATTGAACAAAGATCCTATAGTCATGATAATTATTGATTTAATTATTGCTAATTACAATATTTAATCATTAATGACTAGAGGGTTCAATTAATTAAGTGATGGAATGGAGAATCAAAATTTCGGCAGCATAACGCCTTATATTGCAATCTTGGGATATTACATTTCAATCCGTGGGATTAAAATGTGAGTGTTGCAATATGATAGAGAATAAGAATCAAGAATATTTTAGATGAAACAGAGGGATGAATCATGTTCAGATACCATAAGTTGTGTCGCGAGCCTAGACTCGCGACATGGGTATCTCGACAAGTTTTTTAGAAATTTTGGCAGAGCTTCGCTTTGTGTCGCTAGGCAGGGGTTGTGTCGCGGACCGTGGGTCCGCGACAGGAGTCTAGCGACACAAGATTTTCTGAAAGTTTTTCAAAGTATTTGGCTCCCAGTCGCTAATCTGGAAATTGTGTCGCGAAGCGTGGCCTCGCGACAGGGTGTCTAGCAACTGGGTTTTCAAAATATTGACAAGGCATAATTTTCTGTCTAGAAATAAAAAGTGTGTCGCGGACCGTGGGTCCGCGACAGGGGTGTTCCGCGACAGGAGCCATGCAGAGAAAAAGTACAAGAGTTTCGGTCCTTGGTCGCTAAGCAGGGTTTGTGTCGCGAACCGTGGGTTCGCGACAGGAGTGCCTCGCGACCGAGGGTTTCAAAATATTAAGACAAGTGTCCCTAGACATCCATGTCGCGGAACAGCCTCCCTGTCGCCAGACGTGGTCTCGCGACATGGATGGTTCAGGACACAAGTCAGTAAAAGCAGAATTGAACAGTGGCATGCAAACAGCGTGATCTCACCCTATTTCAGATTAAAAAGCTATTCTAAGCTAAAAACAATCAAACAACATTTGAAATATGCAAGAACATGCTAGAACATAAATAAACTAAACTGGAACAGTATTTAAAAATAAAGCATTATTCTAATCTAGGGTTTGATCACACACATACATAACATCATCCATAAAAAATAACGACAGTAAGCATAATAAAGGGAAATGGGGGTCAAATGACTCCAAAATGAAAATGAAAGCATTAAATCCATGGGGTGTGAGACCCATTTCATGATCTGGGACACATTATGTGAATATTTTCTCATATTATTGAGTGAGTTTGTTAATACCCATCATTTGGGTATTACAAAACCCTAATAACAAAGTTTAGAATGAAAAACATAGTATAAACTGGCTACCTAACCACTGGAACAGTGGAAAACAGTAAACAAAACACTACACTAAGCTAAACTATGGACATAATTAAATAATACAAAAAATGAAAACTAAACTACACTACCTACGAGCTGGGAGCTTGATTCTGCCTTCAAGAGAATGAAATTTCTAACTCCCTTTGCTCATGGGGGTCACCTTATATTTATAGAGGTGGAACCCTAGGCCCATGGGCTTGATCTGAGGCCCACTGTGTCTCAAGACATCACACACATCACACTGTGTCGCGGAACATGGAGTCCGGTCGTGAATCATCACTGCATGTGGCAAGGCTTCTCGACTGTGTCGCTAGGGCATGGATCGCGACCGGGATATCGCGACCGGGGACTGGGGACATGGCTTCTTCTCCAGTTGCTGCTGGTGGCGCTAGTCATCCGTGTCGCTAGACCATGTCTCGCGACACAGGTCTAGCGACACAGTCTCTTTGGACTGGTCTTCTCTTCATTGGATGTTGTGTCGCCAAACCTTCCCACGTCGCTAGGCCATGGACCGCGACACTGGAGCTTCCGTGACCGGGTGTTCCAGGACTGGGCTGAATGGGCCAGATGGGCCGAAATTGTTCTTTTTGTGGGCTTTTTCTATCTTTTCCCATCTTTTTCATTCCTTTTTCTTTTCTTTTCTTTTTCTCATGTTTTTGGATTTTTCTAACATAAATGTGTAATAAAATTATATATTTATGCATTTTTCATACCAGCTTATTATTTTTACAATTATGCATAAATAAGTCCAATTCAACTGCTTTCTTATTTAATATAAGACGGGAATGCGATCAAATGCCCGTTTCAGACACGGAAATGGATTGAAAATAATGGTCATTTCTGACCATTATCAGTGTACAGGCTGAGAAGAGGGGGTTTTTATAGCCCTCAACAACCCCTTGATATCTGGAAGCCGGAGATACGCATCTTGAGTCTCACGAAACGAAACCGACGTCGAAAAATGCGAGATTGGGCGAGAAAATCCCGCTAGGGCCGCACCAGCCGCGACGGCGCGGTGGTGCCGTGGTTTTGGCTGTGGAACGCACGGTGACCGTCCGGCTTTGGCCTGAACTTGTGTCTGGGCCGGATTGTGCGATCCGTCGGGCCTTTTCTCCTCTCATTTGGGCTTCCATCCTTCTACACGCTTGGGCTTCGATTTTCGGGCTTTTCTTGGGTTTTAAAACTTATTTTAAATATTTTTGGATCTCGAGTTAATTTCGGGTTCAAAATTTTGAGTCCATCAATATTTAGTTCCCGTGCAATAATTTATTAAATTATTTTCGACTTCACTGTCTCTTGGGAACTAAACTCCTTTTTAATCTTTGAATTAAATTCTATTCCTCTTTTTATCTTTATTTTAATTATTTATTTATTTATTTATGTATTTATTTATTTATGTGACTAATTTCGCAGGTATTACAATCCGCCTCTACTCTTCCCTTTATCACTTTGTAATTTGTGAGGCTTGAATTCTCATATCCCTTTGCAGACACTCGAGTGTCAATGTTTAAAAATAATGAATAGGTTTTGTCTGTAAAGCGCTAGTTGACATGAAGTATTTGGAAATAAGTTATCAAGCAAGCTATAAGTTTAAAATTAAACTAAATTTCATCAATAAAAATAATTTAAATAAAATACAAGTAATCTATATATCTTCTCTCTATATTATAAGAGGAGTAGTCTAGGTTTCCGTGCCATCCCAATTGCAAATTCAACCGTCCGATCGCACTTGAATTTGAATCCTGGCCCTTAATTTTTCAGATTTTCCTTGAGCTCTTGTTTATCTGGAATCGAGCAACACCCCTCGCCATCTCCTCCGTTGCATTGTAATTATCGATCTCACATCTTCTCTACCCTAGCCGGCCTTCTCTTCCCGTCACCTCTGCTATTTTCTCCTTCGCCGCCTCCCATCACAAAAACGTCGCATCGGCTGACCTCCGCCCTCACTCCCTGACAAGAAACCCTAGGCCGTCGCCGCCGCCACACATGAGCGCCAGTCGAAGAAATCTACCAGCAGCCCTCTGTTGACGCCGCCTACCCACCGCTATCTGCCGTCCGTCCATGGTTTCGCCTTTGACTATCCAAAGAAATTTAGATATCACTCAAGCGTCGCCTCCTTGTACAGGCCGCCGCTGATTTGCCCGCCGCTCGCCTCTGCCTGCATACGCCTCTCGCCAGAGGCCACGCTCGCCACGCGATTCCGGCACCTCCTTCTCTTCGCTCGCCGCCCATCTTACGAATCCGGTGAGCCCTCTCCTCTGCCCATCGCACAGACACAACCCCTTAAAAAAAGATGGAAATGGCCTTGATGATATCTTCTACAGCGCCGTTCGGGTGTTGCTTTTTTGCCCCCGCGATTTGGCTGATTCTGATTTGGTTAATATAATGGGTGTCTTGGGTACTCGATTATTCGGTTTGGACTTGTGGAGATGTGTTTTTTGTTCGTTGTTTACGTTCAATTGCTTGGTTACTTTGTCGATTAGATAAAAGGTTTTACTTCTTGGGGTTCAATTTGATGAGGTGTGTGCTAATCTATGCTGGTTGGATTTGGGATTTCTGAATTTATTCTTGCTATAAACCCTAATTTTGAATTTGGGATTTTGGTTTAGAGATGAGTTCAGGTTCTTGTTTCTGAGTATCCTTGTTTCCTGCCAACTTGTTTCTGAATTGCAAAAGGAATTCTTTTTCTGCCAACTTGTTTAAATTTGTACAAGTTATCGATTATATGATTGTTTTTGGCCTCCTTTTCCTTTGCATTGTTGTAGGAAACTGTATGAATGTTTGGTATGTGGTTTTGATTAGATCATTGTTTAAAACAAGAGGACACCATCCTCACAGAGTTAGTGCCTTTGTGAGTGCGGATATGGCATCCAACGAACGAGCAGTCGACTATCGCTCAGTCCGAGAGCGAATTCAGTTAAACCTTCAAACACAGTGGTAGCTGGGGATTATTCGGTTGATTTCTTGAATTGGACTTGCATATTGCTTTTTTTTTTGTTGTATGTTTCGGTTGAGAATTCGCGTTGTTCAGGTTTAGTTAATGACTTAATGTGTTCAAGAATCAGAATCTTGCCATCAGGATAGTGCACCTGTATAGTATATCTCACTGTGAATTTGCACTGTGCAGTTGGCAAAATAAGAAGAAACAACAGTCCAAGAAACTCAATCTTGATCGTCCACCAAACTTTCAGGAGTCAAATGCTAATGTTTCGAATCAAGATACAACATCTGATGACCGTGTTCCGGTCATAGTACAAGCCAACTATTAGACACATTCTCTCAATGATGCCATGGACCTTACAGTATGCCTCAAAACTTGAAACTTCCCTCAAGACTAACTACTTGTGATTAAATTAATTTATAGAATAGTATAATGAACCTTAAGTGGTCTTATGTTTTGATCCATTTATACTTTATGGTTTCTATATATTTTTGTTGTTTTGTGCTTTATACAAAATTATTAACGGAACTCATAATAATTATGAAATTTCATTGCTAGGGCTGTAATGTATTCATCAGGCTTGTTCTTGGATTTTACCATAATATTTTTCTTAATTTGGATGAATGTATCCTTCAAACTTTTGAATGTTAGAAAGTTTCTTTTAGATTTTTTAATTTGCCATATTCATCTTAGCCTTAAAAGTATTAGTGTGTAGATAAAAAATGCAAAGTAAAATAAGTATATCAGATGTACTTCATAGTTCATACTCATACTCATCCTGATTATGTTTTATTGTTTCTCAGGAAAGCTCTTTCAGTAATCTTCTCATTTTTATATTTACAATCACATAATATTTATATTTGACTACGAGAATATTCACTTCCAAGCAGTCACCCAACGTAGGTGGACTTGAGCACTTCCAGGCCTTCAACTTCAAGATTTAATTGGGATGATAAAAAATGCTGAAAAGAGTAAGCCACACCTCATCTTTGAGCCCTTTGTTTTGATTAGTCTTCTTCTTTTTGAAATGACAGATACTACATGAAGTTTATTTTATTTCATCCCAACATTACCTGATTTTATCTTTTGGAAAATGCACCATAGATGTCCATCTTCTAAATCAAGCTCGCATACGCGCCCTTGAAGATCTTGAAAAGATTTTGAGTGAGAAGGAGTCATTGCAAGGAGAAATCAATGTTTTGGAGATGAAACTTGCTGAAACAGTTGCACGGCTGAGAGTGGCTGCACAAGAGAAGATACATGTTGAGCTCCTGGAAGATCATCTTAAAAAACTGCAAAATGAACTGTTGAGTGAAATTTTGGTGTGGAACCCATACAAGAAACGAATACTGGTGTTTCTTCCTCACAAATTAATGTTGTCAGTTCGATTAGCCAGGAACTGAATTTGTTAAGGGCTGAGAATGTGTCTCTGAAGGATGAGTTACAAGTTTTGAGGGCAGAGCTTAGTAATATCAAGGAAACTGATCAACGGGTTCGGACTCTGGAAGAAGAAAGGTCATCAATTGAATCTTCATACCCAGCGGTACCGTCGTTGGCCCCCTCTTCCTGCCACCCCTAGCTGTGACGCCTCCGGCCTCCACTCCCCTGTCCGCAAACTCCGCCCGGTAGCCTGATGTCTGTGATTCCGGGCCTGAGAAATTCCCTCGGCCGTTTTTCTGGTGCATCTATCTTCTTCGTGCCATGAGTGGAGGTATGCACTCTCTGATTGTTAGGTTTTTACTTCCTATTCAATTTGAATCAATTGTTTCCCTTTAAATTTAATTATATTTACCGAGAGTTGTCAATACATACTGCTCCACTATGGAATTCATATTAGACTATGCAGTATGCACAATACCTTTTAAGTGGTTGAACTGTGCACTCGGTGTGAAGGCATGTAGCTCATCAATAAAGAGCTAACATGCAAGACTAAATTAAGTTCTTCGTTTGTGCCCGGCATTGACTGTCCAATTAATCAATAAACAGACCAGTCATGAATTTGGGTGTTATTAATTTATCTAGATGGCTTGTTTGTCTTCCAGACAATTTTATGGTGAAGCTGAATACTACAATGA
Organism: Hygrophila difformis; assembly: GCA_030278955.1. NCBI lineage: Eukaryota > Viridiplantae > Streptophyta > Magnoliopsida > Lamiales > Acanthaceae > Hygrophila > Hygrophila difformis. The sequence goes on along the minus strand of JAOANR010000001.1, from coordinate 52,393,221 downwards.
TCAACAAGAATCAACCATTTTTGGGTGGAAGCAGGTAGCATAATCAGATTGCTTCCTTCAACTGAAAAAAAAAAAAAAGCTGAACAGGTACCCTCCATGTTCCACCTGATCTTTATTCCATATAGATGGTAATGGAACTGGTTTCATGATCTTTGCGCAAAATGCTGCTACTATATGTTATACACAGTTCAAGAGAATTAAACTCCACAAATTCAGGCCCGTTTAAAACTGACTGATATAATCTTAAACAATTCACATATGATCTAATATACTGACCATCAGATACCTGAACGGTAGGCAATTTGTTGCAGGTGATTAGTGCCACTGCATTTGCTGAAATTTCAGGAAATATTCTGGCTGGTGTTGTAAAATTAAAGGACTTTACTGTCTCTCAAGTGGAGAAAAATTGCACGATTGCACATGCATCTAATCCAGGTACTGCTAATGAATTGATTCACTCCCCTTTATTCAGAATTTTTGTCCCCACCCCTAGACCCCCTCTTATTGTACCTAAAATGCAGTGAATTTAAAAGGAGATGCATTTTGGAAGATTCCATCATTGAGCCATCTTCTAGGATTGAATGAATCTGCATCTGGAGCTCAATTGTACTCCATTCTAGGATTGAATGAATCTGCATCTGGGGGGGGACAAGGGACATAAGTCACCATGCTTCCAGCCTTCACTTTGGAGCCATCGGGTAAGACATCATTGCCATATATGCCTTTCGGGCCTGCAACTCAGAAACAGCTAAAAACACATATTCTACATTGCTGTTTCTACTTCATTATGTTTAGGAATTATTCGCATCCACTGTATTTGGGATTATTCGCATTCTCATTTTCATTCCATCTGCATTTTCATTAGGAATCATTAGCAGCCACTGTATTTGGGGAACCTGGTGAACACACATTTCACACTTGGGAGCAACTGCTGGGAGCTTCTACAAAAACATCAGATTAAAGGTCAATTCCTCAATTTCATCTTTGTTTTCTTTTTCCCCAGGATTTTATGTGGTTGAGCAAATAGTTGGGGAAATCGCCTGTTAGGAATGGAATTTTTTTCCGATTTGGTGTAAAAATTGCCCTTGTCCCCCCCCCCCCCCTCCTTCCCCTTTTTTTTTTTTTTTTTTTTTTTTTTTTTTTTTTTCTTTTTTTATCTTTCAATATCTTTTCTTTCTATACTATAAGAGAGCAGCTCCAAATTCTTCCCAACCTGAATTTCATTTTCGACTGGCGGATGAGAATCTAATTTCAATCCTGGCCCTTGATTTCCCAATTGATTAAGTGTTCCGTAAATTTCCAACGCCACCTTGCTCACTCCGCCTCCGTTCCCAATCGTTCGTTCAGTGGCTCTTCTTTCTTTCCTACGTCTTCATGCCTCCATTTCGATTTGCCCTAACCTATCTCCATTTTCGGTAGGTACGCACTAATTAAATTGAAACATAAATAAAAACTAAAATTATACTTAAATAATTTAAAATAAAGAATTAATTATTAAATAAAACATACAAAAACAATTAATTAAATCACTAATTGAATTTAGAAAAATAAAATAAAATCAATTTAATTATATAAATATAAAATCATTCAAAAAATAAAATAAAATAAAATAATTATTTCCATTGTTGACAATTGCTATTTTGTGTTGTGTAATATAATGGCCTCCTGATTGTTGAGAATTATGGCCTCTCGGTTCCAATTTAAACTGTTTCCTTATTGCAGACTTGTGTTTCCATATGTGTACCATTCGTCAAAGATAACAGTGCATTCTCGCATAGCTAACTTGTCTTGATTACTTATAAATTGCAACACTGCATGATTTTGTTTGGTAATGTTCTATCGTTGACCCTTACATTGCATAGATTGTCGGATTGGTTTAGGATATTCACGATAGAGTTTAAGCTATTTGTATCAAAATTTGTATGTCCTAACTATGCTTGTATTATTGTTTTAATTTTGTAAATTATTTTGTTTCACCTGTTCAGCACATGTATTTGATTTAATTTTCCCCTTTAGCATTCTGTGAGGTTTTGATAGTTGTTTCAGTTTCTTGTAGTTATGGTTGGGCTTTCTCTTGAAGAAAAAACTTGATAAAGGGTGAAATTGATCAGGATCTACGAACTGATGGCCATTTATCTATTTAAATTTGTTCTTACTGATCTGTTCTTTGTGAAACTATAAAGGCCAGTGGGAAGCTATTGTTTTGTGAAGCATCAGTAGTTCACTTTGCTTTTCATTTGAGATATTGTTCGGATATTTTCTCTTTATTCGTAGAATGGTCGTGGCTGTGGTAATTGTGTTTCTGGGAATTTCTGTGGAGTGGATTTTATGGGGGCAGTGCTTCTAAAACACAATTATTGCTTCTATAAAGTCGAATGGCTTTACTTTGTATTGGACTAGATTTTCTTTTTTTGAATTTGTTTCTGGATGGGGAAATCATTTCAATTCCTTCGCATTGTTATTTGGCTCCAAACTTTTACAATGCTATGGTTTTTGAAATTGATATTACTGCTTTTGATTGGATTTAACATTGACTGGCTGCTTTGTCTTCCCCTTTGAACATTGGGGAAATCATTTCAATTCCTTCGCATTGTTATTTGGCTCCAAACTTTTACAATGCTATGGTTTTTGAAATTGATATTACTGGTTTTGATTGGATTTAACATTGACTGGCTGCTTTGTCTTCCCCTTTGAACATTCTGTAGAATTGAAATTTAGCTTGTTCTTCTCTGCTTGCATCTCTTGTGTCCTCCATTAGACATTATGTTTTGTGTCTTTGTTTAACTATCCAAGAAATCTTCCCAGGCTTCTCTTCCATAAATTTTCCCCCTTTTCCAATGCCTCATGCCTATAAAAACTCACTCCCTTATCAGTTTTGGCCTTACCTACCCTTAATAGTAGTTCCCAACTTCCCGTTCGTATATTATTGAACTGTTGCACCCTGAACTTCTTAATGGCATTGAAACGGAAGAACAATGGGGAGAGTCAGGGAGCTCTGAACTTCATGTCAAACGCAAGCATTTAATTTCGTCGTGGGTTGACTAGCAGATTACTTATTATCCTTTCATTTGTGTTATGTTATGAAACTTCATCATTCCCCTGTTGTGCTTAAGTTTTTCTTTATGCTTTTTGCAGTTTATTCAATGATGCTAATGATCTACAAGAGCATATACGCCTACACTTGGAACCCTTTTTTGGGGAATGGGTATGTTGTGTATGTGCTTTCTAAGTTATGCATGTTTGTGTTCTGATTTAGTATCTGTGGCTTTATGAGGAGCTTGTTTGTACTTCTGCAAGAAGATTAGGGATTGATGAGCTTTTGATGAAAAATGAAAAACTCAATAGCTCTTTGGAAAGTTTTTTCAATGGTAGTAAATTATGAAAGTGATTTTTCAATGGTAGTAAATTATGAAAGTGAATGCTTTGTAGGGATGAGTTTGAGGTGGTCTTGGAGATTCTTTTAATTTTGATGCATTTCACTCGGAATTTGATAAATAAATTATTAAATAACTGATTTGTGTATTTACCAATTACCATGTTGTTCAGACTAATTATGTGACGTCAATTCAAATGTTGTTTCAAATTAGTCAGTCTAATTATGTGACATCAATCCAAAAGTTGTTTCAAATTAGTCACTTGACACTTCATGTGATTTGTTTTCTGTATTTTGTTTTAGTAATTGAAGAGGAAACAATTATATACAGGTTTCTGTGCTTTTTTTGATTTTGTATTTTAATTATTTTGTTGTCAAATGGGTATCAGGTGCATGAAGAGGTGCAAGACCAGTTCGCAAAATATCAGAGCTTAGTGACTTGTTCGTTAATTGTCATATCATGTGGCTATGTGCACCTCTTCATGCATATTAGTGACTTGTTCGTTAATTGTCATATCATGTGGCTATGTACATAATCATAGTTCGTTAATTGTCATAATCTAATATCCAAAATATCAGATCTTAGTGACTTGTTCGCAAAATAATTTAGAGCCTTTCTTCGACATAATTTTTTAGCGGTCGAGAAATATCCATTCTTTTTCTTTTATTATTATTATTATTACCATGTCTTGGTGACTGGAAATTGTGAAGTCGATTCTTGGGTTTTAGAGCCTCTTTCGATGCTTCTTTCTTACTAGCATAGGCTAGAATTCCGTGGGTCACATGCGCTTTTGTCATTCTTGTCGTCTAAGTCTCCCTATATTTGCCTATTTCCATTAGAAATCTAAGAATCTATATGGTTAAAATTCAACTATTTGGCGAATCTGACACCCGGTAGGTTTTACTAGCCTGTCTTTTATATTCGTATATTTTGTGGCTTTAAATCAGAAAAGATTGTTCTAATGGTCTATTGGCTATTATAACACTATTTCTAAAATGTCAATATATAAGTCTTTTAAAATGTGATTCATGTGTGACCACTTTTGACCAATATCAAATGGTGGTTTTAGCTCTTGATTTACTCAGGACATATTTTAGAAGCTTTGGGGAACCACAAAGGCGATATTTTTTTAATTAAATTAAATTCGTAGGTATTTTTTAATTTCGTGTGTTTCTGTTGATTTGCGGGTGTTAGAAAATTTCATCTCTAAGTAAATTTTATATTGTCTGATTTTGGCCTTCTTAGCCCTGCGTACTTGCCTTGTAAATTAAATATAACTAAACTTCTTTAAACAAAATAAGTATCATATAAGGAAACCACGTGCGCTCACCTACAATTATTTCTTTTTTCTCCATGGGCAGTTGTACGCCCTAAATACGCTGGGATTGATGTAAATTTTATATTGTCTAAATTTGGCTTACTCAATCATGCGTACTTGCCTTTAAAATTATATATCATATAAAGAACCGACGTGCGCTTACATACAATTATTTCTTTTTTCCCCATTGACAGTTGTACACCCTTAGTTCGCTGTGCATTTGCACATATATGGGATCAAGAGTTGATTATGATGCTCCTGGACATTGGTGTACCGCTATGCTGTATAGTGCTGATGGAAGCAGGTAAGATATCTTATTTTTGTTGCTTAGGTGTTTTATGACTTGTGGAAAGTTTTTTATTGAGGCGGTGGTGTGTTTCTTGTTTTGCCAATGTTGGCAGATATATCTAAATGTGTTGATAGTGAGAACCACCTCTCTGGTAAGTATGGTCATTTTACTAAGCCGGTGAAAGCTTGTGGGGATCTACCTTACCAAGCGCCCGCCAGTGGTATGACCTTACACTGCACTTGTATTCTTTTCCTGTTATAGTATATTTAGCTTTGCCTGGTCTATTTCTCTTTATATTTTTAATGTCATTATTTTTAAAAACCAAGAATTATCTTTATGACTATCTCGACATTTAGATACTAAAGACAAACAGTCTAATGCTTATCTTGTTTTGCAAAATGTAGTTAAGGGTCCATACATTTGAATGGCAATTGGCCAATTTACTTTTGATGATAAAAATAAAGTGCAAAATGAATATTTTAAACAATTATTGTAACACTGCCTTGAATAGTTCTTGATTCTTGAAGGTGGTTTATTCTGGATTACTGTATGATCATGTAATTTGCATCTTGTCCCATCCTTGAATTTGAATATGGTCTATGAGTGTTGTCTTTCCATGGTTCCATTGCACACTATAATTTTGTTTGTTTTGCAAATAATTATTTGTGGAATTATTAGCCAACTTGGTTATCAGAACTTGTAGTTTCTGCTTATTTTTTTATATTGTGCATTTATCTCAATTATAACAATATATTCTTGCCACTTTGTTTTCATGTGTCTATTAACAAGCTCTACAACTTCACTATACAAAATCACAACATACCAACAGCGCTCATATTGGTATTACAATGACAAAATACAAATTAAATAACACTGAGTATATAAGCCGTATTCCACCGTTTTGGAAAAAATCCACTTACACTTATTTACAATTATTTTTTTTCCCCACGGGCGGTTGTCCCCCCTCAGTTCGCTGTGCAATTGCACAGCTTTTTCAACTAGTATATATATATTAAAGTATTAGTGAACAACCTATCCTAAATTTAATGTGGTGTCTTCATTTTCAATTTCTAATTTTTCTAGATTTTTGCATTTTTAATTTATTAATTTTGATTTTCGCATTTATTTATTTATTAATTAAAGATTTTTAGGTTTTGAAATATATGGAATTTCCAATTTATATGGAATTCTCACAATCTTCACTTTTAAATATTTGAAAGATTTAAAATTTAAAATTTGAAACTTTTATTTTATATATTTATTTTTCATTTTCAAAATTTACTAATATTAGATTTTTGTGTTTATTGATGTATTTATTCATTAGAGATTTATTCACTTTTAAAAAGATTTGAAAGTTAAAATTTTATGTTTTTTATTTTATCTATTTTATATTTTATTATTCAGCATTTTATTTATTTTAAATTTTATTGCTGTATTTATTATTTATTTATAGATTTTGAGTTTTTACACCATATGATTATTATGACATGAATATGCATTTTCAGTTTTTGCACCATAAGATTATTAGGACGAGGTTCTGCACTGGCAGCTAAGAATTATATTTCATTTATGTTTCAATATGATGATCATATTGTAATGCCGATAATTTTGTGTAGGTTTAGTCACAATTTTGGTTATATTTTTTTGATGTGTGTTTGGCTAGCGTCGAGCCAATGACCTTTTTCTCCTCAAGGGAGGCTATCGGAAAAGGATCAAACCGATTACGGGTCCGGATTAATAATAATGCGCCCAAACTTGACTAATTACGCCCAAAATTGACTGAATATTCTTTGAAATTGAAATGGCAAACTGGATACAATAGGGAATCTACCAGTTGTTAAGGAACAACGGCGAATTCACCGGAAAAATGGAACCAAACTGCCGGTTTTAAGGAACAACGGCGGACTTGGAAGGAAGTAACCGCTATGAGCTAACTAAACTAGATTCTAGGAAAGCAATGTAAAGGAAAGCAGTAAAGAAAAGCAGTAAAGATACAAAAGAATTAAACTTGATAAAGGAATCTGGGGGTTGGATTGATCTCTCTTGACTCTGTGCATGGCGTCCCCTATTTATAGCCGGAGCTGAGGTAACCGTTCTCCGGCCGATTCCTTTGAGCCGATTTTTCCATCTTCCTCTCATCGGCTGACTTGGCTTTATTTCGGCCGAAATCTCTCGCTTCTGGGATCCTCTTTTGTTTGATTTTCGTCTGCTATGGATCGCCTGCCTTTAGTTTCTCTCGGCCCAATCGATTCTAAGCCCACTTCCTTCAAATCCCTCTCTGGCCCATGTTACATGGCCCAATTATTTTCCTCGCGGCCCACTATTTCATGTGACCCCAACAGATTCCCTCCTTACTTGGGCGAATTTTTGTTCTGAAAAGAGCTCAAGTAACTCCCCCTCGCTCTTTTGACGGTTATTTCTTCTTCTCGAGAAATCCTGTCATCATTACCCTATTCACGTAGCCTGTTCTATCTTCGAAGCAAACTGCCCTTTCAACTCCCTTTCCCTCTTTTCTCTCCGTTTGTCTTCTCCGATGGATCCCTTCCCCGTCACTGTTCTTTCTTCTGACCTTCTCAAGATTGAGAGTTCGTTTGCCTTTCATTCTGCGGTTCGCCTTCTTCCTGAGGGCTTTTATACCCTTGGTCCATTAGGCGTTCCCGAAGAGATTGACGAGTGTACTGCTCGCATTTTTGAAAACCGTTCTATACCATTGTATACCTCCTATTTTGCTTCTAAGCTTTTTACCCCGTCGCTTGCTAATTGGCCTTCAGCTTCTTCCGATTACGTGGCTTGGTATCGTCTTCTTGAGCCCCATTGCTGCGAATCCTGGTCTAAATCCTATACTCGTCGTATGATCCTTCTTAGTACTGAAACTTTTGACAAGTTTCGTTAACTCGAGCTTTTGCTAAAATTATACCAGGTCAGATTTATTAAATGAAAAGAGTTATGATTCACGGGAAAGGGTTTAGGGATATATCAAGATTATTATTCTTTTTATTACTCAAGTATGGTGCTTTGGTTTCAAATGGTGTTGTGGTCCTCTCTGTCATGAAATGCTGACAAATCTCATGGCATAGCCGGGATAGGTTGACCTTCAGCCTGTCACACTGAGGATCCCCGGCAAATATGCCATGATACTTCTCATCAATTCTTGCCATAAGATTTCCCGCCATGAAACTTTTGACTAATTCCCACTACATGAGTATTTTCTGAAAAGTCGTGATCCTGGTTTAGGTTTTATTTAATGAAACCAATTTATGATGGCGGTGTTGTGATTAGGGATATATTTATACGTAGTCATGTTTTCATTGCTCGTAGTTAAGAAACTGTGCTCCCGAAAGCGCACGGTGTCAAAAATTGCAGTAATTTATAGTAAGACCGGATCGTTCACTGGAGGATGTGCGATAGAAGCAGGTCCCACGTCATTTACTAAGATTTTCCACTCGGTTACTCGAATCAGTTTGTGAAATGACTAACAACTACTTGGCAGAATTTAAATCAGATTAAGAGAGCAATTAAAATAAAGCAGATAAAAGTATTCTAGAAAGCGAATTAGATTTAATCTAAGAAAGCAGTAAAATTAATCTAAGAAAGCGATTAAGATTATTCTAAGAAAGCAGATTTAAATGAGACAGAAAGGACAGGAAGAAAATAATGAAGATTGGACAAGATTCAGATGAAACATAGTTAAACTTCCATTTTGTTACACAGATCTTAGCTTGGGATAATCCGTTCAGTTAGCTAATTCTCATGCTCTCCGTACCATGTTCCCTTTAACAGACAGGTACTTACAGTAAGAGTTTACATGCTCTTAAGAAAATAAATTCTAAGATACCACAGACGCATAACCACCCTTGCAATGCATTGCTAAGGTATGTTAATTATCTGTGGTGGACAAGCAACACCTGACAAATCATTTATTGAGGTGTCAAGTACCGTTATCATTCCCCCATGTCACACCCAAAGATTCTAATTAAGCCCTGAACTATCCCTTAACTCTCAGTCCTAGTAGCAGTTACACAACTCTCAATACAACCGAGTGACCTCTAAAGAAAGCAGTTAAAAGAAAGCAGTAAAGAAAGCATTTAAATTCCTATCACTCGGAGGTTTCTGAAAGTTTGACCCTGGTAGTAAAAGAAAGCCCCCGGTCAGAATGACCGGATGTGGATCAAGAATTCCCTATTCTCGGTGAACCGCTCGCAGTGTTCACTTCTCATCGGGTGGTTATGAGATACAAACTAATGAAACGAACTAATAAATTAGTTGTTCCGGATGCACTCACCCAGGACTCAAAAGTAGGCTTTGGCAGAAGAAGATAGCAGTTGAGAGAGTACTCAACCCTACCTTAGAAAATAACCAAGGCCTGAATGTTGTCCCTCTAGTATTATCTGTCACACCTTATCGGAATCCAAGTGGAATCTGACCCAGTGTAATATTTAATACAAGATTTCCAACAACCAGCAATTTTGGCAAATAATAAATCTGAGAACCATTCCCTATCAGGTACTAGACTCTCAATAAGAACACAGACCCTTTCAGTCTAGGTGAGACCTAATCGCTGACTCTGCTTCTAATTTCCCAAAATCAACCCCCAGTTGGATTATGAATTAGTCATAACTGTCGAATTTATCCCTTACTCAGATCCGGATTTTATAAAGGAATTTTTGTTGGAAATTTATTATGGAACATCTGATTTAAATCAAGACTTCTATGTCCAAGGGAAGGATCCCCAAAATAATATCGACCACAATATCTACATAATAGTATCATGCATAAATTTATAGAGAAGTGTAAAATAGAATAACCCAAAATATAAGGTGGGGTTTAGACAGAATGTGAAACACAGAGATGAAATAGCCGGAGATGAGAAGAATATATTTGGCTAAAAAGATGACAAAAACGATCAGGATGATCCGGACTGCAAACATCGGCTATCCAGGTCCTGATCATTTCAGGTGGGATGACTTTTAGACAGTGGAATGCTTCAAATGACAGTTGCCGCCATCATCTCAGATTCCATTGTCTGTGAACTTGGATAAAAACCCACATGTTCTATTACTGCAATAATGATTAGAGGACATTGGCATATATCATCTAATATTACTACAGCTCCAGATTCAGGTTTGAAATTAAAGTAAAGAAAATAAAACTGTATCCGGATAGGAGTCAGCTGAGCAGCTATTATTATCCCGGATGGACGAACCGCCAAGGCGTCCACCGACCACTATCCGGACCATGCAAAATAACATCTAATAATTAATATACAGATCACGAGCTAGTTCTCCGTGTGGGAATACCCGCCAACATTAATCTGATATACTCCTTATTAGTTGTTTCACACAACACGGGAAAAGACAAAATAAATAAAAGAAAAATATTTTTGGGTCATCTTGCATGAGAGACATTGGTTTCTCATGCGAGGTATGGAGATGAATCCATAATTACCCTTCATGTCTAAATAATCACTCATTCCATAATTAATTAATTAATTACAGTCCGGATTATATACTTAGATCATTAGAGTTTAATCATTTGTAGAAGAATCTTTTAATGGGAAATTGAACAAAGTTCTTTATATCAATTTAATCATGGGTTGAGATCATTGGATTTCAACCTCAAAATATCAATATGAAGGTTCAATTAATTAATGGGGTGAGATGAAGAATGAAAGCTTGGCAAAAGGCGCCACCTTGTCGCGATACAGGGTTCGTGTCGCGGAGCATGGCTCCGCGACAAAGATTTCGCGACAAAGGGGTGGGAAATAAAAGAAATGGAATTTTGAAAGTTTAGGGTTTGTTTTGTCGCTAAGTAAAGAAAATTTTGTCGCGGAACGTGGTTCCGCGACAAGGGCATAGCGACAAAAAGGTAGAAAGTTGGACAAGGCATAATTCTTGTCGCGGAACAAGAGATTTTGGCGCGGAACGTGGTTCCGCGACAAGGTTGCTTCGCGACAAAGCCCTTCCAGAATAAAATCACAAGTATTTGGGTCCTTGGTCGCTAATCAAGATTTTGTCGCGGAACGTGGTTCCGCGCCAAGGGGTGTTTCGCGACCAAGGGTTTTAAAATAATGGTCAACAAATGTCCTTTGGCACCTTTGTCGCCAAAGCACCATTTTGTCGCGGAACGTGGTTCCGCGACAAGAGTCATTCCGCGACAAAGGTGTGTCCAGGACACATGTCAGAAAAGTAAAGTGGAACAGTGGCATGCATTATGTGTGATCTCACCCATTTCAGATTCAAAAGCTAAACTAAGCTTAAAATAACAAAACAGAATTTGAATCTAGCTAGAACATGCTTGCACAAAATAGAAATAAAGCAAACTTAAAACTTAAGAAACCCTAATCTAGGCTTGATCATCCATAAACATGCAACATTATCCCAAGAAAAAGTCACCAAGCAGCGACATTAAAGTGCAAAAACAAGGGTCAAATGACCCAAGGAAAATGAAAACAGTAAAGATCCATGGGGTGTGAGACCCATTTCACGATTTTGGGACACAAATGGAGAATGTTTTCCCATTTTATTAAATGGTGTTGTTCATACTCATGGTTTGAGTACCACAATCCCTTAAACAAAAGTTTAGAACCAAAAACAAGGTATAAAAACTGGCTATCTAACCAAAGTGCAGTAAACTATATCTAACTAGTGCATAAATTAAATAATACAAAAGAAAACCTAACTAAACTACCCTAAACTAAACTAAACTACTGAACTCCCTAACTTGTCTTCAAGAAGGTGTAGTTTTTCTAAAATTCTTCCAACCTTTAGCTCAAAGGAAACACCTCATATTTATAGAGGGGAAACCCTAAGCTCATGGGCCTTGATTTGAGCCCATTGTGTCTCAAGACATCACACACATCACAGCTTTGTCTCGGAGCACCAAATTTGGTCGCGGAACACACTGCATGTGGCAAAGCTTCTCGACTGGGTCTTGTGTCTCTAAAAATGTATCTTGGTCGCGGAATGGACCTTTGTCGCGGAACAGCACATCGCGACAAAGGTATCGCGCCAAGGGGCTTTGGCTGGTCTCTTCTTCATCTGGGCCACTTGGTTGCGGAGTGTTCCTTTGTCGCGGAACCATGCATCGCGCCAAGGGGCTTCCGCGACAAAGGTCTTCCTGGGCCTGCTGGATTGGGCCAGATGGTCACACCAGCTTATTATTTTTACAATTATGCATAAATCAGTCCAATTCGACTGCTTTCTTACTTAATGTAAGACCGGAATGCGATCAAATGCCCGTTTAAGACACGGAAATGGATTGAAAATAATGGTCATTTTTGGCCATTATCAACATCCTCACATTTAATACTGATCGTCCCCGAGCAGTCAGAGTCAATGTTCCTAGGAACACGGACTCTACATATTCAATTCATTTTCGTGGCTTCATAAATCACATTCTTTTTGGATTGGGATAAGACAATCAAAAATTACAAGTATTGAATTCCCTTGATTGCAGTGTTTAATGAAATGATACTTGCTCACTATATCGGGCCTACAAATCAAACAGTATTATCAATCCTTCGTGAACATCATGTTTGAAAGATGCCAAGATTAAAAATATGAGAATTAAGGTATGACACGAACATAACTCATGAAATGGAGCCTCACATATAGGAGAATCGGAAAATTCACTCACTCTCAATTGGGGTTTAATCATGAACGCTCAAAATCAAATTTAATTAAATTATCCCATAAGCTTGCAATCAGACCAGCTCGCCACCGGCTCATTTCTTCAAATCGAGATCACGAGGTCTTATTTGAGGGTCATAACGGGGCGTACGGTTGTAACATTAGGTAGGAAAGGGAAATTATTAGGCTAAGAAGTGGCAAGAATTTAATTCCATCATAACTTGGCATTTTTATTTTATGACCATCAATTTATTTCTTTCTTTTGCTTTTCTCTTTTCATATTGCATGACATTAGACTATGTCTAATTTGCTTTGTCATTTGCAATTTATTTATGTTGAATGGATCTCAACATGTTCATTTTTCTCTCTCTCTCCTTTTTTTTTTTTTTTTTGAATCGGTTTATAGAATACCGATTTATAGTTTTCATGATGATCACAAACTTAATGCCTTTGATAGAATTCATTCCTGCACACTTGGGTTTGAATTTCTTGGTCTTTTTGTAAGGCTAGGAATAGTATGAAGGGCTTCAAAGAAAAATTAGGCTTATAGGCTCAAGTTGGTTAATCCTAAAGGGAAAATATTTTTGGGTTTGGATTTCAAACGAAGGCCAAAAATTTGGGTTTTCTAGGTGCCTCGATCATGTTCTCGATTTCGGGAATATGGCATGGTCTTGAATCGGTCCCAATTGCAAGTTCTAGTTTCCTTTAATCAAAATGATTCACACATCAAAGAAAATGAATGAGTAAAAGTGACTCATGGCTCAAATCTCACATGGAATGGTTCATTCATGTCATGCAATATTCTCAAATTTAATCAAAGCTTGACTCTAACAATTTATCCAATCGAGATCTCTAACATGCAGATTTATTACCCAATAAGCTGATCGCATCATTAAATTTTTATAGCTCAAAACCTCAGGATTTCATGTCATGCATGTTCTCAATTATATTATCCCAATTTAAAAGTTTGAAAATTTAATTCTAAGCCTAAATTCAACATGCGAATTTAGAGCAATTTTATGCATATTTTTGCTGGTTATCTAATTGAAAGCAGTAAAGAGGCACTGCTGACATACTGAGTATGTCAACAGCATATTTTTGGCCTGACAGTCACTTATTCATCTTGGACTGTCAGACATCTTTTCAGAAATAAAAGAACCAAACAAAAATAAAGATTGTTGTTGGGGCTGCAAAATCCCAATTTGAAAGCAGTAATTATATCAATTACAAGAGATTTCATTTGCAATCAAATCTATCTTGCACGGATGAATTGAAATTCTCTTATATGATATTTACAATTAAGCTCAGAAATGATGGAGTCAGGGGTCGCTATCTTTCTTCTCGTCTGATTTCCTGGAGGAGCCAGCTTCGTCAGGGATCTTCTTGAGTAAGGTTTGCAGGAGCTGATTTTGACTAAGGATCAGTGATTCCACCATTTTTCGATTCTTCTCTTCTTTTTCCAGCATCATCATTCTGAATTCCTCGTCTCTCCTTTCCTTCTCCAACTTCTCTCTCCGTTTCTCTTCCTTTTCTCTCCTACGCTCCTCGCGTTCCTCTTCTCTCTCCCTCCTTCGCTCTTCACGCTCCTCTTCTGCCCTTTTCTGCTGTCCCTCTTGGCTTGCCAAAATTACATCAGTCATGGATTTCATTCCCTCGAGCATAGATTGACTCATTCTGCTCACCATCTCAATCGTTTGGGAATCAGCAGGGAACTGAGATACGTTCTGGCTTAGAGGAGGCATCTGAGGTTGAGGTCGAGTCGGAGGTGGGATTGGAGTCTCAGTCCGTTCTTGGTCCGCAGGAGGCTCCTCTCGAACATTCGAAGGTCCTGCATCAGCACAGGTGTTTTGTGTTCCCTTCTTTGTCTTCGGCTGCCTCTTTCGCTTCCTTGATGCCTGCTCACCCGATATGAAGGAGGATTGAGCGTCTGAATCTCCTCTGACGGACAGTTGGGGAAGGGAATATTTGATGCTCTCACATAAAGGAAGTCTTGGCAGACTGATAGGTGGGTTCACTTTCACCACTGTGTCGTCCTCAAACGCGCTCAAATCAACTCCCTGAGCTATGCAGATTCTCCTAATCAGATTCGGATAACACAGCACCTGTCTATCCTTTATGCGGGTTATCATCACCTCGAATACATGCCTCCCTACATTAAGTTTTGCTCCGCTCCACATTCTTGCAAATCCCATTAACACATTTCCAGATGTGGTGTGCGGATGCGAGTTGGGCCGGATCTTGGACATGTAGAACTCATAGGTTGGCATGAATTGTATCCGCAGCCATTTTGCATTGAATGTGTGTCCAGGGGCGGTCACGCTTGTCATGCTGTTAGCCAATGTTGCATACTTCGCATATTCAGTCGTTTTGGCTCTCTTTGTCATGATCTCACCAGGGGGGAATTCGCTTTGAATCTCTGGAGTCCCGAAGAACTGGTTCAGCCAATCAGGTGCAATGTTGATCACTTGTCCCCGGATCCATGTTGTTCTGGCAGCTTCATCGATGTTGCAGAAGAATTCCTTTGTTAATTCCACGAAGCCATCTTCGTCATGATGCAGCATGAAGTTACCCCACTCTTGATTTCTGTAGAAAGTTTCAACAGTGGGGTGTGACAACGCATCGGGTCTGAACCCTTTATCTGGCACTATCATCTTCTGCAACTTCTTATACTTCTCTGCATTCTCTTTGTTGCCATTGAACTTGATCTGGATCTGTTCTTCGCTTAGCTTTTTCTTCCCATATTCTTTTGAGACGCCCATTCTTTGCCTTACAGTGTTTTCAGTCCAGAATTCGACTGGTCGAATGGATCCGACGGACTCGTCATCGCTTGTGTGCCAGTCTGTTTGCTCGTCTCCCTCCTGTGGCTGGTCATTCCTTGGTTCAGCCTCATCTCCCCTCTGACTTGGCTCTCGCTCTCCATGAGTTGTTTCATCTCCGACTTCCTCCTCAACCTGTTTAATTACATGTTTCATCGTATTGAGTTCACAATTTACAGGTAAAGAGGATGTAGTTACATGAAAATTACGGTCATCAACATCAGTTGATACCTCCTCCTCCTCCCTAATTCTTGCAGCTTGTCCAACTGGACGTTGGAAAATAGGCGCCATTTGGTTCATGAATTCTTGCTCCTCCTGCCGAGCTTCTTCTTCCGAATCATTCCCATCTGCAGCTTCAGTCAGAATTCCTTGAACCTTTTCTTTAAGTGCAGAGGTCATGAGAGGGTCGTCTGGCTGCTTTTCCAAGGTTTTGGCCAGTGCTACCGGATCTATGGAGTCTTGTGGCCCTTCTGACTGTTCAGGTTGGTGCGACGGGCCTCCTTGAGTGATGAATTCTTCAATTCTGGCTGTGCCCACGAGAGGATCGATCACTTGACCTACTTTTGTCTGATATTTGATTTGATGTGGCTTTTCTCCAGCATCGATTCTTGTTTCGATCTGTTCATTAAGCCTTTTCCTTATATCCCCTCGGATGGTCTCAGCATCATGTGCAGTGGGGCCAGTCCATGCAGGAGGTTGTTCTTCTTTGATTTTCAAACCACGCCCTTGCACTTCTCCAGTGATCTTCAGCTCAAAGTCCTCCTCATTACCCCGCTCAACCTCTGCAGATTTCCTGCTTTCCAGCTCAGCCTGCATTTTTCTGGCAGTTTCTTCATCCTTTGTCTGCTGGATATTCTTTCGAATCTGCTCTTCCTCTGCAGCTTTCTTTTCCATTTCCAGGCGTTCTTCCTCAGTCAATTTTTCTATTCCCGAACCACCTGTTACTTGATCCAGCAACCCAGCTGATGCAAGCTCTTCATTGTACATCTTCATGGCTAGCTCAGCATCGGATATCACCTGGTGCTTCTTTTTCGGGGGTGGCGGCGGCATTGGCCTTTTTACCTCTGTCCTTGGGATCTGTGGACTCTACCACTTTCCTGACAGTTGGTTCCGGTTCCTTGATCTCCACTTTCCTTTCCGGAGCCCTTGCTGGCTTATCCTTATCAGCGGACTTTATCAACCTTCTCCTCGTTCCCGGTTGAGGTGCTGGCTGATGACCTTCAGATGTAACAACAGCAGTGGAGGTTTTCTCGGGCTGTATGGGTGCCTTAGTGGTGGCAGATGCTACAACAGATGTTGTCATTTCAGTCTGAGCTGTCCGTACTGGAGTCCGGACTACTTCTTGTTGCACCACTGGTTCGGTCGTAGCAACTTTTTGTACTTCGGTCTGTCCTCTTAGTGGTAATGCCGAAGCCTGTATTGCTGGCTGGGTAGGCTGTGGGTTGGCCTCAGGAGGAGTGGAGAAGTATGCATCAATTTCAGCGTCAGGATCCTCTTCCCTGTTCGGTTCACCCTCGTAGCCTAGTTGCTTCTCGGCGCGCTGCAAATAGTCCTCAATAAAACTCCTTTGAGAGATTCTCCTCAGTTGGTCTTCCCAGTCCTTCTTGATCTTGGAGCAGAACTTACTCCGAACATTGTTGTTATAGTGCAAGACCTTCTTTCCATTAGCAGTACTGTTGCAGTATTCCAGTGCAAACTTGTCCATCTCCATGATCAATTCCCAGTAGGAGTCCCTGTACTGATCTATCATGCCCCCTACCAGATCCTTTTGAATCCCTTCCAGGTAGGACATGTCTTCTGCCGAATCGTACGTGAGATACATCCTAGCCTCAGCTTTTGATAGCAAATTGAACTGCCTTTCATTTTTCCTTTTGGGTTTCCAGCCACCTTTGCGTATATCCACTTGTAGCTGATCCCTGAGTACTGCTATGTGCTGGGGAAATTCATCATCTTTGTTCGTCCCGTACTGTCCATACTTTCTGTGTGTGAAGATGGTTTCAAGTACCTCATCTGCAGGTAGTATTACTCCTTCTTCCAGAAAGGACTCAGTGATACTTGGATTGCCTTTTCCCCAGACAGTAGTCAAGTCGTCCCATTGTTCGCGTGCATCCTTGATCATCTTCCTCATCGTGTTCAACAGTGAGGTGTTACGGCTTTGCTCAAACTTCTCAGCATTTTTGAGGCGCTTGTACAGGTTGAAGGTCAGCTCTCGATGCCTGGCTCGAGCTAGATCTGTAATCCACCTCTGCTCCACTGGTCCTTTTGCTTCAAACAGATACGGATTCCACTTAAATGGAAATGCCTCATACATCATAATGGCTCCACTGTTGATAACCCTACTTAGATCCATGTATTTGTGTTCGAAGGCCATCCGAACTTGAGGATCTACGATCTGGTTAGGGATGATGATGTCGAAGTCAGCTATATTTGGATCTTTTGTTCCCTTTTCCACATGCCGATTCCACACAGCCCTGTGCTCTCTGAACCTCAATTGGATGCGCTCATGATGGACTTCAGGAGTTGTCTTTTCGTCTTGGGGGGCATACCCCATCATCCTTGTCCAAAACTTTTTCAGGAAGTGATAGTAGTCCCTTTCTATCGATGCAGCGACTATCGACCTTTCCTGTGGAGGAATATGTATGTCCCATCCCGGAGAAAGTTTCAATTTTTCGTCCGTAGTGTGGTCCAGAGGTACCTTATAAACTGATTTGATGGCATCTCTTGCGTCCTTAATCTCTGTTCGATCAATTGAGGCCTGGTTGCCAGCAGCCTCATATGTGCAGTCAGGCAATCCGATGCCTGAGTGCACTACCAATGCATTCCTGAAAAAGGTCAAAGTACTTAGATACATCCAAAAAGTTCTTATGAGTTTTCAAAGACTACTCAGGTGTGAAAACCAACATCCTCACATTTTGAGCTTTGCTAAGCTCGAAATGTGATTTAAGTGATTTAATCTTGAGTTTATTAAAAGATCCAAAGATAAGGTACTTATGCTTTAGGACCTAGAAGGAGATAACTTAATTGGATTATTGAGTCCAATCAAAAGGGAGGAATAAAAATAAAAATAAAAGTGAAGTGGTCATTGGACCAAAAATTCCTTTTTTTAGTGGGCCATTGGGCCCAAAAGTTTGTTTTTTCAATTTTATTAAACAAGCTCGAGGCACTTGTTGAAAATGGAATGAGATGATGATGATGGAACGGATGGCTCGAAAATGGGATGTGCAGTGGAGGCGTGGCGGGATGGATTCGCTATCTCCGGATTGTTTGGACTGTCATTGGACAGTTAAAACGTTCAAGAAAATGCAAACACTATATTTTTTTTTTGAAAAGGTTGACTTGATTTTTATTTAATAAAAAGTGGGATGTGTGTGGTCCCATTTTTGGATTTTTGTAAAAAGGTAGCAGTTGAGGTGGCAAAATACTGTTACTTAACTCACACTCTTTAGTTCCATTGGGAACAAAAACACATTGTCAACCAAAATTCCTAGTACTATTTTTTTTTGTCTTTTAGTGAAAAAGTGAAATCTGATGGAAAGGGGATTGGTGGTGGCGCAGGCTGCCCAAAACCAAACAAACATACACTTTACACAAATTGCCACATACTCTCAAATACTTGCCAAAATAGATCAGAGCCAACTTCCTCAGTCCTCCAACATACATACAAAAAATCAAGCACAACAGCTTTGCATTTAATGTGGAGTAAAGAGGACAGTGGCATGCAAGCAACATGAGCAAAGTGAAACACTAACACAGGATCATGCCTTTACTCGAGCCAAAACATGGGATTAAAAGCATTTTCATCCCTCACATATTCAAAAACCACAAAATCGTTCATGCTCTATAATCAAGAAAATCAACAGCATATTGATACTCATGCAGTATTCCTATGTTCATTAATCCTCACTTTCCAGAGTTCAAGATTCCATATTCATGAGGGATTCAGCAAAATCACGCAGAGAGTACCCGAACATGTAAACTAAAACAGAAGGAAGCCTAAGAACCCTAGAAACTTGAAAATTCAACAATGGAGAAACCCCACCCCTAAACTGCCTCCTAGTTTCTCTAAAACCTTAACTCTCAAAAGCCAAAATGCCCTACACTAATCGAATCTCCCCAATCCTCAATCAGAAACATAGAACAACATACTCCCTCCTCCTTTGTTCCACAACAGGCCAACAACAAAATAATCATCAGAAACAACGACAACCATCAAAACAACAATCATGCCCAAAGTACCAGTAGCCTAAAATCGAACTCGAGACTCCACAAAAGAATGAAACAGAAGCCTACTTACACACAATGAAACAAAAAAAAAAACGAAAATCACAAAAACAGGGGCCTGTGCTAACTCGCGAAATGCGTGGGAGAGGGGTTACCATGGCTCGGTCTTCTGAGGAGATGATGACGAGGGTTCTGATGGCTCCATAAGGGTTGCGAAAATTTGGGCAGAGTTTCCCTTGGGTTTGGCGTTCGAAAGGTGCGAAGAACACAGTGGTGTGCTTCGGGAGAAATTTCGTGTGTGCGAGAGTGTTTTTCGAAAATTTTCTAAGTCTGAATGCGTGGGGAAGAAGAGGGAGGCGGAGAGGTTTAAATAGTAATGGGCCGGTCGCGGAACCCTAGCCCATGGTCGCGGAACAGGATTACGCGACCAGGCTTGGCGACATTAGAGGTGTCGCGGAGTGTGAGACTTTGTCGCGGAGTCATGCACCGCGACAAAGTGTACCGCGACAAAATGGCGAGGAAGAATGGAGTGGTGTGTCCGTGTCGCGGAATAGGAACTCTGTCGCGGAGTCATGCTCCGCGACAAAATGTTCCGCGACAAGGACAAGCAGAGTTTAGGGATGAGTATAACTTTGTCGCGGAATTTGCACATGGGCGCGATGCTGGGCATCGCGACAAAATGACCACTCCGCGACAAAGACAAACAAGGGTTGCCGATAAGGGAAGTTCTGTCGCGGAGTTGTACTTGGTCGCGGAACGTTGTTCCGCGACAAAATGGTCATTCCGCGACAGACTTTTTTTAAATTTTCAAATTTTCAACGGATTGGGCCCGAGTGTGATATTGGGCCTGCGTCCATTTTATTTGAGTTGGACCTGAATGAATTCAGTCCAAGTAAATTCAAATCATTGGGCCATTATTTAAAATAATCTACTTGCATAAAATTAGGTTGGGTCAGTTCCATTTATCTGCAAGATTTATTCCGGATCTTAAATTTCTTTAAATTCCGAAAATAATTTCCCAGATTAGTGAAATTTTCCCAACCAAGAACTTGGTTTTCCTTGCTTTTTCTGCTCCTTCTTTTTGGTTGGTTCCGAATTTCCTGCAAGACAGATAAATACCCATTAGGTTAGGTTTTCTCCTCAGTTCAACATCCTCACATTTAGAGTCTTGGTACTCTAAATGTTCAGTTAATCTTGAGGGTACTTTTTCTGTTCTGGATTAGATATGTTACACTAAACTAGACTAATCTAAGCTAATCTAGGAGTAATCAGAAGTGTAATCCTCTTAATAAACGACGCTGCATCCTCCCCGGCAACGGCGCCATGAAACTTTTGACAAGTTTCGTTAACTCGAGCTTTTGCTAAAATTATACCAGGTTAGATTTATTAAATGAAAAGAGTTATGATTCACGGGAAAGGGTTTAGGGATATATCAAGATTATTATTCTTTTTATTACTCAAGTATGGTGCTTTGGTTTCAAATGGTGTTGTGGTCCTCTCTGTCATGAAATGCTGACAAATCTCATGGCATAGCCGGGATAGGTTGACCTTCAGCCTGTCACACTGAGGATCCCCGGCAAATATGCCATGATACTTCTCATCAATTCTTGCCATAAGATTTCCCGCCATGAAACTTTTGACTAATTCCCACTACATGAGTATTTTCTGAAAAGTCGTGATCCTGGTTTAGGTTTTATTTAATGAAACCAATTTATGATGGCGGTGTTGTGATTAGGGATATATTTATACGTAGTCATGTTTTCATTGCTCGTAGTTAAGAAACTGTGCTCCCGAAAGCGCACGGTGTCAAAAATTGCAGTAATTTATAGTAAGACCGGATCGTTCACTGGAGGATGTGCGATAGAAGCAGGTCCCACATCATTTACTAAGATTTTCCACTCGGTTACTCGAATCAGTTTGTGAAATGACTAACAACTACTTGGCAGAATTTAAATCAGATTAAGAGAGCAATTAAAATAAAGCAGATAAAAGTATTCTAGAAAGCGAATTAGATTTAATCTAAGAAAGCAGTAAAATTAATCTAAGAAAGCGATTAAGATTATTCTAAGAAAGCAGATTTAAATGAGACAGAAAGGACAGGAAGAAAATAATGAAGATTGGACAAGATTCAGATGAAACATAGTTAAACTTCCATTTTGTTACACAGATCTTAGCTTGGGATAATCCGTTCAGTTAGCTAATTCTCATGCTCTCCGTACCATGTTCCCTTTAACAGACAGGTACTTACAGTAAGAGTTTACATGCTCTTAAGAAAATAAATTCTAAGATACCACAGACGCATAACCACCCTTGCAATGCATTGCTAAGGTATGTTAATTATCTGTGGTGGACAAGCAACACCTGACAAATCATTTATTGAGGTGTCAAGTACCGTTATCATTCCCCCATGTCACACCCAAAGATTCTAATTAAGCCCTGAACTATCCCTTAACTCTCAGTCCTAGTAGCAGTTACACAACTCTCAATACAACCGAGTGACCTCTAAAGAAAGCAGTTAAAAGAAAGCAGTAAAGAAAGCATTTAAATTCCTATCACTCGGAGGTTTCTGAAAGTTTGACCCTGGTAGTAAAAGAAAGCCCCCGGTCAGAATGACCGGATGTGGATCAAGAATTCCCTATTCTCGGTGAACCGCTCGCAGTGTTCACTTCTCATCGGGTGGTTATGAGATACAAACTAATGAAACGAACTAATAAATTAGTTGTTCCGGATGCACTCACCCAGGACTCAAAAGTAGGCTTTGGCAGAAGAAGATAGCAGTTGAGAGAGTACTCAACCCTACCTTAGAAAATAACCAAGGCCTGAATGTTGTCCCTCTAGTATTATCTGTCACACCTTATCGGAATCCAAGTGGAATCTGACCCAGTGTAATATTTAATACAAGATTTCCAACAACCAGCAATTTTGGCAAATAATAAATCTGAGAACCATTCCCTATCAGGTACTAGACTCTCAATAAAAACACAGACCCTTTCAGTCTAGGTGAGACCTAATCGCTGACTCTGCTTCTAATTTCCCAAAATCAACCCCCAGTTGGATTATGAATTAGTCATAACTGTCGAATTTATCCCTTACTCAGATCCGGATTTTATAAAGGAATTTTTGTTGGAAATTTATTATGGAACATCTGATTTAAATCAAGACTTCTATGTCCAAGGGAAGGATCCCCAAAATAATATCGACCACAATATCTACATAATAGTATCATGCATAAATTTATAGAGAAGTGTAAAATAGAATAACCCAAAATATAAGGTGGGGTTTAGACAGAATGTGAAACACAGAGATGAAATAGCCGGAGATGAGAAGAATATATTTGGCTAAAAAGATGACAAAAACGATCAGGATGATCCGGACTGCAAACATCGGCTATCCAGGTCCTGATCATTTCAGGTGGGATGACTTTTAGACAGTGGAATGCCTCAAATGACAGTTGCCGCCATCATCTAAGATTCCATTGTCTGTGAACTTGGATAAAAACCCACATGTTCTATTACTGCAATAATGATTAGAGGACATTGGCATATATCATCTAATATTACTACAGCTCCAGATTCAGGTTTGAAATTAAAGTAAAGAAAATAAAACTGTATCCGGATAGGAGTCAGCTGAGCAGCTATTATTATCCCGGATGGACGAACCGCCAAGGCGTCCACCGACCACTATCCGGACCATGCAAAATAACATCTAATAATTAATATACAGATCACGAGCTAGTTCTCCGTGTGGGAATACCCGCCAACATTAATCTGATATACTCCTTATTAGTTGTTTCACACAACACGGGAAAAGACAAAATAAATAAAAGAAAAATATTTTTGGGTCATCTTGCATGAGAGACATTGGTTTCTCATGCGAGGTATGGAGATGAATCCATAATTACCCTTCATGTCTAAATAATCACTCATTCCATAATTAATTAATTAATTACAGTCCGGATTATATACTTAGATCATTAGAGTTTAATCATTTGTAGAAGAATCTTTTAATGGGAAATTGAACAAAGTTCTTTATATCAATTTAATCATGGGTTGAGATCATTGGATTTCAACCTCAAAATATCAATATGAAGGTTCAATTAATTAATGGGGTGAGATGAAGAATGAAAGCTTGGCAAAAGGCGCCACCTTGTCGCGATACAGGGTTCGTGTCGCGGAGCATGGCTCCGCGACAAAGATTTCGCGACAAAGGGGTGGGAAATAAAAGAAATGGAATTTTGAAAGTTTAGGGTTTGTTTTGTCGCTAAGTAAAGAAAATTTTGTCGCGGAACGTGGTTCCGCGACAAGGGCATAGCGACAAAAAGGTAGAAAGTTGGACAAGGCATAATTCTTGTCGCGGAACAAGAGATTTTGGCGCGGAACGTGGTTCCGCGACAAGGTTGCTTCGCGACAAAGCCCTTCCAGAATAAAATCACAAGTATTTGGGTCCTTGGTCGCTAATCAAGATTTTGTCGCGGAACGTGGTTCCGCGCCAAGGGGTGTTTCGCGACCAAGGGTTTTAAAATAATGGTCAACAAATGTCCTTTGGCACCTTTGTCGCCAAAGCACCATTTTGTCGCGGAACGTGGTTCCGCGACAAGAGTCATTCCGCGACAAAGGTGTGTCCAGGACACATGTCAGAAAAGTAAAGTGGAACAGTGGCATGCATTATGTGTGATCTCACCCATTTCAGATTCAAAAGCTAAACTAAGCTTAAAATAACAAAACAGAATTTGAATCTAGCTAGAACATGCTTGCACAAAATAGAAATAAAGCAAACTTAAAACTTAAGAAACCCTAATCTAGGCTTGATCATCCATAAACATGCAACATTATCCCAAGAAAAAGTCACCAAGCAGCGACATTAAAGTGCAAAAACAAGGGTCAAATGACCCAAGGAAAATGAAAACAGTAAAGATCCATGGGGTGTGAGACCCATTTCACGATTTTGGGACACAAATGGAGAATGTTTTCCCATTTTATTAAATGGTGTTGTTCATACTCATGGTTTGAGTACCACAATCCCTTAAACAAAAGTTTAGAACCAAAAACAAGGTATAAAAACTGGCTATCTAACCAAAGTGCAGTAAACTATATCTAACTAGTGCATAAATTAAATAATACAAAAGAAAACCTAACTAAACTACCCTAAACTAAACTAAACTACTGAACTCCCTAACTTGTCTTCAAGAAGGTGTAGTTTTTCTAAAATTCTTCCAACCTTTAGCTCAAAGGAAACACCTCATATTTATAGAGGGGAAACCCTAAGCTCATGGGCCTTGATTTGAGCCCATTGTGTCTCAAGACATCACACACATCACAGCTTTGTCTCGGAGCACCAAATTTGGTCGCGGAACACACTGCATGTGGCAAAGCTTCTCGACTGGGTCTTGTGTCTCTAAAAATGTATCTTGGTCGCGGAATGGACCTTTGTCGCGGAACAGCACATCGCGACAAAGGTATCGCGCCAAGGGGCTTTGGCTGGTCTCTTCTTCATCTGGGCCACTTGGTTGCGGAGTGTTCCTTTGTCGCGGAACCATGCATCGCGCCAAGGGGCTTCCGCGACAAAGGTCTTCCTGGGCCTGCTGGATTGGGCCAGATGGGCCGAGAATATATTTATTTTTTTTTTTTTTGTGGGCTTTTCTATCTTTCTCCCATCTTTTTGTTTCCTTTTGTTTTTCTCATGTTTTTGGATTTTTCTAACATAAATATGTAATAAAATTACATATTTATGTCTTTTTCACACCAGCTTATTATTTTTACAATTATGCATGAATCAGTCCAATTCGACTGCTTTCTTACTTAATGTAAGACCGGAATGCGATCAAATGCCCGTTTAAGACACGGAAATGGATTGAAAATAATGGTCATTTTTGGCCATTATCAAGTACCATGTCCTTTCTGACCGACCTTCATCCTATTCAGGCTCTTCTATGTTTCTGGAATTCCTCTATGAATTTTTTTGCTTCCCTTGGGGTATGATGACCCCCACCATTCAGGACGTGAAACTCCTTTTGAACCTCTCTGTTCTTTGGGATAACCTTGGCGTCGCATCTCAGCCTAAGGAGAAGAATACCAGTCTTCCTTCTAGCAATACTTTCAATAGTTGGATTATTACCCACCAGAGTGATCCTGCTTCGCCTGATCCGCATTCTCTGGAGCCGCTTGCCTTTATGATGTACTTCCTGACAAGATTCTTTTGGTGTACTCTTTCCAAAGGAGTTCTCCTTGAGACACATTCTTTAGCCTCTGCGATTCTCAACCAGGTAGCAGTGCCGCTAGCTGATTTCTTCCTTGCCCACCTATATGCGGGTATATCGGCTACCGTTTCGGGCTGGAAGGTTTCCCAGATAAAGCCCACGGTCCTTTATGGTTTCTCCATTTATTAATGGTTTGGCATTTTCGTGATGTCTCTGGTTTCCCCCCTCATGATATCCGTCCTGACCATTTCGTTGGTCCTGATCTCTTGGGGACATCCCTTCCTGCCATGTCGATTCTCCGTACTGGATCAGCTACTTTTTGGGCCGAACTGCTAATCAATCCTTTTCTCAATATTATTATCGGAAAACCGATTTTGCTTGGGTGAGAGAAATTGCTACTGCTCCTTTCGGAATTCCTCTTCCCGTGGCTCTTGCTCAAATTTGGAATAGATGCATACTTTCCCGCCCGATCTTCAATGGTTCTACGGCTCTACCTAATGCTGCTATTCCTTTTGAGGTCTATAATCCTCATCTAGGCAGTCGTCAGTTTGGCTTCGGCTAAGACTTAGTGGAAGCTCATCGGGCCGATAAGCGTCTTACTCCTTCTTCTAGCCGCAAACAGTGTTCCCTTTATCACCAGCGTTTAATTGACTTTGATATGCCAAAATTTAATGTTCGCCCTGGACTCTCTACCTCTCGTTTTCGGCTTTGGTGGGACGGCGTTGCTCGCACCTTCTTTGGCGCCGATCTTAACTCACTCTTGCGGCGAGGTGGCTTCTCTCCGATTCTGCCTTTCCCCTCTTACTCTTTGTCTTCGTCGGACTCCACTCCTCAGCGCACTCTTGGTTCGCCTTCTTCTTCTCGTCCAGGTACGTCTCTTCCTTGATTGTTGTCTTCCTTCTCATTTTATATTACTTATTCGGCTGTTATTTTTTGGACTTAGATGCTCTTCGTCCTTCTACCTCGGACCCTGGCCGAAAAAGACTCATTTCGTCTTCGGCCTC
The DNA here is from genome assembly GCA_030278955.1 of Hygrophila difformis. Taxonomy (NCBI): domain Eukaryota; kingdom Viridiplantae; phylum Streptophyta; class Magnoliopsida; order Lamiales; family Acanthaceae; genus Hygrophila; species Hygrophila difformis. Next base: position 52,366,375 of record JAOANR010000001.1, on the reverse strand, counting down.
TCTTGCTAGCTCTCTTCCTCCTGCTCAGACTCGGAAGCGTTCTTCTCGCTCGCCTCTCGGCGGGGTCCCTGCTACTCGTCCTGTGGTTCATTGCTTCCTCCTTTTTCCTCTTTATCTCTTCCTTGTATACTTTTTCTTTTCGACTAATCTCTCTCTTCTTTTCGTTAGGTTTCCACTGCTTTACCAGCGTCCAGCATTTCCCCAATTTCGACTGTGGCTTCGGATCCTCTCATTACCGAACCCCGTACATCGACTGACAACATTGATTCGGCTGCTCATGCTGGTCCTTCTTCGGCTAATCCTCGGGGATTGGCCCAAGACCCTGCTCCGACCGATCCTATCATTTCTCCTTCGATCGATCCCCTCCAACCAGCTGGGGATCCTGCCGCGCTTTCATTTTCGGCTGCTTTGGGACCTTTTAACTCTGCCCCTGGTGGCACAGTTGTTGATGATGCCCCCGCCGATCAGGTCCCTTTATTTCCATTTCCTGATCGGCGCGTATTGGATGACTTCTTTTCTCCTGTTCCTTCATCTTCTCTCCCGTCAGACCCTTCGGCCCATCTTGGAGAGTGTTTGGGCCAGTTGTGTAATTTGATCGCTAGGCAATCTGACGTGGAGTTTGTCAATCCGAAACCGATCCTCCTTCTTTTGTCTCACCTTGAACAGCACTTTCATGAAGAGATGGTTTCTGTGAATCTGAATAGTCCTCTTCAGATGATCATGAAGTCCGTCCTCTCTTTGGACCAAGAGCTTGGAGCTCACTTATTGATGCGGAACAAACTTGCCGAAGAACGTGAGGTTGCAGCTTCTTCTCAAGCTATCTTCGACAATTATTCAGCGGAATACCGAGCTCAAATGAATATCCTTTCTGAAACGGAATCTCAGGAGCATAAGCATTCCGAGGACCTTTCTTCAATTCGTTTAGAAATAGCCAAGCTCCAACAGAAGGAGCGGGAATTGGAGTTGGCTTTGGACTAGACTAGGCGAAAATCGGCTGACTTGAAGCGATCGATAAAAGTCCTTCGTCAATCGGCCGAAGCCCCTAAGGCAAAGATCTTGGACTCTCAACGGGATGCTTCTTACCTAGCCATGCGGTCTAGTTTCAATGATTACATACTTGGAACTTTCCAAGAAAAATGGGCCGAGACTCAATCTCTAGTCGGCCATCTCGATTCGGCTATCAAAAGCCTTGGTGGGAAAAGCATCGCTCATGTCCTTTCTCCACCAACTTTATTCCCTTTGGATCCATTAGAGATGGAAACTTCCCCGTCGAACGATGCTCCTTCTTCTTCGAGGGCTTCTGCAGGTGTTTCATCTCCCCCTATGTTTTTGTAGTTTGTTTATTCCTTGTATTCTCTTAATTCTTCTCCTCTTTTCGTTTCGTCTGCCCAGGGAAATCTGGTGTTCCTCTCCAACCATCGCATCCTTCTGGGCCCGTTGGTACTGATCTGGCTGTTGATCGCCCTTCGCCCAGTAACCTTCCTCGCGCTTCCTTTGTCACCGATTCGGGCAGGATAGTGGATCCTTCGCCTTCTCTTAATCCTTTAATTGGCGCCTTGCAAGGCTTGTACGAAGACATTCACTTTGATGACAACGAAGACCATTAGTTTCTCTTTCGTTACTTATTTTTGTATATGGGCCATTATCTTATGAATTTTGACTTGTTCTCTCTTGAATGCGAATTTCGGTTGCTTTTGTCAGTTTTAGTCGGCCACTTCTCTTTTTTGTGAGTTGTATCGGCCGACGAAATGTACTTGGATTCGTATCTTTTTATCTTCTGCAACACGATTCGTATCCCATCAATCCCATAATTTTCGGTCCTCTTTATTACTGATTTCTGAATGTTAGCAGCTTTTTTCGGGAATCAGCTGTAACATCTTCCCATAAATAACATTTAATATTGACCGCTTCCTTCGCCGAGTACTTATCTCCCTCCTATAAATACTCGGCTTTGTTGATGCTTATCCATCACTTCTTCATTTTTTCACTGTTTAACAATATAAAAACATGGTACGAAAACCTTTTGCCTGTGCGACACGAGTTCAGCTAACATCCTTTTCACCATGTTCGTATGGGCGAGGATCTTTGATTGTTTTTCCAAATGAAGGTCTTGACGGCTAGGCGGACACAGCTCTTTTCGACTTTGCAGTTGCATATCCTGTCGGACCTTATCTAACGGGGGAACCCACTTCTCTTAGTGGTTCCTCCATTTTCTTTTCCTTCCACCGCTTTGGTACCCCTCCGGCTTCTGTCTAAAATGGTACAGAGGCAGTACCTGGATTTGACTTCTACCTCTGGGACGTTGTACTATTCGTTCTAGCGTTTCCAGGGGTAGAGGCTCGGTGGTAGGATTAATAGGCAATACTGTTCTGGAGCAAGCAATTTCGCTTCGCTTACGGTTTTGCCGATACCTCTAGGCGGCATTGTTACAAGGCTGGGAATCCTCCAGTTCCTTTTCTTAGGACCTTTCCCTTGTATATGCTTGCGTAGAATAGGACGTTTCCCTTGTATATTGTAATTTCTGACTATCGACGACGCTTTCGGCCGGAGTAGCTCCTTTTTGTAATGTTCGTCCATGCAATAAAAATATTTATTTTCTTTGTTTACTTGATGTTTAATCCCAAACTGATGCATAATACTTCTTCATATATCTCGCATTTTACTGGATTTGACATTTGTTCACCATTTTCGTCCACCAACATGTATGCTTTTGGTAATTTCGTCTGAACAATAAATAGCCCCTCCCAATTGGGGCTCCACTTACCTAATCGGCCATCCTTCTATTTGGGTGGCCAAATAAATTTCCACCCTAAATCGCCAACTTCAAATCGTTTAACACGAATTTGTTTATTATACCAATCGGCCACAATATCTTTATTTTTCTGCAAATTTTCAAAGGCTTGCACCCGATCGGAATTGACGTCTAATAATTCATCTTTCATCGCGCGATCATACTGTTCGGCCGACATCAAATCTTCTTGGCTTGTTCTTAAAGTCGGCACTGTTATTTCGGCTGTAAGTACTGCATCCATACATAAGTCAACCAAAATGGTGTAAACCCAGTTGCTAAAGTTTTAGCATTTCGATAAGCCCACAATGTTTCGGATAACTTTTCATGCCACTTCCTTGGTTGCTCTTCGATCATTTTCTTTATAGTTCCTATCAGTTGCTTGTTCGTGGCCTCTGCCTGCCCATTTCCTTGTGGATAATATGGTGACGAATGCACAATCTTTATTCCGTATTCGTCTGCAAAGGCCTTGACTTTTTCTCCCACAAATACAGTTCCTCTATCAGTTAGAATCGTCTGTGGAATTCCAAATCTGTAGATTCATTGTCTCTTAATAAATTCAATTACCTCTTCTTGCGAAATACTAACATATGCCTGAGCTTCGGCCCATTTTGTGAAATAGTTCGTTGCTACTAGCACAAACTCGTGCCTTTTTGAAGAAGAGGGATGAATTTTTCCAATGATATCCATAGCCCATCCTCGAAATGGCCATGGCTTGATCATTATATGTAGCTCTTCGGCCGGTAATTTCTGAATCGGCCCATGCTTCTGACATTCGCGGCATCCTTTGGCATATTTCTCACAGTCTATTCCCATATTCGGCCAATAATACCCCAGCCGAATAATGCTCCATTTCATCGACTTTCCTGCCCGATGTGCGCCGTATATTCCTACATGCACTTCTCCCATTACTCTTTTGGCATCTTCTTCTCCGACACACCTGAGTAATACTCCGTTGATGGCTCGCTAGAAGAGTAACCCTCCTATTATTATGTAATCCATCGCCTTCCATTTTTCGGCTGGATTAGCTTCGGATGGATCTTCCAACGTTTGTGCTATCTTCTTTATCCATTCGGCCTTTTCTGTTTCGGCCAAATGTATTTCCATATTTCCTGCTATCGACATTAGCCGATATCTGGCTGCATGTTCAGGCAATTCATTGGCTAGTTCGTTCTTCTCCCTTGGGATGTATTTAATGTACACCTCGTCGAATTCTTCCAATAAACTAACTTCTTCTTCGTATAATCTAATTAATTGAGAACTTTTCACCGAAAAATCTCCTAGCAGCTGCTGAATAACCACTTGTGAATGTTCTTTGATGATGATAACTTTCACTCCTTATTCTATTAGTCGTTGTAACCCCGAAATCAGTGCTTTGTATTCGGCTTGGTTATTCGTATAGGAATTCGGCAATTGCACGAAGTACTTGTATACCTTGCCCTCCGGCGTATGTAGAGTAAACCCTGCTCCAACTCCTGAGGCGGCCTTGGAACAATCAAACATCATTATCCACGGATGCAGATGTATAATCCCTATTTCGTCTATTTCTTTCGGCCGAACATGGTCTCCGATATCGTAGGATATTGAAGGTATCGCGTGATCGGCCAAAAAAACGGCTACAATTTGACCTTTCATAGCCCTGAGTGGTTGATATTTCAAATCGTACGCATTTCACTTCATGGCCCATTTGGTCATACTTCGGCTACTAATCGGATCGTTCATCATAATTTTGACTATGTCAACCGAAGCCACCACTATCACTGGCCTTGGTTGAATATAATATTCTAACTTCTGACATGCATGATAAAGACTTAAACACAATTTATGAATCGGCGAATACCTTAATTCAGCGTCCCTGAGGATTCGGCTTAGGTAATAAATCGCCCGATCTCTTCCTTCATCGTCTTCTTGGGCCAGTAATGCTCCAATAGACTCTTTGGCCGCTGCTATATATAACTTCAATGGTCGGCCTAAAATCGGAGGGATCAACACTGGTGGATTCATCAAAGCCTGTTTTAATTGCTCAAAGGCCCTTTGTTGATCGACTCCCCATTTCTTTCTTCAATCTTAGTAAATCGATTAGTGGTTTCGACTTCCCGGCCGCATTTGCCAAGAATCGTCTCAAGAAACCGATCTTACCAAGGAATTTTTGCAAGCTTTTCTTATCATGCGGAGGCCTGGCTTATTGGATGACTCTGGTTTTGTTTGCATCGACTTCTATGCCTTTATTGTGTACCAAGAACCCATGAAAATTTCCTGCTTGCACTCCAAAAGCACACTTGGCCGGATTCATCTTAACTCCGTGTAGCCTCATTCTTGTAAATACTCTCCGCAAATCGTCCAAATGGCTTTCCATATCTCTGGATCTGACCATGACATCATCAATGTAGACTTCGACGCAGTCTCCTATTAGATCATGAAAGACATAGTTCATGGCCCCCTGATAAGTGGCTCCTGCATTCTTTAACCCGAATGGCATCACTACCCACTCATATATTCCTATAGCTCCTGGGCATCGAAATGCATTTTTATGCACATCTTCTTCGGCCATAAAGATTTGGTTGTATCCTGAATATCCATCCATAAAGGATAACATCCCCTGTTTTGCGGCCGAATAAATTAACAAATCGACAATAGGCATCATATATTCATCTTTAGGAGTCGCTATATTAAGCTTTCTAAAATCAATATAAACTCTTAATTTTCCATTCTTCTTTATTACAGGAACAATATTCGACAACCACTCTACATACTTAGCTGGCCTAACAAATCCGGCCGCTAACAACTTTTCTATTTCTTCTTTTATTTTTGGGATTATTTCGGGCGCTGCCCTCCTGGCCGGCTGCTTATGCGGCCTGAACCCCTCCTTGATTGGTAGTCTGTGTTCTACGATTGATCGTTCCAATCCTGGCATCTCTGTATAGTCCCATGCGAAACAGTCTTTGAAGTCAATTAACACCTCCTTGAATCGGCTTGTCATCTGCAGATCCAGATTTGCACTCAGCGGGATCTCCCTCGGGTGCTCATCTGTGCCAACGTTGACCATTTTCAAGGGATCTTGAGCTCTGAAATCAGGTGTTCGTTTGGGAATAGCATCCATGAGTTCGCTCCAACTTGCTTTCTCTTCTAAAGATCCGAGTTCGGCCGATTCGAACTCGATTATTTGTTTCGGTTGTTCATTCATCATTTACTTTCTTCATCGGCTGGCCGTACGTCGGCCTGGTATCTGACCTCGAACCCCAAATCTGTCCAATCGCACTCAACGACATGCGGATATCGTTCCCCTACCACCGCTAGGAATGGTTGTATGGGTTCTTCGTATAACACGGCATCAATTCGGCTGGCTGAGCTGACTGGAAGCGGAGGTTGATCACCATCCACTTCTTCGACTGTGCCATCCTTTTTCCATAACCATATCTTCTGGTGCAGTGTTGATGGCAGACATCGGGCTGTATGAATCCAGCATCGGCCTAATAGGGCCGCATACGGGACTTCTGCATCTACTACAAAGAACATAGTCGGAATCGAAATTGTTCCGACCATTACATCCACTAAAATACATCCTTCGGCCGCCGTTTGTGCTCCCAAAAAACTTAATACTTTCATCCTTGTGGGCAATAAGTCATCCTTTGAGCGGCCTATTTTCGTCAGTGTGGATAATGACATGATGTTGACAGTTGCTCCACCATCCACAAACATTCTCCTAAGTGGTCTCCCGTTGACCCAACCTTTGACATACAAAGGCCTCACATGTTGAGACATCTTTGCAGTCGGAGGTAAAATCGTGCTTGGCTGAGCTTCAGGAACAAACGCCTCATACCCTTCTTCAATGATTTTCTCTACTTCGGCCTCAGGCCGAAGTGCTTCGAGTTTGGTGAAATAAAAGTCCACTATGGGTTCCTCCTCGCCAATGTGTTCTCATTCCTTCTGACAAAAGACCACAGCTGGTTCGGAATCAGACCAGTATTCCTCATCTACCACTGTGGTCGTCGCTATCATATTTGCACTAGACCCAAAGTCAAACTTGAACTGCCCGATTGGAAGTGTGTCACTGTTCGGGACGATGGTTGTCTTCGGCTTCCATTCCCTAGTGCGAGCTGGTCTAGGCTTCCATTCTTCTTTTGATTTCGGCTGTTCATTTTCGGCCTTTAGCTGGATTGCTTTCGGCCGAAATTCGGTCTTATTTTTCAACCGATCTTGTCTTTCTTTCGGCTCGTAATTCCTTTCTCCCTTTGATTCGGCTGATTTTAATCGTGCCAAAATACTTTGTTGAGGATTCTTCCTTCAGACGAGGAACAATCGTCTGGGAAATCCTCTTCCATATGCATCATTTCATACTCTTCTTCCTCATATGCGCCAGCTGCTTTAAGCCGCTGCATTATCCGTTTGAAAGTACGATAAGATCTCTTTCCTTTTGGGGTCTTTCTCTCCCCTGCCCTCCAGGCCGAGTTCTCGAATCGGCGTTGGCCGAAGCTCCTTTTCTCTGGGGAATTTTGAACCCACCAGCCTACCTGAGTATTTGTTGGTGACCTTTTGAATTTCTTCATTTCGGGGGAAACCGCGACTTAAAAAACTGTAATCTGAATCACAGTCTTTCCATTTCTTTTATCGGCTGTCAGTTACATTTCTGAATCCCAAGCATTGGTTATGATCTTTAAAGTTGGCCTTTCGCTTTCACTTTTAACCTCCGCCTTCTGGGATTTGTCCGATTGCTTGATCTATTCCTTAGCTTCATAATCTCCCAATCGGTAAAAAACGTCCGAAATCTTTTCCTTCCCTTTCTGCGGAGATCCTAACCGTCTCCATACTGCTGCCTACTTCTGGGCCGATGGCTGACTTCCTATCCGATCATGCACAGAGCTTTTACTGGACGATGGTTGGTCCCCCAAACGATCATGTACAGACCTGTTCTGGTCGGGGTGCACCATTACCATGTTCGCGACAGGAAACGGATTCTTAACATGCCATGAGCCTGTCTGGGAATTTCAACTTTCCATCATCTACATGCTTCTGAATCAGCTTTCTGAAATGTCCACAGACCGCTGTAGAATGAGTAGCCGATCCGTGGAATCTACACCACCCGGCTTCCAATTGCTCCTTTTGGTTGGCTGCGAATGATTCCCTTTGAACTCCAATAATCCATTCTTCTGGCAATAATCGAATATTTCGTCCATCTGAGATAGGTCGAAAGAATAAAACCTCTGAGATTCGTCCCTGACCTCTCCCTCTTTCTCCTTGCCTCTGACTGGCCGAAGGGCTGGACAAGTCATGGGCTTCTTGATTACCAATTCAGCCCTTGCTAGTTCGACTAAGCCAGGAACGTTGTCCATCTTATATTCTTCCTCAATTTCGTATCTATCCAGAGACTCTGCGAATGAAGAAGCCGACTCAATTTCGTATCTATCCAGAGACTCTGCGAATGAAGAAGCCGACTGGATAGGTTGTGATCTGCCACTTTGACTTCGGCTTGATTTAAAAGCCGCTTGTTCCGCCAGATAAGTCTCCATTCTTATGGCTTCGGCCGTTAATTCGGCCACAGTCCTAGGTCTTGTGACCATCAATCTATCTTTGATGGCGAACTTCAGATTCTGCTTTAGAATTTGGATGTATTCATGCTCCGGCAGCATTGTCTTCATTTGAGCTTTTACCGCATAAAATCTCTTTATAAACTCAGTGACTGATTCCGCCGCCTTCTGTTTGGTTGATGTCAGATCAACCACAGGACTGGTATTGTAAAATCGGTCATGAAATAACCGCTCCATTCCAGCCCAAGTATTGACCGATCCTGCTGGCAAATTAATATACCATTCGAACACTGAACCAGTGAGCGATAAGCTGAATAATATCAGCTTATGAAAGTTATTCTGTGCTATTCTGGTACACTGAGCTGTAAATCGGCCAATATGTTCTATTGTAGATCGGCCGACCTCTCCTGAAAACGTATTGAAATCGGGAACCTTCACTCCTCTAGGTAGTGGATACTGCTCCTCAATGTAATCAGGATAAGGCTTCCTGTACATCGGTCTATTTTCCTGACCGATGAGATTCCCAAATTGTGTACGAATGATCTCAGCAATAAGCTCTCTATCAACCAGTTGTGGCGGATTCGGCTGCTGTGGTAAATATTGTTGTTGTACCACTGGAGCAGGCGGTTGCACTGCTGGCTGATGCGGTTGATTCTGCTGCTGATCATACCTTTGATGTGGAGGGACGAAAGGCCGTGCTCCCTGCCCTCCTGGCGGCCGATAGGCCTGCTGTTGAAATTTATGAGGATTTTGCATCGCAGGTGGTGGATTCTGCGCCATTGGTGCGTTCTGCGTTCCCATCGGATACATATTCCTCGCTAATTCGGCTCTGAGCATCGGTGGCATTGCTGCCAGAATATTGCCTTCTATTTGCCAACCGAACTGGTAACCGCCGCTTCAACCATAAACTGGACCTGATCTCGGAACCGCGGGGTTAAATCGTCGTTCGAAAACTCCTGATTGTGGAAGTTCGACGGTCCGGGGAATCCTGGGGGGAATTCTCCGGTTTCTGCTGTGCGTTCTTCCTGAATCGGCGGCAAATCAGTCCTTGACACCGTGTTGATTGCTGGAGTTGCTTACGTCTCAAATGCCATTTTGAGTCCCACTGGGCGTGCCACTGTTTGGCTAGCGTCGAGCCAAGGACCTTTTTCTCATCAAGGGAGGCTATCGGAAAAGGATCAAATCGATTATGGGTCCGGATTAATAATAATACGCCCAAACTTGACTAAATACACCCAAACTGGACTGAATATTCTTTGAAATTGAAATGGCAAACTGGATACAATGGGGAATCTACCTGTTGTTAAGGAACAACGGCGAATTCACCGGAAAAATGGAACCAAACTGCCGGTTGTTAAGGAACAACGGCGGACTTGGAAGGAAGTAACCGCTATGAGCTAACTAAACTACATTCTAGGAAAGCGATGTAAAAGAAAGCGGTAAAGAAAAGCAGTAAATATACAAAAGAATTAAACTTGATAAAGGAATTTGGGGGTTGGATTGATCTCTCTTGACTCTGTGCATGGCGTCCCCTATTTATAGCCGGAGCTGAGGTAACCACTCTCCGGCCGATTCCTTTGATCCGATTTTTCCATCTTCCCCTCATCGGCTGACTTGGCTTTATTTCGACCGAAATCTCTCGCTTCTGGGATCCTCTTTTGTTTGGATTTTCGTCTGCTATGGATCACCTGCCTTTAGTTTCTCTCGGCCCAATCGATTCTAAGCACACTTCCTTCAAATCCCTCTCTGGCCCATGTTACATGGCCCAATTATTTTCCTCGCGGCCCACTATTTCATGTGGCCCCAATAGTGTGGTAAATGATGTAATCAAATATACATTGCACATCATATTTATTTATTCGTATTAAAGATATACTAGTAAGTAACCCGTCGAAACTCGACGGGTATAATTATATACTTCCTCCATTTTTTTTTGTTAGCTACGTTTGATAAATGAGTACTGTTCATTTATATACTTTGACCCAAAGTTTTATCATGGTTATACAAGTTAAAATATAACCAAGTGTGATATTGTTATATTCGTCTCGTCTTGTAGATTTTAAATATCAAACTTTTAAAATTTTTACGTGTACCGAATTTGAGTTATTAATGGTTTAAAATGTGCATTGGACTGCGTGCTGAGTGTGTCCGTAGCTATCTTTAAAAAACAGAGGAAGTATTTTATATATTATATATAATTATATGAAGTATATAAAACTAATAGAGAAATTAAATTAAATCATCTTCTTGTGGCTTGTCCCGTACAAACCTAATAGATCAAAAAAAATAAATAATAAAATTATATTTTATTTAATTTGAAATTTTATTTAAAATTAAATAAATTTAAATAAGTATTAAGCATGATATGAAAATTTTCCTTTACAATTTACTGAAAATTTCACTGTAAACAACGTTTCTTGTAGTATTTTGAATTAATACATCTCAACTAAATATTAATACTCTGAGTCTTGTCTTGCTAGTGACACGAGATATCGCAACATATAACTATTTATTGCTAAAAACTGATTCTGAAAGATAGAGTTCAACCTTCTTTAATGATTGACATTGACTTTTCTTTATATTCATAGCAAAACAAACTGCGAATGAGAAGTATCTCATCTGAAATCGAATGGAGAATTTGGTTAAATCGGACGGGGCTCATAATCATTCTACCAATCAAGAATTTTCTACTTTCATGGTTTCTCAAAATTAGTTTTACCTCAATTATATAGTTTCGAATCTTGGTTACTATCAACCTGCTTCCACTGTATAATTTATTTGATGGATCTATGCACTTAAAATGAATGACTATAAAACCCTTATTCAACATTATTTTATAATTCAGTAGTCCATAACACTTGATCGTATTTAGATATTCTGAGGAAAATATTTCATTGTTATTATCCGTGTTTTCATCCTCTTGACAAATAATTTTGGAACTGGGATATACATTTTCATTTGCAGACATACATTACATGATGTACTCATTAATTGTATCAATCCATCTCATTGGAAAGGGCTGGTATAATACCTATATTTAAAAATGTCTATATTTGAAGTGATGTGGTTTATATTTGTATATGTACGCTAAAAAATATTTATATAGGATCACCCGTAGAGTTTATAAGAATATTATCCAGAAATGTCACATCTAACTACATCTCCAAGATCAATACCGATTTTACCATCACCTACATCAAGTATCCATATTACAATTTTTTTATATATAAATTTCACTGTAAACAACATTTCTTGTAATATCTTGAGTTAATCCATCTTTTTAATTAAATATTAATACTTTGATTCATCTTTTGCTAGTGACACGAGATATCACAACTTATAATTGTTCAAAGCTAAAAATTGATTTTGGAAAATAGAGTTCAACCTTCTTTAAAGATTGGTATTGACTTTTGTTTATAATCATAGTAAAACAAAGTCAAATGTTCTCCTTTAAATCAAATGGGAATTTGATTAAATCCGACAGCCTTATAATAATTCTATCAAGAATTTTCTATTTTAATGGTTTCTCAAAATTATTTAGCCTTAATTATATGGTTCCGCATCTTGTTTACTATCAACGTGCTTCCATTGCATAATTTACTTGATGGATCTATATTTCTAAGAAGCAAGACTATGCAGCCCTCCTTCAACTTTATTTCATGATTCGGTAATCTTGAAAGCGTGATCATACTTTGATATTCCGGTGAAAATATTTCATCGTCATTATATATACTTTCATCATCTTATCAAATAATATTAGAACTGAGATATATCTTTTCATTTGCAGATATATGTTCCATGATGTAATTCATTGATCGTATCAATATCTCATTTGTAGGGGCTAGTCTAACATCTTTAAAAATGTCTGGATTTGAAGTGGTACATTTTATTTTTGTACATATAATCTCAACAATTGTCGACCCGTAGAGTTCATAAGAAAATCATCTTGAAATATCACACCTGATTGTACATCTCAAGATCAATAACAGTTTTACCAATTACCATCACCTGCATGAAGTATTCATTTTGCAATTTTTTTGGCATATATGAAGTTCATTGTAGATAATATTTCTTATTGTATCTCGAGTTAATCCATCTTAATTGCATATTAATTATTTGAGTCCCCTCTAAAAATCGGTTATGGAAGATAGAGTCCAAATATTTTTTAAAGATTGATAATGACTTCTATTTATAGTTATAGCAAAACAAACTGCGAGTGAGAATTTTCTCATCTGAAATCGAATGGGAAATTTAGTTAAATCAGATGGGCTCATAATCATTATACCAATCAAGAATTTTGATCCCAAATAATGAGCTTTGTTTTAATCAGAAGAGAGGTTAAATCATTTTTTGAGATATTTTTTTGTAGGTAGAATTTTTATCACAATCTAGTGGAATACCAAATCTAAAGTGTGCAGTCGTACATCTTAAGAAGTAGTGATGTTATTCCACTGGATGCTACAAGCAATATAATATCACGACTTCACGAAGGGCAGAACATAATGGTTTCCAGATAAATGTATTGCCATTTCCACCACGTAATCAACGGCAGACATTATATTATTATAAATATTCTTTGCTCATCAATCAATAAAGGTAATAACTTAGTATGATCTGTCATTTTTTTCTTGTTATAATATGACTCTTCTAGTATTAATAGATTCTTTGTTTCAGACGTTAAAACTTTATTCGGTACCGCATTTCAGATAAAAGTTTCAAACTTATAGAATGTACTGCAATTAACTTTCCAATTTTTAACAAAGTTAGATTTTTTATATGTTCTTCTGTCAATTGCAAATATGTTAAAGCATAGATTAATGAATTCTTCCTTAAAAAGCAGATTAAATAAATTTGATTTTACTTCTTTATTTAATAATGGATATATTCGCACTCCAATAACTCTTTATACACCCAATTATTTTATTTATAATATTTTTACGGAAATAGTTAATTTAGTGTAAACTAATTATTCACATAATATGAATTTTCACAATTTCCTTAATAATTATAAATGTTTTGTAAATGTGTTATTTTTCACATATAGACTTTCACTTAAAGTTTTATTATTATAGTTATAAAAATTAAAACATAGCCAACTGAGATCTTGTTAGATTCGTCTCGTCGTGTAGTTTTTATATGTCGGACTTTTAGAATTTTTACTTGCACTGAACTTGAGTTATTCAGGATTAAAAGGTACATTGAACCATAGTTGTTAAGATCCCGATCTTGATCTTAGGATCTTACGATTTTACGATCACACCTCTCTAAAACGATCCCGATCCTTGTAGGATCTTAAAATTCGTAAGATCCCGATCCTGGTAGTAGAATGTTACGATCTTATAGTCATACTCCCTCAAACGCTTCTACGATCTTACGATCTTACCCTCTTAAACGCATAAAATTTTTGTAGTATTTTATAATTTGGGATCAAAATAACTTGTTTCTTTTAATTTTAAACTTAAGAGCTTGTATTCCTTATGTATGATGTGTAAAAAAACATAATATGTATGTATGTGGAAATATTTTATGTTTGATTGTGATATTTTTGTATTGTATTGTATTAATTAACTTGCAAGATTCATAAATACACAAAATAATGCATTTACTTGTCAGTATGCATAACTGGGTCAGTATGCAATTTCATAAGATCTTAGGATCCCGATTCAATCCTACGATCCCGATCTTGCAAAGAGAAAAACGATCCCATATAGGATCCCGATCTTAACAACCTTGCATTGAACTTTGTAAAAATTGGGTACATAAAAAATATTTGAATATAGAATAAGTATTTATATACAATTAGAAATGATATAAGTACATACTAATTATATATTATAAATTTAAAATTCAAATCTTTCAAATCTTTTTAAATTTTAAATTTCAAATCTTAGTGACAATATTGTGGGATTCCGTATAAATTAAAAATTCCAAATATTTCAAAAATTGAATATCTATAATGAATAAATAAATAAATGAGAAACTCTAAAATGAATAAATTAAAAAATGTAAAAATCTATAAAAATTAGAAATTTGAAATGGAGACACCACATTAAATATAGGATAGGTTGTTCACTAATGGTTTTATTAATATATAGATTAATGTGTATATGAAATCCCAATTTTTAGTTTTTAAAAGATATTTAATTTGTAATTTATATTGAATTCGCAGTGTATATATGGGATTTATATTATTAAAAGATACATTATTGAATATATAGAAAAGATTTGTACATATTAATGTATATATAGGCCATGTTTTTACAAAAATATGTCACTTCTCCTAAAATTAATATACAATTACATAGTTGCTAATCGTTAAAAAATATATTTTACAATTATATCATTCTAATTGTATATAAAAATATACTAAACAGTATAAATCTTATTTATATTTTATTATATTAAAAATAATACAAAAAATTATAATCCCGTTAAAAGTATATCAAAACTTTTGGGCACGATATTTTATGTGGGATATTAAGTATTTAATGTAAGGGTTGATTGGTGTTAAAGTGGGGGTAAATTAAAAATTTACTTGATGCGATTGTAATGAGTTTTGAATTGTTAATTGATTTATTTATGTGTGATATGATAGTTGTGTGTTTGAAATTTTAATATATTTATTTAATACTGTGATGTGATGGGAGTAGGTTTGTAGTTAATTATTTCCATAAAGGGAATGAGATAATTAGAATGGGTCGGACCAAAGACGAAAGTGAGACAGAATTAATGGGACGGATGGAGTAATTTTTAAGAGAATTTTGAAAATTCATATTCTATATATAATTGGTTTAGAGTAAATTAGTTATTTTCGTAAAGCATATTATAAATAAAAGAATCGGGTGTATAAAGAGTTATTGGGATACGAATAGATCCATCAATAAATAAAGAAGGAAAGTTAATCTTATTTAATCTATTTTCTAAGAAATACTTCATTAATCTATATTTCAATAGATTTGCAGTTAATGGAAGAACAAATATAAATATAGCTTTGTTAGAAATTGAAAGGCTAAATGCTGCAAATTCCATAAATTTGAAAAGTTTCTCTGGAATGCCGGTACTGAATGAAGTTTTAACGTCTGAAACAAATAATCTATTGATACTAGAAGAGACATATTATAATAAGGAAGAAATGAAGGTGGATCATGCTAGGCTATTACCTTTGTTGATTAATGAGTAGATGAATGTTTATAATAAAATAATGTATGTAGTTGATAGTGATGACGGCTAATTTTTTTTCTTTACGTGGTGGAACTGACAAGACATTTATCACTAATTTATCTAAAAAACATTGTATGTAGCCCTTCGTGGGAGAAGTGATATTGTGTTGCATGGAGCACCAATGGAATAGCATCCCTACTCCTTCCAAGAGGTATGACTGCATATTCTGGATTTTGTATTCCATTAAGAGTGTGACGAGAATTCTAGCTGCAAAAAACTTATCCTAGAAAATTATTTGACCTCTCTTCTCATTAAAACAAAGCTCATTATTTGGATAAAAATTTTTGATTGGTGGAATGATTATTAGCCCGTCTGAATTAACCAAAATCCTCATTCGATTTCATTGGAAAAAAGTCACACTCGCATTTTGTTTTACTATGACTAAAAAAAGTCAATGTCATCAATCTTTAAAGAATGTTAGACTCTATCTTAAAAAGTCAGTTTTTACCTATGTTAGTGATACGTTGCAATATATCGTGTCACTAGAAAAAGGGGACTCCAAGTATTAATATGTAATTAAGATGAATTAACAGAAGATAATATAAGAAATATTGTTTACAATGAAAATTATATATGACAGAAATTTGCACAATGAATTCTTCATGTAGGTGATGGTAATTTATAAATCTGCTATTGATCTTGGAGATGTACAATTAGATGTGATATTTAAAAATGATAATTTTATAAACTCTACGGGAGATCCTATAGCAACAATTGTTGAGAGTACTTATACAAATATAAACTACACCACTTCAAATCAAGATATTTTTAAAAATATTGCTATAATAATCCCCATTAATGAGATTGTTAATGCAATTAACGATTAGATCATGGAATTTATGTCTGCAAATGAGAACGTATATATATATATCAGTTCCTAACGATATTTGTCAAGAGGATGAAAGCATAGATAATGTCAATGAATTATTTCCACTGAAATATCTAAACACGATTAATCAATCTGGATTACCGAATCATGAAATATAGTTGAATTAAGGTTGCATAGTCATGCTTATTAAGAATATAGATCCATCAAATAAAGTATGCAATGTAAATAGGTTGATAGTAACCAAGATTCGGAACCATTTATTGAGGTTAAACTAATTTTCGGGAATATATGAAAATAAAAAATTCTTGATTGGTAGAATGATTATGAGCCTATCTGATTTAACCAAATTCCTCATTCGATTTTAAATGATAAAATTTCAACTTGTAGTTTGTTTTGCTATGATTGTAAACAAAATTCAATGCTAAACTTTAAAGAATGTTTGACTTTATCTTCCGAAAGCAGCTTTTAGCGATGAACAGTTATGTTGCAATATTTCGTGTCACTAGCAAGATGTGGCTCAAAGTATTAATATGCAATTAAGAATGATTAACTTAAGATATCATAAGAAATGTTGTTTACAATAAAATTTATACTATATGATAGAAAATTTGCAAAATGGATACTCGATGTAGGTGATGGTAAGGCCGGTATTGATTTTGATGATCTACAATCAGATATGACATTTCTGTATGATATTCTTATAAATTATACGGGTAATCCTATAGTGACAAATTTTTAAGATTACATATACAAATATAAATTGCACCACTTCAAATTCAGATATTTTTAAATATAGATATTAGCCCATACCAATGAGATTTTCAGGAATGAAATTTTTGTCAGGGAATTTTTCATATTATGCTTAATACTTATATTTAAATTTTGTTTTATTTTAATTTAAATTTCAAATTAAATAATACAATTATTTTAATAATTATTTTTATTGATTTGTTATGTTTGTACTGGATAAACCACATAAGCTAAAGAAGACTGTATAATATAATTTCTTAAAGGGTGTTTGTTTGTGTGTTTTGGGACAGATTATCTGATTATTGCGTTTGCAAAATGCAAATAATCAGTTAATCATGTTTGTGTACTAACTTATAATAATATATTATTTGCAATATGAGGGAATGAAAAACTATTTTCTTGCAGCTATATTTTGGTGTTGCAAAAAAATTGCGTTTAGCCAAAAATAGATTTTACTATATTGTTGCCTTTTGAAGTAATGAAAAATATAAATCCAAACACTTTTAATGATTATCTGATTATTTCGATTTGAAACATCATAAGCTCATCCAAACAGTTAATTTTCTATAGCACGTTTTGTTAATTATCCGACTATCCATTTTCTAAACGCTACAACACTTTTTAAAACGCATATCCAAACACCCTCTTAGTTAGTTTTAAAAATAGTTCAATTATATTATTATATACATCATCTTTCAAATAGATATAAAATTATTACATATTTTCCATTACTCAAAATATAATTCTTTATTATTTCATAAATATAAATATATATATATTATATATAAAATATATAATTATGTCCGTCGAGTCTCGACGGTTACTTACTACTTAAATAACATGAGAAGCCCAACATCAAAATGATAAAAGACATGTGTATGTACTCCTAATCCTTTATATTAAATACACGGCTATTTTTGTAATGGAAAAAAAAAAGGCATGGCTCATAAAGTAGCAAATTTAATTATAGAGTTGTTTAGACTACTAATGTTATTTTATTTTATTTTTTTTTTTTTTTTGAGATGAAAGACTACTAATGTTATAAATACAATCATAATAAAAGTTAAAATGGGCCCTCCAAAATAGGGGGGCCTGAGCAAGGGCTCCACTTGCTCATGCCAAAAGACGCTTGATTGCCCACAGAATCGTGGTAAAATGCATATTTCGTCGGATTGCCCACAGAATCGTGGTAAAATGCATAAATACAAGGCTGCATATGATGATATTAGTTTACCATGGAAGTCTCGTTGAACGCGGTACAGTTTGGTGCAGTTTCGCATCAAACCCAAACCAAACCGCAAAAAAATAATTTGGGAAAAAATTAAACCAAATCAAACAATTTTAGCATTTCAAACCAAACCAAACCAAACCAAAAAAAGAGGTTTGGCGCGGTTTGATTACGGTTTAACCAAAGTTTTAAAAAGAAAACAAATTCTATGAATTATAGTCCAGACTCCGAAATGCAAATTAAAGTTTAAAAAAAAACATAAGTTTACTGTTTACAGGCCAAATACGTAATAAATTAAAACTATTATAAGCTGTTGGAAAAAAATAAAACTACAAAATATAACACAAGAAAACAACAGTAATAGAGCCAATGAAGGATAGCAGTAGCAGCATGTATTTTCTGAAACATATTAGGATTACAAATATAAACCTGTAAACCATAGTACAAATTGCATTACATCAACAAAACTTCTGAAATATATTAAACAAATAAATAGAAGTTAATGAAAGGGCAAGAGTCATTCATGACCGATATACTGTATATTTTTATTAAATATATAAATTTTTTATTAAATATATATAATTGCGGTTTATGGTTTGGTCTGATTAATTTTTTCTCCAGACCAAACTTAAAACGCAAACCACGGTTTTCAAAAAAGAAAAAATCAAAACACAATTTTAAACCGCAAACCAAACCAAACCGTCAAAATACTGTTTGGTCTGGTCTGGTTTACGGTTCGGACAACACTCTGAACAACCCTAATCTGGTATTACTAATGTGATGGATATGCGGTTACTAAAGAAGATATTCCCCAGGATTTAGTATAATGCAAGAAAAGTTTGCAGTTACTATAAAATGAATCCTCATATAAACTATTGTTAACGTAGTTGTTAAAGCAACATTTAAATAAGAAATTGTTTATGAATTACATCTATCATTTACAGATACATGAATCAATAACTTTGCAACATTTAAATAAGAAATTGATTATGAATTACATCTATCATTTATAGATACATGAATCAATAACTTTGGAGATCGTATTCTTGTAACTATGGGATGAAATTTATATAAAGAGAAATTAATGTAGAATTCATCCTAGAATTTCCTATAACCTAGCAGGTCATGATTTTAGCAGTGTCTATCCCTTTATCATGTTTCCTAAAGAAAAGATCCTATGAAAGGAATAGGCCATACTTTATCACTTACTTCCTCTGTTTTTAAAGATTGCTACGAATCCATCCAGCACGCAGTCCAATTCACATTTTAAACCATTAATACTCAATTCGGGGCATGTAATAATTCTAAAAGTTCAATATTCATAAACTACAAGACGACACGAATCTAACACGGTGCTATTTGGCTATATTTTAACTTGTATAACTATGATAAAACTTTAAGTCAAAGTATATGAGTGAACAGTAGCAATTTGTCAAACGTAGCTAACAAAAAAAAAACGGATGAAGTATATACTAATTTCTTACTGTCATTATTCAGAATTATTTCTTAGAAAAGATTATATAGATATTCATTTAAATGAATTCGCTAAAGTCACAACTCAAAAATCCTACTCAGATACCAAGGTTAGGAGAAAAGATATTCATATAAGAGATCACCCAATTCTAATAGATCAACGAGTGCAGAAAATATTATGCTAGTCGTATGTCTTTTACAGAAGACAGGATTACCACATATAAGAATCAAATGTAATAAAGCATGGAAAGAAATACGAGTTATCTTTGGCATCATTAAAATAATTAATAATTTTCTCTATGACACTGCTTGCAGCAATTGGCATATGGAACAGAACAATTGAAATGGCAGGCAACAAATTAAAAACCTACGGATTACAAGAAGAGACAAGGAAGTTATGATTTCGGACTATATTTTCTCGAAAATCATAAATCATGGGTGAGAATGGATAATGAAATAGAGTTTAACTTGAAGGGTTATACCATCACCATTAAATAATAATACCATTCTCTACTTATATCTCATTATAGATAATATATGAACAATTAGAATAATTTGGATCTTATATTGATTTTTCTTTTTTTGGTTAACACTGACCACAAGGGTAAGTCCCCAACCCCAGATCTTATATTGATTTAGGATTAGATATATGCACAACAAAACCAAGAGTTTTCCCTTGTTAAACATTACCTATCAGAAAGAGATTTTTCTCAAAACATCTTATTGGTTGGAATTGATAAAAACCAGCTTATCATCGATCATGTATCCGGTCTCTGGAATCATTATTTCTTCTCCCTGCGTCAGAGAAAGGTTAGTCCCAGAGACCTAATGAACTCAAATAATTAGTGTCATGATGCTTACATCAACTGCCGGAACAGATGTAGAAGGTTCCTCCTAAAAAGACAGACGGCTAATTAGTAAGTAAGCTATCATATGTTCAAATTTCCAATAGACTTTATGTTACACTCACAACATGAACAGAAGAAAGATCGAGCTCCTCTATAATATTTGTAAGCTTGGAGGCCATTGGAGATGGCTGTACAAATAAACTACGAAGTTAAAAATGCTAGAGAAGAAGTATGACAAAAGCTTATAAAAAACCATACGGTGGAAAGAGAGATATCCTGGAAAAGAGCCATAATTTGGTTCTCGGGATTGGTCCTAATATCCACATCCGCGGTTGGACTAGTAGGGACAGGTGGAGGAGTTGCCGCGAGCGGAGGTATCCGTTCCGTGACCTATACAATCAATGAATAGGAATGAATCTTGTTTAAACACCACATAAGGGTAAAATCTAAAGTTTACCTCAGTGGCATCCGAGCCATGGCTTGGTGAGACATGAGGCGTGAGCTCTGCCTCTACTTCCTGTAGTAGATTCTGTCAAGGAACAGAGGATTCATGAAACATCATGTAAATAGTGTTGTGATAAATGGAAACAATATAAATATAAGTTACCTCGGACGCAGATGGTGTATTTGATGAAGAGCCTGGGCACATTTCAATAGGTACCTCGGCTATAGGGGCTGTCTGAGAGAAGGAAAAAAAAAACGGATCAACACATGTGATAACAAGCCAAAAACATCAAGATAAAAGCTCTTACCTCACGGGTAACATCATTATAATACGTTGCAACATCCTGTCACATATGAACATCATCATCATCAATAAAATCTGAGAACATCATATCAAATCACTGTTGATGCTATGAATAGTAAAGACCTAATGGGCTTTAAAAATTAATTAAATTACATTGTTTGAAATTGAAATTCAATTGAGTTTTAAATAAAGTATAACATACTATATTGTAGTATTATTTGTTTATTTATAATTTAGTATTTTTATTTATAGAATCGTATTTAATAAAAAATTCATAAACTATTTTATTTGAATAATTATATTCAATTGGACTTTAGAATCAATAAATCAATATTATCTTTCAATATTTAATTACTCAAACTATATTTCATTTATTATTATTACTATTATATCACCGCCCATTTTGATGGGAGTAATACTAATATGATTTAAATACCCATACTTATTTCACCTCCTCCTCCTCCTCCTCGTCATTTTCCTCTGAATCATAATCATAATAAGTTGCAATATCCCCTCTCATATATGAACATCATCATCATCAATAATATCAAGAATTTCGCGTCAAATATGAATTAAATACTTATACTTATTTAACGATTAATATTTCAAAATTTGTCAAAGTAAAAAGTTTATATTCTAAAACTATAGAATTAAACGAATAAAATATATGTTTAAATTATGACTTGCGATAAAAGTGAGTTAATGTTGAATAATAAAGAGTATAAAAAAGTAAACGTGCTCAATCATTGTAATGGGACGAGGGAGTTAAGGTGTCCTAAGACGTGGTAACAAAATAAAAGAGTATTAACTCTTCCTCATGTAGAAATTATCAAATTATTTTTGCCGGAGCACTTCTCTCCCGCATCCATTGGAGCACTTCTCTCCAATATTCTCGGGTGCACTTCTCACCCAAATCTGGAGCACTTCTCCCCAGTCAACATTTTCTTCGTGAACCTTGTTGATGCACTTCTCATCAACTTGTTGAAGCACTTCTCTCCAACCACCTTGTTTTTGACTTGATGCACTTTCTCATCAACTTGTTGAAGCACTATCTCTTCAACCTTCAATTTGTGAAGCACCATCTCTTCACGATCCAGGGCATCGTCTCTCATCATCCTTTCTTAGAAATATTAATGTAGAATTTAAATTTGAATTTGAATTAGATATGCATCTAAGTTGTTGCACTCTGTTGCACTCTTTTGATTGTTGGTTGAGATTTATTTGTTAGAAAGATTTGTTTCATGCACCTATAAAATAGGGCATTCTTTATGTAATTTGTAGAAGACATGATTTACTAAGAATAAAAATATTTTGAGTCTTCTCATTTCTCCCGTTCATATATTTTTATTTTCCAACAGTGGTATCAGAGCCACCGATCCTAAGGGCTTAGATGGAAGATGGTGATGATGAAGATGAGGGTGATGATATTCCTAGATCATCATTAACAAGATCGTGGAAAAACTACGCCAATAGTGGGAGAGAAGTGCCCATACACAAGGATGATGAGAGACGATGCCCTGGATCGTGAAGAGATGGTGCTTCACAAATTGAAGGTTGAAGAGATAGTGCTTCAACAAGTTGATGAGAAAGTGCATCAAGTCAAAAACAAGGTGGTTGGAGAGAAGTGCTTCAACAAGTTGATGAGAAGTGCATCAACAAGGTTCACGAAGAAAATGTTGACTGGGGAGAAGTGCTCCAGATTTGGGTGAGAAGTGCACCCGAGAATATTGGAGAGAAGTGCTCCAATGGATGCGGGAGAGAAGTGCTCCGGCAAAAATAATTTGATTAAATTTCTACATTAAGGGAGGATCTTAGAAATATTAATGTAGAATTTAAATTTGAATTTGAATTAGATATGCATCTAAGTTGTTGCACTCTGTTGCACTCTTTTGATTGTTGGTTGAGATTTATTTGTTAGAAAGATTTGTTTCATGCACCTATAAAATAGGGCATTCTTTATGTAATTTGTAGAAGACATGATTTACTAAGAATAAAAATATTTTGAGTCTTCTCATTTCTCCCGTTCATATTTTTTTATTTTCCTACATTTCTCCATAATAACCATGAACAATATGCTTCAAAATCAACTAAATGATGTGCAACGGCAAACTTCAGTAAAATATAGAGGTGGGGGAACAAGGTTACGTTTTGTGCAACGGAAAACAAATATCCGCTCACATGTGAATATCATCATTATCATCAAAAAGATCACGAACGTCATATCAAATATGAATTAAATATTCGTAGTTATTTCACCTCCTCCTCCTCCCCCTCGTCATTTTCCTCTGTATCATAATCATAATCAGAAGTTGCAGTATCCTCTCACATGTGAACATCATCATCAATAAAATCGAGATCATATCAAATATGAATTAAATACTCGTACTTATATAAGTATTAATATTTCATAATTTTGTACAACTAAAAGTTTTATATCCTAAAACTATAGAGCCAGACGAATAAAACGTATGTTTAAATTATGACTTGCAATAAAATTAAGCTAATGTTGAACAATAAACAATATACAATGTAAACGGGCTCAATTATAATGGGACCCAGGGAGTTATTTCCCCGAACTTACTGATAGGTGGTAATGTATGTGTGTGTATATATATATCTATATCTCTGCATTAACTCTTCCCCGAAATTATTTCCCCACAATAACCATTGCATGACCAATGTGTTTTGGAATCAACTAAATGATTTGTAGCGGATTCAGTAAAATACAGATGTGAGGAACAGGTTTTTTGTCCGGACGGGTTATTTGAGTAGGTTATGTTCAGTTGGTCAATTAATTTTGTTAATTGTTCTAATTTATAGAATTATAGGGGATTAGGACCGGCGAAAATTAGTAAAGTTAAAGTACTGTATATGACAAAATAAAATTTAGAATAGAATTTTTTTAAAAAAAACAAAAGAAAACAAAAGCCAAAACATAAAGCGAAATGGTTTATGTGTCCACTTATAAACAATGATATGTTTTTTCTTTAGCATTATTGTGATGGTTAATTCTGTCGTTGAATTTCGAATGGCTGGGAAATGTTAATTCGTCAGATAGCACTGAATTTAGAGTGATTTACTATTCCTAAAAAAATTAGCTATGGTGTCTCTTTGATTGGATTTTTGGGGTGCTTTGAAGAAATCATGTTTACACTTTTCATATATTTTTTCTTTTTTTGGCAAAGCCGAAGTGAAGGAAACTTTTTGGAGTATTATATTAATGAATAGTCAAATAATCTACTTCTATTTTAATATTAATTCCAGTTATTAATATAGTCAGAAAATTGGCGAGACTTGAAATGGATGGATTATTAACTACTACTACATTTTAAAGGTAGGAAATAATGATTAAGTTTATATTATTATTATTATTATTATTATTATAAAAGATTAAGGAAATGATAAATAAAAGTGTTATAGCATATTTACCATAGCTAAATAGAATATTCAAATTTTTAGTGATATGTTCAGGGGATTTGAGGGGAATTCAAAACCTTTCATTATATTATATTATACTTTATTATATGGATATAAATATAAGATAATATTATCAGATTATTACAAAAAGCCTATATTAATTTTCGGCTACTAGAGATACTTATTATTGAAATATTGAAATAGCTCAAAAATAGTTGGGTTACCGATATTTTAGGAAATACAGCATTTAGTAGTGATAATCTGACTATCTAATTGTCAATATAGACTACAAATGGTGTGTTTAGTTGGATTGGGAATATCAGATTTTCAGTTTTAATTGATTTACCATAATATCCTTAAATTTCAATTGAACGAATGTTATAAATATATCATTTTATTATACAATAGAAATATTTAAGCTGATTTATTTTTTAAAATATTGAAAATTCATTATATGTAATTTATTGTATGATAATTACTTATTTAATATCTCTAAATCCTTATTATTTTTGTTTTATATATAGAAGAGTAAATTTTAAGAAAATATGAAAATATATATTAAAATAAGATAATATATATTAAAAATATGTTCAAATAATTTAAAATTTTGCAATTAATTTTTTAAAATTAAATTGCATATATTTATCATTTTTTAAAATACAAATATCTAAATTTATAAATTAAAATAATTATAAAAAGTGAGGGTATAAAAGTCAAATTAGTATAAAAGTAGGTAAAGTGGATGTGGTAATCTAAGATTACTTGACCTCCAGGTGGGAATGTGCCCACCTCGGTGGGAATGTGAGATTCCCATATGAAACATGTCCCGAACCAAACATGAGCATGTTTCATTCCCTACCAAAGATTCCCAGTGGGAATCTCAGATCCCGAACCAAACGCCCCGTAAAAGGTTATTTGGCATAAAAAAAAAAACCCAATAAAACATCCTTTTAATGGTGTCTTTTAATAATATGGGTTTGTAACGATCGAAAATCATTAAAGACACCTTATACTAGCTTATTTTGATAGTAATTATCTTTAGATGTAATGCAATGAAATCTAAATTAATTAGCTTATTTATTTGCCTTTATATTAATTAAAATAAAAAATGTAGTGGTATTTTTTTAAATAATGAATTAGATGTGAGTGTGCGTGTGGACGACAAAGAATATATATAATTAGATAAACAAAATTAAGATACATCTTACCTCTACAATTGTAACATCTTCATTCCCGTCTTCTTTCAATTGCTCCTTAAGTTTATTTATAGACTCCTTCATCTGTCGTGTGCACTCCCCTGTTACTGAAATCAATAGCAGCGTTGAGATGCAGCCAATTTCACTAGGGATCTCTTTAAGCTCATTGCATTCATCGATGATCAACTGTTGGAGCACAGGGAAATGTTCCGAGGAGGACACATTCCACTCAACAAGCTCTTCTATGAATTCCAATTTCAAGTATTTGAGTTTCTGAAATTCATCGTCCCTTGTCTCCCATTTTTCCCCAATATTCACACACTCTAATTTGAGAACCTCGAGTCTCGGTAGTGCCCCAATTATCGACATCTGCTCCTGAGACAGGGCACACTCATTTAGGCTTAGCTTTATGATTGTACTTTCTGAGAATGGGAGTAATGTGATCTCAACTGTTGTCTCTGCCCAGTTGTGAAATGTAAGGGATTCGAGTTGTTTAAATAAGCTGAGATCAAAAGGAATCCCCGAGTTATACATTCTACATACAAGTTTACGGATGTGGGGAAACACTTTCAACTGCTGTACATGCTCTGGGCTAGAAATAATAACATTTGATATATACCCAAGGCTATAGCTAGGGGGGATATTACAATCAATGTTGTCCAAATGTACCCCATGGTAGGCTCTAAGGTATCTCAATTTTCTCATCGCATCCAAAAAGCTTGAGGATATGTGAATATAACCGTATAAAATAAGGAACTCGAGATTGGAAAATCTGTCAATTTGTTGTGGCATCCTACTGTCCTTCAAGTATCTCAAGTGAACTAGATTTTGGATTCCAATATCATTTGGCCAAGTATTAGCTCCCAAGACTCGAACTACTTTCTTATGGCCAACTTTTAACTGTGAATACCACTTACCACACACAAAAGACCGAATGAACTTTGAGTAGGGCTGAAACCATCCATTAGAATCTGGGTAACATATTATACGTTGTACTCGGTGATCGCAACAGGAATTGTCACTGAAAATGGAAAAATATAAAATTTAATTTATTATTGTGTGTCACCAATACAAAATAACTAACAATACATACCATCTGCTCTACCAAAAAAAACAATACATACCATCTATTTAATTAACCAAAAATATCCCGATTTAAATCAGAAATGTATAAAGACAAAGTGAAGGAACTCACCCATCCGCTACTGTTAGAAAGTTGTCATCTTCAACAATTTTCAAGCACATGTCACGCAATAGATCATGCATTGCACAAACTTTGGCTTCCCCTTTATAATTTTTTTCTGCAACCATTATGAGGTTTTTAGCAATTAGCACATTCATATATTCCTTCGCTATAACCTCTGCTTTATTTCCCTTATCCACTGGAATAAATCCTTCAGCAATCCAGAGCCGCACCACTTCCTTAACAATGATTTGTTCATCCTCACGAAACCTTCCAAAATAAAGAAAACAAGGCTTCAAGTGGTGTGGTAAATTCATGTAACTGAGTTCCAATGATTTTGCGACACCTCTGTCTTGATAAGACAATTTGGAGGAATCTAAAGTTTGTCTTACAGTTTCCCATTCACTTAAATCCTTCTTCATAGTCGAAAGAATTCCAGAAACAACTACAACTTCAAGTGGTAAACCATTACATTGCGCTGCAATGTTTGCTCCTGTCTTTCGCAGTTCTTGAGGGCATGATTCTCCATGGAAAACTTTCTTCTGCAATAGCTCCCAGCATTGTTCGTTTGAGAAAAGGGGAAGTTCATGGATGGTACTATTGCATTGATCAGCAACTTCTTTGTTCCGACTAGTGAGTAGTATTCGGCTACCGTTTCCATCATCTGGAAAGTACCTCTTAATATATTCCAATGGGCTGCACTCCCATATGTCATCCACTACAATAAAATACCTTCGACCTTTTAAGGTTTTATGGATACGTACACCCAATTCATCTTCACTTTCTCCTGCGAGTGTGGCTTCTTTGACTTGCCAAAAATCCAAACACGTTAAGATCTCAACTAGTAGTTTTTTCATCTTATAAGCTTGTGAAACAATACACCAAGAAATTCTGTCAAATCTCTCTCTCACAGTGGGATGACTGTACATCTTTTTGGCCAAAGTTGTTTTCCCAAGTCCGGGCATCCCAATGATGGAAATAATTCGCATTCCTTCTCCTCCTCTAACTAGTTCTTTAAGAATTTGATGTTCCTCATCTTTGAATCCAACCGTTGTGTCATCCACCCCGGAATTTTCTTTAAGAATTTGATGTTCCTCATCTTTGAATCCAACCGTTGTGTCATCCACCCCGGAACTTTTTCCAGTTTGAAGTGGTAGTGCTGCAGCAAAGTGGTCTCCTTCTTGTAACGTACGATCATCATCATGATTTTCACTAAGCATTTCCTGAAGCCTTCTCCCAATGAGCTCAACATTGTGGATAATGTGAGGGAGCCTGAGGGCGAGGTACCAGGCTGGAGCATCTCCACTCAAAAAATAGTTAACCAGATATTCAGCATCAAATGACAGCATGACAATTTGTTTCAGCTCATCCGTGTCATCATAATGCTTGTTCAACAAAGACCAGGAATGTTTTAGGCTCCGATGAAGCTTTTCAACATCAGTTTTCACCTCAAGAATGGAATTATCTTTCCGATTCATTAAATTCTCAAGATCATATAGGAAAGAATCAATAATGAACACCGAAGAAAGAGCAAACGGGAAGGTGTTAGGAGTAGTGTTAATATATGGGGATGAATTGAAGAATTTGATTACATTAAGATTGAAGCGGATGATGGGCTCTGATAGGATCTCGTCAATCTTATTGATTGGCGGAGGATGCGGAGAGAACAGAAATGAGTAAACTAATCTACCACATTCATTAGCCAGTGTCTCAAACTGAGACAAGAGCGTTTGCACTCGCGAATGATTCTCATCAGTGTTTTGAAATGGAGAATCAAGAAGAATAGTATTAAAATACCGTAACTCAGTCATAACAACATGGAAGTGTGGTTTACCAATTAATAATTGAACAAGGAAACCGATAAAGCTTGCCACCTGAACATTCCTAGGGTTGTTAAGCTCTGGTACCTTGAACAGTTCCTCGAAATCCAAGTTTGCGTAACTGGTTTGGTTACCGTGGACGAGGATTGAAGCATGATCACGAACAACCTCCAGATCTGATTTCGAAATCGGGAAGTCGTTGTTTTGGTGGACGGCGATAATTTGGTCAATGAGACGGCGCAGAGTTTCTGTATGGGAAGAATTCATTTTGAGTGGTGAGAGAGATCTGGGTTGAGAATGGTGGCGACGGAGATTGGAGATTGGTTTGGCGTTTGGGGAAGAAATGGTTAGAGCTGAAGCCTCAACTAGAGTCGTTTCTTCCTGTAGTAAGGTAAAAGTCTTTCTTTATTCTTCAAGAATATACACAAGTGGCTTGTCGTCCAGCTGTCAGCCCTACTCTCCTAATCAAGAACCATTCAACCCAAGTGGTTAAATTCATTGACTTCCAACGGAAGGTTGGAGGTTCGATTCCCACTAGCATCCTATCCCTCCCCTTTATTCCCCTTTGTAATTGTGTGGCATGAGCTCCCACCACCCCTTTCTCAGGCCTTCAATGGTTTATCCAAAAAAAAATCAACGAATATATTTCTTTCCTAATTTGGGTACTGTTTTATCCAAAAAAACAACTTGTTCCCATAAGTTTTATGTCCTACCGTGCAATGCACCACGGAAATTGATTACTCTGTTTTAAAGCTAATATTGAATCGGGTAATGTAGAATTTTTTCTTGTTATTAGTATTGTTTTTTTAGCAAATGTATCCTTTAATAATAAACTATTATTTTGTGAATCAGATAATGCATACTTTGCATGTTCCTAATATATATATATATATATATATATATATATATATTACTATAACAATTTAAAATTGAAAGTAATTAGTAATTAGTAGTAACGATGTCGTTCATGACAATTCAAAATTAAATGAATTTAATTTTATATATGAATTATAAATTATATCTACAAATAAAACACATTTTTGTGTATAAATTAAAATGATAGGACAAATATTTAAATCATTTATATAAAATCGGGTAGTGTATTACAACATAAAAAAAATATCAATCAATTTATTTGAAATTAAATCAATTTATGTGTATAAATTAAAATAGTTGGACCAAAATTTAAACCATTCATATTTAACAATTATAATTAACTATGGTCTACATGCAATAAATATAGTTTTGTATTTTGGGCAAATTTAATATTGTATCGGGTAAAGTATAAATTTTTTTTTATATTTTTTTTGGTTGCAAAAGGTATCCAGTATGCAGTTTTCTTACAGTAATTAAACTATATCTAATCTAATTAGAAATAAATGAATGGGGAGAAATAATTTATATTTATCCAGTTTCACCCTGGATCAAATCTAATTACTCATTCGTCTTCTAAAGAGGTAATTTTATTTTCTGCATAAAGTTAATTACATTTGTTTTAACCCTTAATATTCTAAAGTGAAAGTGAAAATTATATAAAAATATTCCAAAGTGAAAATGAAAATTATATAAAATATCCTTCATCCGTTTTTTTAAGTGAAACATATCTCATTTTCATCAAATGTAATGCACATTTTAAACAATTAATATCAAAAGCTTGGTACAAGTGAAAATTATAAAAGTCTGATATTTAAATATTTTAAGACGAGATGAATCCAACAAAATCACACTTGGCTACATTTCTTTTTGTATAACTATGATAAAAATCGAAATAAAAAAACTACAATGCAAGTTGAATGGTAACACTTAAAAAGACAGAGAGAGTATATTTTAAAACTATATAATACTTATTAGAGGATTTTAACAATTCTAACAATAATAAGTTAAATTTAAACCATGAACTTTGTTAAAAGTCAATTATACCCAATTATAATGGAACACAGAGAGTATTGGACTAGTAAAAAAACTTTCCATACTTTCCATATCCTTCAACACACAAAGAGGTGTTGATGCGTCTGTGTGAGAGTTTGTAGAGACTAGAGAAGAGTGTCTAGTGAGGGGGCTGTAAAAAGGAGAAAAAAGAGAGACCTGACTTCAGGGTTGATGAGCATATTACGAGCCACTGAAAATCCACAGATCCCAGCAGCAAAACCCATGGCAGCAAACAATGGAAACACCTATACATCCAATACATACATACATACTTAAAAATCAGAATTCAGATAAGATACATGAACAGAAAATCAGAAGCTTAAAGCCAAGGCTTTAAGGTTTATCTTGATGGGGGATGATCTATATAAGCGAACAATTGAAGATGTTCTCTTACTGTGTTTGGGACCGACAGAAGCCAAAAAAGTTATGGCTGAAGTCCATGAGGGCATCTGCGGAGCCCATAGAGCAGGCTTGAATATGCGGTGGACTATCCATCGATATGGGTTCTATTGGCCTATGATATATGAGGATTGCATTAAATATGCCCAAGGCTGTGTGGCATGTCAGAGGCACGCCAACCGTAGGCACGTCCCAGTGTGTGACCTGAACTACATGATCAAACCATGGCCTTTTAAATCTTGGGCCATGGATGTCATAGGAATGATCCATCCGCCCTCAAGCAAAGGGCAAAAGTTCATTATTGTGGCGGTTGATTACTTTACTAAGTGGGTGGAGGTTATTCCCTTGAAGTCAGTAGCTCAAAAGGATGTTATTGATTTTATCGATTCACATCTTATTCATCGATATGGGATACCTCACTCCATCACCACAGATAGGGGGACAGTGTTTGTTGGGGAGCAATTCACTGATTACGTAGCCTCATTTAAGATCAAGCTTTACCACTCATCCCCCTACTATCCTCAGGCAAATTGCCAGGCTGAGTCGGCCAATAAAATTTTAATTAATATTGTCAAGAAAATGACTGAAGACAAGCCTAGGAAATGGCATGAGATTTTGTAGACGACATTATGGGCTTGCCGGAATACCAAAAGTACTGCCACGGGATTCACACCATAGGCTCACTTATGGCCAAGACGCAGTACTACCCATGGAAGTCACAGTGCCCAGTAGTCGTATCATGAATGTGGGGGCAATCCCCAACGATGTTCATGAGAGTATGCTTATGAGGGAACTAGAACAAACTAGCTCTGACCGATTAAAAGCAATTGATAACATGGAAAGGGAAGCCCAAAGAAGGGCTCGGTATTATAACAAGTGTGTTATAGCTAATCCATTTCATGTTGGTGATTTAGTTTGGAAAACTATTTTGCCATTACATAAGAAAAACGATGAGTTTGGAAAATGATCTCCCAACTGGGAAGGACCTTACATTCACTACAAGAAAAATTGGTTTTACCGACCGCAGGTGCGGTCGGTAACCCCGGAATGCGGGTCGTTTCGGGGATTACCGACCGCACCACCGACCGCAAGGGTCGGTCGGTAATACCTTGGTAGGTAATTTTCCTCCGACCAAAAAAATTTGCCGTCGGAAACTTACCGACCGAAT
This sequence comes from Hygrophila difformis, assembly GCA_030278955.1. NCBI lineage: Eukaryota > Viridiplantae > Streptophyta > Magnoliopsida > Lamiales > Acanthaceae > Hygrophila > Hygrophila difformis. The sequence goes on along the minus strand of JAOANR010000001.1, from coordinate 52,333,853 downwards.
TACCGACCAAACGGTGGTCGGTAAATTTACCGACCGAATTACCGACCGCAAATGCGGTCGGTACTCTCTGGTCCCAAGAGGTCCCGGAAAAATTTACCGACCGCAAATGCGGTCGGTAATTCTATTTTATGAAAAAATTGTTCTTGGGAGGGCTCGAACTGCCCACCTCACCATCATCATCCACAATCCTAACCAACTTGGCTAGGTCTCTAACCGATCAATCATATTCTGACATGTGTCCTATATAGTAAACCTCCCCAAGTATATATGTTGATAGAATTTGCTGAGGAGAGCCTCGAACCCGGGTGGGGAGATAGATCCCTCGCGCGTGTGACCATCTGAGCACTCCATGTTTCATGTCATTTTATGAAATGTTATATATATAACCTATATAAGTACATATATACATTTAAAATGTATAAATTTGAAACGAAATTAAAATATAAAATAAAAATTAAAATTATATTAATTAAAAAAATAATTAAATTATAAACTGTTAAATGGTTGAAAAAAATAATTAAATTAATTTAATTAAATTAATATATATATTAATTAAATATATAAATATATTAAATAAATAATAATAAAAAAATAATAATTAATTAATTATAAATATTTAAATAATTAAATTATAAAATAAATAATGCTCAAATAAAGGAATAATTAAATTTTAAAAATAATTAAAGAAACATTTATTAAAAATAAAAAATAAATCATTAAAAATGAAAAAAATTTAGCGACCGACATTTTCGGTCGGTAGATTAAATTATTTTTTAAAAATAATAAATCTTTTAAAAAATTGAAAAAACTTTACCGACCGCAAATGCAGTCGGTAATTCGGTCGGTGATACCGACCGAATTAAGTCTGGTCGGTGCAGTGGTCGTCCGGAAACCGGGTCCACCATAACGGCTCTAAATTGCCGACCGCATGTTGCGGTCGGCCCTACGGTCGGTAAATCCGACCCGCATCATGGCGATCGGTAATTTCGGTCGGTAAAATACAATTTTCTTGTAGTGATTGTCCAAACTGATCTTGAAAATGGAGCATTTACACTTATTGACAAAAATGGGAAACAAAAACATGAGAGTGTAAATGCTCGTTATTTGAAAAAGTATTTCCCATCATATTGGGAAGATAATGCAGAATGACAGCAATTAATTAAAATAAGAGGCCTAGGTTTCTAAATGATCGGCCCAAAACAACAAACTAGGAGCATGAACAATGATTCAAAGACCTTCACGTGCTGAGAAAATTATTCAAAACATTCAAAAATTTCCGGTATGAATTTTGAATGTCTGAATAGGGGCGGGCAATTGTTAACACCAAAATAATAGACCCGACAAATTACTGAAAATTCCAAGGCCGCTATGGCCTCTAAACCTCCCAAAGGCCATCAAGGGCCTCCTATAGGGCATCAGAGGCCTCCTAGATGCCGTCATAGCCTCTATGGCTTCCGGAGGCCGCCATGTCCTCTAAGTCTCTCAGACACCGTCATAGGCCTCCTAGAGGCCATCATGGCCTCTAAGGCCTCCCAGAGGCCGCCATGGCCTCTAGACCTTCCAGAGGCCATCAAGGGCCTCCCAGACGTCATCTGGGGCCTCCCAGAGGTCGTCATGCTTCCCAGGGGCCGCCATGGCCTCTAAGCCTTCTAGAGGCCGTCATTGGCCTCCCTAAAGCCTTCATGGCCTCTAAGGCCTCTTAGAGCACACCATGGCCTCTAGACCTTTCAGAGGCCATCAGGGGCCTCTGCATTATGGCCACTAAGGCTTTCTAGAGCCCGCCATGGCCTCTAGGCCTCCTAGAGGCCATCATGGCCTCTAAGGCCTCCCAAAGGCCGCCATGGTCTCTAGACCTCCAGAGGCCATGTAGGGCCTCCTAGAAGCCGTCATGCTTCCGAAGGCCCGCCATGGCCTCTAAGCTTTCCAGAGGCCGCCAGAGGCCGCTTAAAGGCCATCATGACCTCCAAGGCCTCCAGAGGCCGCCATGGCCTCTAGACCTCCAAGAGGCCATCCAGGGCCTCCCGGAGGCTGTCATGGCCTCTAAGGCTTCCCAGAGGCCGCCATGGCCTCTAAGCTTCCCAGAGGCCGCCATAGGCCTCTTAAAGGCCATCATGGCCTCCAAGGTCTCCAGAGGCTGCCATGGCCTCTAGACCTTCCAGAGGCCGTCATGGCCTCTAAGGCTTCCCAGAGACCGCCATGGCCCCTAAGCCTTCCAGAGGCCGCCATATGCCTCATAAAGGCCATCATGGCTGAAACTTTTGACAATTTCCTACCACGAGTATTTTCAAAAAATAAGATAATCCCGGGTTTGATTTTTATTAATGAAACCGATTTATGACGATGGAGTCGGGATTAGGGATATATTTATAGGTTGTCACGTTTTTACTACTCGTGTTACGAAACTGTGGCCCGAAAGTGCACGGTGTCAAAAATTGCAGTAATTTATAGTAAGACCGGATCGTTCACTGGAGGATGTGCGATAGAAGCAGGGCCCACGTCGTTTTACTAGGTTTTCCACTCGTATTGCTCCAATCAGTTTGAAAAGTGACTTACACCTACTGACTGAATTTAACTAAACTACAGAAGCATTTAAATCTATTCTACAAAGCATATTAATTCTATTCTGGAAGGCGGGTAAATTTATGCTAGAAAGCAATTAAAGTTATTCTAAGAATGCAGTAAATTACACCTACGAACGCTATAAAAATCTATACTATGCTAACTATGAAGCTGATTCATAGAACAGACAGACGGGACAGGAAGAAAAGAATAAATATTGGACAAGATTTAGATAAGGCATGATTAAACTTCCATTTTAATACACAGATCTTTGTTTGGGATAATCCTGTCAGATAGCTAATTCTCATGCTCTCAATATTGAGTTCCCTTTGATAGACAGGTACTTACAATATGAGTTTACATGTTCTTAAGACCGCAGATTCTAAGATACCACGGATTTGTAACTGCCATGGCCTGGGTATGTTATTTCATCCGTTGTGGATAAGCAACACCTGGCAAATCATTTATTGAAGTGCCAAGTACCACTATCATTCTCCCATGTCACGCCCAAAGATTTTAATCAAGCCCTGAACTATCCCTTAACTATCAGTCCTAGTAGCAGTTACGCAACTCTCAATACAACCGAGTGACCTCTAACGAAAGCATTTTAAAGAAAGCAATAAAGAAAGCATTTAAAATCCTATCACTCGGAGGTTTTCGAAAGTCTGACCCTGGTAGTAAAAGATAGCCTCCAGTCATGATGACCGGATGTGGATCAAGAATTCTCGGCTCTCGGTGAACCGCTCGCAGTGTTCACCTCCTTCCGAGTGGTTATGAGATGCAAACTAATGAAATAAGCTAATAGATTAGTTTATTCCGGATGCACTCACTCAGAACTCAAAAATAGGCTTTGGCAGAAGAGGATAGCAGTTGAAAGGAACTCAACCCTATCTTAGAAAATAACCAATGCCTGAATGTTGTTCCTCTAAGATCACCTACTACACTGTATTTGAATCCAAGTGGATCCCATCTCGGTGTAATATTTAATCTCAAATTTCCAACAAACAGCAATTTTGGAAAATAATGAATCTTGAAAGACTCTCAATTAAAACACAGGCCCTTTCAATCTAGATGAGACCTAATCGCTGACTCTGCTTCTAATTTCCCAAAACTTAACCCTTGACAGAATATGGATTAGTCATAACTGAGGAATTTATCCCTTACTTAGATCCGGATTTTGTAAATGAATTTTTGTTGGAAATTTAATATGCGATATCTGTTTAAATCTAGACTTCTAATGTCCAAGGGAAGGATCCCAAAATAGTATAGACCACAGTAGCTACATAATATTAGCATGCATACAGATATATTGGAACGTAAAAAGAATTGACCCAAAATATAACAGCGGGTCTAGACAGAAGATGAAACACAATCATGAAGTGGCCAAAAGACCAAAGTAATGGCAGAGTGATCGGGTGAATTGCAAACATATGCTATTCGAATTCCCAATAACTCGGATGGATCGAATTTAGACAGTTTAAACCCTATAATGGCAGTGTCAATACCAGTTGGGCCTCCACTTGTCTGTGAATTCAGATAAAAACCTACATGTTTCCTTTCTGTAATGATCATCAGTTAACATTGACAGATGTCAACTGTTTCCCATTGCGGATCGGAATTTGGGTTTGGAAATTAAGATAAGGAAAAGAAAACTGTATTCGGATAGGAGTCAGCTGAGCAGCTATTATAATCCCAGATGGACGAACCGCCAAGGCTTCCACCGACCACTATCCAAACCATGCAAAATAACAACCAGTAATCAATACCCAGACTACGAGCTAGTTTATTCATGAGGGAACACCCGCCAACATTAGTCTGTGTATTCTTTACTGAATGTTGCACGCAACACGCAAAAGTCAAAGTGAAGATGACATAAAATAAAGAAGATGCCTTGTATGAGAGACATTGGTTTCTCATGCAAGGTTATGGAGCTAGTCCATAATTGATTACCTTAAATAATTCCTCATACCATAATTAATTACAGTCCGGATTATATGCTTAAGACATCGAGGTTTTGTTTATAGAAAAATGTTTTGATGACAATTGAACAAAGATCCTCTAGTCGTGATAATTATTGATTTAATTATTGCTAATTACAATCTTTAATCATTAATGACTAGAGGATTCAATGAATTAAGTGATGGGAATGGAGAATCGAAATTTTGGCAGCATAACGCCTTATATTGTAATTTTGGAATATTTCACCTCAACCCGTGGGGTTAAGATGTTAGTGATGCAATATAATGGAGGGTAAGAGTCAAGAATTTTTTAGATGAAACAGAGGGATGAATCATGTCCAGATACCATAAGTTGTGTCGCGAGCCTAGACCCGCGACATGGGTATCTCGACAAGTTTTTAGAGATTTTGGCAGTTTCACCTTGTGTCGCTAGCCAGGGGTTGTGTCGCGGACCGTGGGTCCGCGACAGGAGTCTAGCGTCACAAGATTTTCTGAAAATTTTTTAAAGTATTAGGCTCCCAGTCGCTAGTCTGGAAAAGTTGTGTCACGCCTCGCGACAGGGTGTCTAGCGACTGGATTTTCAAAATATTGACAAGGCATAATTTCCTGTCTCGAAATAAAAAGTGTGTCGCGGACCGTGGGTCCGCGACAGGGGTGTTCCGCAACAGGAGCCATGTAGAGAAAAATTGCAGAAGTTTTGGTCCTTGGTCGCTAAGGAGGGTTTGTGTCGCGGACCGTGGGTCCGCGACAGGAGTGCCTCGCGACCGAGGGTTTCAAAATACTAAGACAAGTGTCCCTAGACATCCATGTCGCGGAACAGCCTCCCTGTCGCGGACGTGGTCTCGCGACAGGAGGCGGTTAGCGACATGGATGGTTCAGGACACAAGTCAGTAGAAGCAGAATTGAACAGTGGCATGCAAACAGCGTGATCTCACCCTATTTCAGATTAAAAAGCTATTCTAAGTTAAAAACAATGAAGCAACATTTGAGAAATGCAAGAACATGCTGGAAGTATTTAAAAATAAAGCATTATCCTAATCTAGGGTTTGATCACACACATACATAACATCATCCATAAAAATAACGACAGTAAGCATAATAAAGGGAATTGGGGGTCAAATGACTCCAAAATGAAAATGAAAGCATTAAATCCATGTGGTGTGAGACTCATTTCATGATTTGGGACACATTATGTGAATAATTTCCCATATTATTGAGTGGGTTTGTTAATACCCATCATTTGGGTATTACAAAACCTAATAACAAAGTTTAGAATGAAAAACATAGTATAAACTGGCTACCTAACCACTGGAACAGTGGAAAACAGTAAACAATAAACTATACTAAGCTAAACTATGGACATAATTAAATAATACAAAAAATGAAAACTAAACTACACTACCTACGAGCTGGGAGCTTGATTCTGCCTTCAAGAGAATGAAATTTCTAACTCTTAGCTCAAGGGTATCACCTCATATTTATAGAAGTGGAACCCTAGGCCCATGGGCCTTGATCTGCAGCCCGTGTCGCAAGACATCACACACATCTCAGCCATGTCGCGGAATCACGCGATGTGGCGCGAACTGAGGCCTCTTGATGCAAAGCTTCACGACTGGGTCTTGGTCCTTAATGGGTGCGTCTGTGTCGCTATCCATGCTTGTGTCGCGAGGTCAAGGATCGCGACCGGGGTATCTCGACTGGGGACATGGCTTTGTCTCCAAGGTGTTTGTGGCGCCGAACCTTCCTGTGTCGCTAGGCCATGGACTGCGACACGGGCCTAGCGACACAGTCTATCTGGACTGGTCTCTTCTTCATTCTGGCTGTTGTGTCGCTGAATCCTCCCGTGTCGCGAGGCCATGGTCCGCGACATAGGAGCTTCCGCGACCGGGTGTTCCAGGACTGGGCTGAATGGGCCAGATGGGCCGAAATTGTTCTTTTTGTGGGCTTTTTCTATCTTTTCCCATCTTTTTCATTCATTTTTCTTTTCTTTTCTTTTTCTCAAATTTTTGGATTTTTCTAACATAAATGTGTAATAAAATTACATATTTATGCATTTTTCATACCAGCTTATTATTTTTACAATTATTCAACTGCTTTCTTATTTAATATAAGACCGGAATGCGATCAAATGCCCGTTTCAGACACGGAAATGGATTGAAAATAATGGTCATTTCTGGCCATTATCAACATCCTCACATTTAATACTGATCGTCCCCGAGCAGTCAGAGTCAATGTTCTAAAGAACACGGGCTCTGCATATTCAATTCATTTTCGTGGCTTCATAAATCACATTTTTTTTGGATTGGGAGAAGACAATCAAAAACTACAAGTATTAAATTCTCTTGATTGCAGTGTTTAATAAAATGATACTTGCTCACTACATCGGGCCTACAAATCAAGCATTATTATCAACCCTTCATGAATAGTCATGTTAGAAAGATGCCCAGATTAAAAATTAGAATTAAGGCATGACATGAAAATGTTCAAGAAAACAGAGCATCACATATAAGAGAATCGGAAAATTCACTCACTCTCAATTGGGTTTATCACGAACGCTCAAAATCAAATTTAATTAAATTATCCCATAGGCTTGTAATTGGACCAACTCGCCACCGGCTCATTTCTTCAAATCGAGATCATGGGGTCTTATTCAAGGTTATAGCGGAGCATACGGTTGCAACTTTGGTATGGAAGGAAATTACTGGGCTAAGAAGTGGCAAAAATTAATTCTATCATAGCTTGACATTATTTATTAAAAATTTATGATCATCATTATTTTTCTTTCTTTCTTTTGCTTTTCTTTTTCTATTGCATGACATTAGACTATGTCTAATTTGCTTTGTCATTTGCAATTTATTTTTGTTGAATGGAACTCAACACATTTTTTTTTCTTCTTTTTTTCTTTTTTTGAATCGGTTTATAGCATACCGATTAGCTGAATTGATGATCATAAATTGTCGTGCCTTGATAAAATTTATTCTTGCACACTTGGGTTGAATATTTTGGTCTTTTAAAAGGCTAGGAATAATATAGATGGCAGCAAAGAAAAATTAGGCTTAAAGGCTCAACTTGGTTAATCTTAAAGGGAAAATATTTTTGGGTTTGGAATTCAAAAGAAGGCCAGAATTTTGGTTTTCTAGGTGCCTCGATCATATGCTCGATTTTTGGAATATGGCATGGTCTTGAATCGGTCCCAATTGCAAGTTCTAGTTTCCTTTAATCAAATTGATTCACACATCAAAGAAAATGAATGAGTAAAAGTGACTCATGGCTCAAACCTCACAAGGTTGGATTGATTCATGTCATACAGTATTCTGAAACTTAATCAAAGCTTGATCCCAACACTTTATTCAATCAAAATCTCTAACATGAAGATTTATTACCCAACAAGATGATTGCATCATTAAACTTTTATAGCTCAAAACCTTAGGAATTCATTTCATGCATGTCTTCAATTATATTATCCCAATTTAAAAGTTTGAAAATTTAATCACAAGCCTAAATTCACATGTGAATTTGGAGCAGGTTTATGCACATTATTGCTGGTCATTTAATTTAAAGCAGTAAAGAGGCACTGCTGACGTACTGAGTATGTCAACAGCATATTTTTTGCCTGACAGTCACTTATTCATCTTGGACTGTACAGACATCTTTTCAAAGAGGAAGCAAGTAAAAATTGTTTGAGGATCTCGAAAGTTGAGTTCCGTTTAGGGAAAGCGGTAAATTACATCAACTACAAGGGATTCTTATGCAGTTAGTACGAACCTGCACATAAAAGGAGAATTCCCTCATATGATGCTAACACTAGAGCTTAAATAAAGTACAGTATACTAGGATTCATTCCTCCTCATTTTTTCTTTCTCAGAACATGTATCTGCTCCAGTGGACGAAACTTGTCAACTCACACCGCAGGCACCAGCCTTTATGGTCTCTCATGGGTTCGTGCCTCCTTGGGCAGTAGACTCTGGCTCCTTGGTCTGCAAATAAGTCAGGAGTGTCCGGATTGTCTGCCATCTATGAGAGGGTGTTAGTGGACGTTTATGTCAAGACTGATCAATTAGTTCCTCAAATTCTACCGGTAATTGTACTATTTTAGTAAAGCTCAAGTCCAATTCAAGTAATTTCGTAGGGCTTCCGAAGTTGCACGCACGAAAAATATGACAACATCCTTCGAGGATTAATGCCCTCAGATTCGGCATGCTTGGCACTGTTAATGGCCACATCGTCTTCCCATCATCACTATAAGACATATCAAGAATGCATAAATTGTTCATTTGAATATCTGGTATAGACCCCTCACCCAAAAGTAATGTTGGGAAATAAGCTCTGATACCAACTGTTGGGAAAGGCTACTACGAAACACAAACACACACACACACTACAGAGGACCTATGACAGTTCACTCACACAACACCAAAACTTCAATGTTGGTTAGCATTTAACTAAAATTCTTAGTGCACAAGGATACTTAGGCGGCAGGGCCGACCATATATCATTAGGCGGTATAACCGACCATATATTAGTTAGGCGGCAGGGCCGACCATATATCATTAGGCGGTATAACCGACCATATATTAGTTAGGCGGCAGGGCCGACCATATAACTAATGCAAGTGCAACAAGAACTTAACAAACCAAGGCTTAACTGAGAGACTTAAACAAAGACAACACTTTTATAAATACAAAACACAATTACAAGAGAACTCACCACTCACAACTCACACCTCCACTCACGCATTTACTTAACACTCTACACAACTCTTCACCACTCAACTCTTCTCCACGCTTCACCACACTTCTACATCACTCAACTCACCACACCTACAAATGAGGGGGGTCACCCCTATTTATAGGGTGAGCAAGTTTCTAGAGAATTCTAAAAATATCATAGTTAATTATTCTCTAGATTATTCTATATTACTCCCTCATTTTCTAGAATATTCTACTAAATTATTTTAATACTTAATCTAGATTTTTCTATGGACTTCTACACAAGTCCCTTTCTTCATTATTCTAGAATATTCTATTTAATAACACTTGTAACATTATTAAGTTTGCATTGATTTCTAACAAGTAATGTGACCAACTTGGAAAAAATTCAAAGACTTCAAGCAATCATCAATGTTTGTGCCCAAATACATTCTTAGAATGTCTTTGGAATCTTGGTTTTCAATTTGAATTCTAGGCAACGAGTAGTAAAAATTTATTCCCATATCCCTTATCAAATAATGCATTTTCACACAACTTCTAAAATGTGTACTGTGTCTTTCAAGCAGACCTGCACCGACTAATTTCTCCAATATGCAGCGACCTTGGACAAACTTTGCCTTCCTACTTCCCCTTCCACTCAGAAATCCCTCAAGATAAAAGCTTCTTACTAATTTCTCTTAATCGGTCATAAAATTATTTGGAAATAGACAACAAAAAAGGAAACATTGTTGAGATGTAGAATATCCATCAATTTGTCCATCATCTTGACCCAACCAATCAAAACTTCTTTTAAGAACCTTATATACACTTTGTTCAATGTCACTTTCTACGCTTGGGCACCTTAACTCTTCTAACATATCTTCCCAAACATAAAGAGAAGACTCGCCCTTCATCTTTTCAGCTAAACTGCAAATACAGAGCGGCAAACCGTAGCATTCATCGACTAGGGACTTTGTAACACTTTGGATTTCATCAATTAGATATGAATCTTGGCCCAGGATTTGTTTAAATAGTTTCTGGGCGTCATCCTTTCCTAATGTATTCACTTTAATAAACTCCTGGCATTGAAGGTGATCACATACTTTTTTAGATCGAGTGGTGATCAACAATCTACAATCATCTATAGAAAGCAGATCTCCAAACTTCGTTAAATCGACTCCATTCCACACGTCATCCAATATAAGAACCCGGATTTTCTCCTTAGATAGCGTTGTTCTCAGTATTGTTGCTCTTCTATCCTTATAAGCATACTCCTCCTCATACTCCTCGTCTGTTGAAAGCACAAAGCTTAATGCATTTGCCAATTTGTCCTGTATCATTCGAACACTACACTTTTCGGTTACCGTAACCCAAATAACATGTTCGTCACTTTGTTTAAGTCTGTTATAAACCTGCTTGGCCAACATTGTTTTGCGAGCACCGCCAATACCAAGTATTCCAATGCTTTTCACACTATCAGTTACCAAAAAAATTCTAAATTTTTTCAGAATTTTCCACAAATCTTTGCCCCACCATCTCATATATCAAGAATTGTTCTCCTTTTACCTTGTAACCAAGTAGAAGTTCTTCAAAGCTTTTTGAATGCTCTATAAGTTCTCTGACTTTTGCATCTAGTTTAGTTGCTCTACCTCCACCAGAAAACTATCGAGCAAACCTTCATTTGAAAGCGCCTCAAATTCACGTTCAGTTTCTTGCACTTGTTGTAACCATGCCTGAACTTCTAATTCTCCTCTCTTTGTACCAGATAGCTCTGCCTTCATTATTGCATATTCTAAATCAGCCACTTTACCACGCAACAATAGCACATTCCTTTTCAAAGGTTCAACATTGGATAGGTCAAATTCGCCTAGCAAACAATCAATGGTCTTCTGTACTAATGTGGATTTCAAAGGCTCCATCGCCTATTTCCGCTGTCAAACCAAAGCAATAGTTAAAAACAAATTGTTGGAAGTTAATGAGAAAAGATTGAACACTTATTGATGGGAAGTTAATTTATATATATACTAGTAAATTCTCGTTGTGCAATGCACAACGTATTTTGGATATACAACTGCCCATGGAAAAAGAAAAAAATATTTTTAGGTGAGTGCTTATATTTTCTTTATATTATAGTTACTATGTCCTATAAATATTAATATCCTTTGAAAGAGGCTTAGTTGTTAGCTAAGATCAAAAAGTAGGACGGTTATGGTTCAAAATATAGGGATGGAGATTCTTTTCATTCACATGAGACTGTTTGTTTTTTTTATAAGAAAAAAAAAACAGGAAAAGACAAAATAAATGAATTGGCGTTTTGCATAAGTTTTTTCTCTTTTATAAAAAATAAATTTTTATGATTAAATTTTTTAAAAAAATTATATCTCTATTCAATTTTATGTTAAAGATATGGACAAATTGAGCGACATAAGGAAAGGAACTGCGGTCAAAATTTGGGATCACGCTTTTAACTCTAATACCTTAGATTCTAATTTAATTGAAAAAATATGAGGAGATTAATTTGTTCATATGAAAAGATATGGTTTTTTCTTTTTTTTTTTTTTTTTTGCTGAATAGCCTATACAGGTTAAGAAAGGGTGATGTGAGGCGATGGCATACAAGTTATAAAGAAATAAAGGGAAGAATAGGGTGTCGGGTGGGGATCAAACCCCCAACCTATAGATTGGGAGTCGGGGTACCCTAACCTAAAACGAATAGCTTTTGTTTTTGTATTTTTCTTACATTTAATTGGGCGCCCTTTATTTCCTTGGAATTGAATTATCCAGAACGTACCTAGCTACAATATCCTTTTCCAAAATGTAGTTTATTGTCTATTTTATTCGGACTTGTATTTTAACAGCGGCACATGAAAGTACCATGGAGGCTGCATAAATGTATGGCACCAATACTGGCAATTTTTAAATGTGGGAGTGAAGTAAAGGTGCAACACATATTGAGGGAGAGGAATAACTTGGCAGATGTTTGGGCGAGACGTGGGGCAGCCGGGGAAGAAAGGATTGAAGGTTGGTTATGAGCTGGGATTGAAACGGTTGCCAGCCTGTGGAAAAAGAAAAAAATATTCCTTATATTGTCGTTACAATGTCCTATAAATATTATAACATCCTTTGAAAGAGGTTTAGTTGTTAGCTAATGTTATAAGAGTATGACTGTTATAGTTCGCATTATAGGGATCGATATTATTTTCATTGACATGGGATTGTTTGTTTCTTTAATAAGAAAAAAACATGATAAGACAAAATAAATGAATTGGCGTTTTGCATAAAGTTGGTTCTCTTCTACAAAATATAAATTTTATAATTGAATTTAAAAAAAAATATATATCTCTATTCAATTTTATGTTAAATATATGGACAAATTGGGTGACGTAAGAAAGACACTGCGGTCAAAATTTGGGGTCATGTCTCTGCTATGCAAACACCCAAAGGAACATGTTTATGCTTCCTATTTTACCAGGATGTGTACAACATTGAAAGTAGGATCATGCACAATTGGAATGGGGAAAATGGTGGAGACAATGAATTCAGGTAGGAATTAAGAAGTATTGGAGGAAAATTTTTTGCACACACAATTTCTTGAGGCGAAGCAAGCAAGCCCAACAAAATAAAAAAGACATTACTAATTAAACATGTTCAATAATAGAAAATCATATTTTGGAAATATTGTCAAAGAATGGGATTATCATAAACTAAAATTTCTCAAGAAAGCAAAACTGTCTTACATGATGAGTAAACGGGTAGATAATGGCAACTAAAAGTGCCTATGTATATCTCAAATTCCATCTAGATCAACCTTCATCTAAACATGAATCGATCAACAGGAAACCTGCAAGCTACAACTGATGGATCAACAGTAGTAATTAATCCCAAACCTGAAAGATCACACCTCTGTGCATTTTGATCTTGCTGCTTGAGTAACTGTTAAATGAATATGAAATATTTCCAGGCCAACTAAGGCTGTCGCTGGAGCACTTGGAGACATAGCACTCAGTCATCACTGGAACATGCATTCAGTGCAAGAGCATTGGCAATTGATAAGTCTTTGTTGTTGTTTACCACACAGCATTTGGTGGAAAGGTAACTGACATCTTGTGCATTCACCAACTTTCTTAAACCCTGGCCAATATCCATTTCATACTTAGCTTGGCCATCAAAAGAAAATACACCCCAGTGCCTCTCAAAATTACCAATTGCTAAACTTCTCTTATCCTCATCCAAGAGGCTAAAGATGTATATTTATGTTGGCTGATCTTGTTGTTTTGAAGATTTTGCAGATCCGCTGCAAAGATGATCAGTCAAACTCTTCATGAATTCTTTCGCAAGAGATGAAGTAGCATTTGGAGCAACGACTGTAGGCCTACCAATTTGACTGATGACTATATTGATTTGGGGAAATCCAGCATGGGATAGTGCCAAAGAAACTATGTCATAGTTCAAGTCAAAGCTGTTTCTGTAAATCTTGTGGCTGTCATTTCGAGCATGTGCCTTTTCTCTGAAAGGAGCAAAATCGAGATAAATATTCTTGTTTTCATGGTAACTTTGAAAAGGAGATATTGATACGAAAAATGGAGACTGGTGTTTGCTCAAAAATGTTAGGAGTTCAAGCATGGTTCTGTTCACATCAGGCCTGAACTGCACCACTAATGACAGACCAGATTTTGATAGGAAAGCATCAGAACTGCAGGGGGCCACAACTTTGACCTTTTCAGCCAAGTTAGCTTTGGATAAAGCAGTTTGGATGTTAGCAGCCGCTCCAACAATGAAGGGGCAGAATTGCTCACCATAAGACTGGAGGAATGGTTCATCACCAACAGCAATATATCTACAAAAATTTAATCAAACGTTAGCCCAAGCATACACACACGTATAAAAAGGGGAAGGGAGGAGTGACATTGGCCAATGTAATGTAAGCAAAATACCAAATATACCAGAAGAGAACAAAATTGTAAACTAACCGGGTAATGGCCAAGGTAAAATAAATCAGGGGAAGATCATAGCTCACTAAAACCTAGAAAGAAATGTACGAAGTAAACATCTATAAGTTAAAAAATCCATTAGTTAATAAGCAATGAAATAACTCCTCCTTATAGCCAAGTTACCATTTCTGATCAACTGTGTCTATTCAAACCCCTTCTTCCTATATAGATATAGTCAAGATCTGCTGCTGGCTCCAAGAACAGTAGACTAACATGGGACATATTGGCAAGAACATGAATACAATGACATAGACTTGATTACGACGCCAATGGGATAAACTCAGTTGCATGATAACTTTGCCGCAACCATGATACGAATCCTGCCAGCAGCATCCAATGCAGCCCCAGGAGAATCCGAGTCGGTGATTCTGTAGCTTCAAAAATACTTGAGCTCAGATCTTGAGACAAAGTCAAAATTTATTATTGATTACAGGATATCAAACGAAGAAGGAAAGCTCTTAAAGTGGCATAAAGAGACATTGAAGCTGGACACCAAGCAAGTATTTATCAAAAGAAGGCCATAATTATTCCTACCTCTTTCGGCCAAGAGTCTATTGATTTGAACATGTGTTCCAAGTACAAGAACAGACTTCACCCCCAGCCAATGTAATATAGAGATAGCCTGCACAAACATTACTAACCGGGGAAACCCCCAATTAGAACGTATACTTTGTCAAGTAGCTAATGGAAACAACTATACGGAACACAAATCAACAACAAACTGCAACAATAAAATAAACATGTCATGAGAATGCAGTAAATCTAGCAATTAAAATGGAAGAATAAGCAAAGCATAATAAAAAAAACAATGTAACCAAAATAATAGTAAAATATATATCAGAGTTAGGAGAATCCCCATGTTACAGGTGTCCTTTCATAGACAGGTGTCCTTTCTACTATGAACACAGAGAGACAAAGAACTTGTTTTAGAAACATGCCTAACCGAGAAATTCTATCTGCAAGCCTGTGAGTCAAAATAGAAAGATTTGTGTAGGGCGCATACTATATATAGAAATGGCCAAATTAAAATTTACAGGAGTTAGAAATTTCAGATAAACAAAAGAAAAATGTGTTGGTTTATCGATGTTCTTGAAGAATGGAAATTTACGGATATATTATTCATCCATAGAGTAATCAGACGTCTCCTTATTGTTCATCCATAAATTACGTCGTACCTTGTGCAAGAAGAGGGTCCCGAGGGAATAAACTCAAACACCTCCTCCGACTACAATCTCAAATAGCAGTGAATTGAGCTGCTACAAGAAAATAGAAAACATTTTCCAAGGAATTATGAATAACTAAAGTAGATCAAAGACATTCATTATCCGATCAATACAACATTCAATCCACTTGCTACCCTAACCACATATACACAGACTAAACATTTAGAAATTAATATTAGAGAATTGTTTTTTGGAAAAGGTGAACTAATCTATTAAGTCCATCCGCCTTGAAGGATACCCTAAAGCCGCTAAATGGTGGAGAAAATCCCTTCATTCATAAAAAATAATACTTTTTAACTAACCCAAGGAATAGATATCATATCTTCCAGAAGACACAATTAAATAGTCATCTGATTATCCGAACTACTTGTTTTGTACTAATTAATGCAAAGCCAAACAAGAAACGCATTGTACAAAATCGGCCCTGCTCATGAGTTCTCTTTAAATTTAATTCCATAGTTAGTAAATGAGGAATATTTTATAGATTTCGAATATTTCTTATGAAAGTGTGAAAAGTTAAGACCACATGTATTTTGTATTCTGAATCAAAAAGAGTAGAAATAGAATATAATTTTTTTTTATGAATAGTGTGCTCACATCATAATCAAAATCAGGAAAAAAAAAAAACAAACAAAAAACACACGCACACACACAATCCATAACATAGCCCTTCTCCTCAAATATTAAAAACAAGTAGACTAATCTCTATCAACACCTCCCAAGAGAAATCGAGGCTAAGTTTTTCAAGCTCAGACCAGGTTATTATTGCACCAACAACTTACTGAAAAACTGAATCTATCAACAATCATTACTAACACATTCATATCTTCTAACCACTTACTGAAAAACTGAAAAACCCAAACAATGTATGGAAGAATGAAATTGACTTGAACCAAAATGCCTGGTTAAAGCTAACCATATATATATATATATATACGGGAAAATTAACCAGAGTATGGCCCAAATCCAAACAAGCAACCAGCTAAAATACAGAGATTAAAATAGTAACACCCCATAAAGCAACAATGGCGTTTACGTAAAGGCTTCAGATAACATTACTGATAAGAAAAGAGGAGCAATTTTTACAGAATCACCCAAAGTAAAACAAGCCTCACGAAATCAGAAGTATATATCAACTTTATATTCATGATGATTCGTTGGGATGTGGTTAACTCATTGATTTTCAAGATTAAAAAGAGATTGGTTAGAATAAACAGATCGAAATTGTCTTGTTGTAGAAACACCTCAAGAAAAATTCACAAATCCAGAGAGCATAGACTTTATGGTATCAAAAGCAACAAGAAATAAGTTGATACGGCCCGAGGTCATGAAAGGAAGAGGAAATTAATCAAACAATTTATTGACATTAACCACTTTTATGGTAAAACCAAACACACATGTACACAGCTCCAATCGAAAGAACAATGTGCAGCAATAAGAGATAATGCTCCAGCCACAAGTGACTAAAATTAGATAATGCTTTATTACTAACCGGCAATAGAAAATAAAAAAGGGAAGCACCATTTGTTACCAGACCCAACAGGAAGCACCAGCTGCGGTGGAGGCGCAAGGATGGGAATGGGGTGGCGGTTGTGGTGGTGCCGCGCTAGACACAGGGTCACTGCGTATGGGGAGAAAAACAAGAATTAACAAAATTAGAAATCCTGGCAAAAGAAGAATACCTTGTCCGATTGTGTTGTAAATGAAAACTCCAAGTCCGAGATTATAATGAAAAAATACCACTAATCAAATATATACAACAAATGAAATGTAATTTTTTGATGAATACTACAAGGTCGTCCTAATTCTGTCCATGTCCTGCAAAATGAATCAAAAAGGTAAATACATTCTTGGCTGACAAGTTAGCATCATTAACATGCCAAAGATGGGGATATAAAATGGCTATGCTTGATTACACTCACAGAACACAATACAAAACAAAAGCAGAAAGAGGAATTCAATATGTTTTGGATGTTTTTTCGGTCACCTAATAAGTAATCAGCGGAGCACAATAGAATGCCGTGTACCTAAATGTCAAACCCCAAGGGAAATGGAAACCATATAAGCTCTCCTCTTTGCATAAGAGGAGAACAGCAAAAGCGTACAAGGGAAATGCAAAGTATCACGATTAGTCCCTAGAAATTGAAGTATGCACTCAACATTAGAAAATCTAAATGAAATAAGTTTGGAATCCCATTCCATGAGCATGGAACGTATATATGGCAGACCACTCAACAATGTGGCAAAAAAACAACTTGATAGAATTATATTGTAGATAAATAAAATTGATGGAGAACAAGCAACTTAAAAATCTTAACTCAGTCCCATCTACAGTTCAGATTAGTCTAAAATAACTATGTCTACTTCCCCCACCTCCTTTAACGCATCCAGGACAAATTGTTCATGTCCTGCAACATTTCAGCTATTTTAAACTTCAGCACTCTCCAAGCCCCAAGCAAGATTGAAAATCCCCAACATTGTATGAAAATTGTCAGTGTCAAGAAGCACTTCAGAAAGCCAAATAACTATTCAATGAAACCCTTAAAACGAATTTAACTAACGAAGATGGTGCCGGTGAACTACTCAATGAAATCCATCAAATCAATTCAAAGGAAAAAAAGGATAGTTGCAATTTCATACCTTGATAGCAGTTGAGCAGTGGCAAGCGGAGTGTTAAACTAACAACAATGGAAGCGCACTTTGGTGGAGGTTGGGGTGTGTTCCAATAGGAAATGTGGGGCGAACAACCCTAAAAACCAAAGTGAGAATACGTAGGAAGTGAACAAGGAATCAATATAGTTGCAAAAGTGTTTTTCAGAATTCATTGATACATGCGAAAATCTGAATTATTTTTTCTCAGTTCAGTCACAGAATAATGATAGTACTACAAACAAAAGAAAGTCATTCCTTGTACCTACAGTGGAGTATACTTCACTGCTTTAAAACTTATCCCCCAATAATCCTCTAAAATTTATCAGAGAATGAGAAGGTCTGATCCAAATTCCAAATCCCCATTATCTTCATTCACCAATTTAGTTAAACATGCATCACCATGCTCATTATTTCGTAAACTGGAAATCCTCTGCACCAATGATGCAACTTTCAATGTGTTTGCCTCTGGAACAGCATGACCAACAAGTTTTTTGCAATTCAAACCTGAGTTACACGGGAAAAATGCAGCTTCTATATAGGCACTTGATATTATATATTGGAAAGCATTTACAAAATGTTTCAATAGGAATATGTGTACATAATAAATTACTATAGATTACCAAGGTTCTATAATGATGTCACAAAGAGAAGAACAGAACTCAACTTCTTCTTCACAACAACAGTGGCTTCCCAGATGAGCAGGATAACAAGAAGAAAAGGAAGACCATAGCTTTTCTACAATATAACAATGTATATAAAAATAGCAACAGATTAAAACAATAAACACAAGAAAACACAAAATCAACTGTGACAACGCAGTAGAAACAACCGAACAAATTGCTGAATGAGAAGTCCACAGACCAAGCTATCCAATTGATGAATTGCTGATTTTCATAAGCCAAGAGTACTAAAAAAAGCCACATTTGCATCAGATGAGCAGAACAAACATAGAAATTCCCTAGATGTTTGGGGTGAATGGCAATAATGTAGAAAGTATTTTCCAATCAAAAAAACGTAGGATACTAAATAATGATGCCAGGTCATGCTCTTCTTGAAGTGTACCAACAATCGTGTACGTTCTATATTGCCCACAGGGATGTACCTAAGATTAGAGATAACATTCATTTCAGGCACAAAGTCACCCAGACTAAAACATAACACAAATGATTCACTCAAAGAGATCAACAATGCAAGATTTTTCATAGCTCCATGGAATGGTAAGAACAGTTTTAAGAACCTGAGGCCGAATATATTATAATTTGATTCTATACATCCATTTAACACAAGTGCGAGAGCTAAGCATCAAACAAATTCAAGCACGAATTCCACAGTACTTGTTTAATAAAGAAACTTAATTATTCAAATAATGTATGACTATGTTTCCAGGCGGTCATATAACGAACCAAGAAAATAGCATCCTGAGCTCAAAGTTCATCAAATAAATTCAAAATAGAAGTTAAAGAAAAGAAACCATTCCTAATTCGACTTCTCCATTAACATCATGAACAAGTAAAACAATAGCATATAACATATTAGCTCATGCTCATGAAAAAAGCAAACAAAATCATCAACCATCTAAAGCTTATCCAAGACATGCCAGAACAAGAGTAACATAAAAAGAAACATTTCCACTCAGTGCTTCCCATCCCGGGTGATCGCGCACCCACCCTATAACCTTCTCTAGGGTATTACGAAGGCAGGCAATAGAAGAGGCCGTCTCAGGACAATCCTTCGAATACCTTGGCTGCGCTTTTCATCAACCCCTCTCCGTCTACCATTTTCGCGAACACATCCTGCAGATTCGTCGGGTCAGCTAGAGGGATGTGTATCTCCGCCTCTTTGTCGAAGGGGTTGTAGGCCAGTGGGAGATTCTGTTTTTTGTCGAATTTAGGTGAGTCGGAGTCAGAGTGGGAAGGGAGGGCAACAAAAATATCCAAATGCCTTCAAAAAAGCATTAGCAGAGAAATTTGTAAAGAATCATAACACACTAATTCTTCTTCATAGAATAGCATTCTGTAAATGCTTAATCGAAATCCAAAATTGAACACATCATCACAACCTGCCCCCATTTTCGAACACCCAACAGATTCGAAAAAACAAAAAAAAGCATTGACATTATGTTACTATCCATAACAATTAACAACACGACCAACATTCAATAACCCAAAATTTCACTAAATTAAATCAAATGACAAAAATACGACAATGTAATGGAAACTGCTCCATACCTTGGGGTTACCAGAAATTGAATTAATCCACTGCTAGCGACAGCACCCGAGGGCTCCGACGCGACACCAACTCCAGCCCTATGAGGCGTCGCTTGCTCGGAGGAGAGACCACCAAGATTGACTCAACAGTATCGTGTGGCCACTGTTAGTGCTCGAGAACGGGGTCGCAGTGGCAACAAATGCGAGGAGTGGGATCCGCGTGAGAGGAGGGTTAAATAGATCTCCTACCAAACCCCTGAAATCCCAATCGCAACAGAACCACGGAGAAAAATATGGATGAATTGGAGGACGAATTACCTGAATTCGCGGAAGCGACAACGGCGGCGAAGGAATGCGGAGAGGAGGAAAATCAACAGAAGAATCGCGAATTAGGTGAGGAGGATAGACGGAGACGAGAGACGCAGGGCACCATACCCGACCCGAGTGGATTCGAGAAGGAGAGAGGGAAGACGATGGGTACAACGCTTGTCACTTCTTGGCAATTGCATATGTGATAGCCAAATTTAAAGAGGAAGATTCGATCCAATGGCAATTGAATTTTTATCCGACGGTGTAGAATCAAATTGAATATGATCCAACGGTTGAATTTATAATTGGAGATGACACGAAAATCGAGGGAAATCCTCTTATAATATATATATAATAGAGATATAGAGAAGAGATATATGTGTGTGTACTACAAAATATACCTCTATCAGAGCAGCAACTGAAAGACTGTCAAAAACACTTATGTCCCGTCCTACTTAGAAACCAATCTACACATATAAGTCAGACATCAAATGGCAGATCAGTCAAGAATGTACAAAATCAATCTCTCCAGAAAATCATCATCGACAACGAGCTATATGCATTTGAGTGAATCCAATCAAGCATTAGAAACCACAGTTTTCATGCATTTGTGTATTACCAGATACACCAATTAATTTCAATTTCAGATTTTTGTTCCACGCAGACGTTTAAACATCTGCTTTAATCCTGAATTCAGTGTTCCGATCAATCAATTAGACATTTAATGTGTCAACATGAAGACATATAAGTCACAATCCAACTAATCTACACATATAAGTCATACATCAAACAAGGAACCATATGCCAGACAGAATCTCAACTTCCCTCCGTTAGTTCACAAAACACAAAGAAGAATTGAAGTTCTTAAACCCTAATTCCAGATTTCAGTCGAAATTTCAAATCAAGATTTAACAAAATATGTTCCAAGTATTCACAAAATCAATCGTCAACACAAACCCCCTGTTCTCTTGCAACAATCTGATTGACCTTTCCCTCAAAAAAATTCTATAATCCCAATTCCCCCAAAACCGTGGCTATCATTCATTTTTATAATTAACAATATGCAAAGAACCTACAAACGAATGCCAGCAAAACATGGACCCCAATTCTCTGTTCTGCCTCTCATTACTCAATCGAATCCTCATACGAATTTTAACCCTAGTTCGCGCATTCCAGAAAACGAAAATGAGAACCAGGCTTAAGGAAACTTACGGGTCGGTTGAAGAAGCCATGGATATTGTTTGAAAACTTCAAGGAGACTATAAACAACAATAATGGCGTCGGACAAAAATTTCACAAGAGGGAAGATGGAGATTTTCGAATTCGGAAGAATAGAGTATGGAGAGGAAAGATTTGGCTGAGGAGGTTTTAAAACACGAATGAGAAGATATGCAAATGGGAGGCGGGAATGCGAGGAGGAGATGTTTGCAGGTGGGGCGAGTTAGAAGATTGTTACAGATGGGCTAGCGAGTTAGATGTAGGGGGTGTAAACTAGTCGAGCCTGAATAGTAATAAGCTGGTTTGAATTTGAGTCGAACTCAGTATCATTTTCATTCACACATAATTTATAAAAGGAGTTATATTTAATAGTATATTACATATATTTAGATTCGTTCAATCTTGTAGTTTTAGAATATCAAATTTTTTATAATTTTTTATTATACACAATTCAAGTTATTAACTGTAAAAAATGTGTATCGGCATGCGTCTTAGGTGGGTCCATAGCAAAAACATTGAAACGTAGATGGTACATTTTTTTAATCTACATATTTAAATAATTTTAAAAATATATATTTATTAATAATTGGGTTGGAGATGGCCTCAGGACGAGCGAGAACGTTGCGCCATGCCTGAATTTCTAATTCTCTTCTCTTTGTACCAGATAGCTCTGCCTTCATTATTGCATATTCTAAATCAGCCACTTTACCACGCAGCAATAGCACATTCCTTTTCAAAGGTTCAATATTGGATAGGTCAAATTCGCCTAGCAAACAATCAACGGTCTTCTGTATTAATGTGGATTTCAAAGCCTCCATCGCCTATTTCCTGCTGTCAAACCAAAGCAATAGTTAAAAACAAATTGTTGGAAGTTAATGAGAAAAGATTGAACACTTATTAATGGGAAGTTAATTTATATATATATATATGTGTGTGTGTGTGTACTACAAAATATACCTCTATCAGAGCAGCAACTGAAAGACTGTCAAAAACACTTATGTCCCGTCCTACTTAGAAACCAATCTACACATATAAGTCAGACATCAAATGGCAGATCAGTCAAGAATGTACAAAATCAATCTCTCCAGAAAATGATCATCGACAACAAGCTATATGCATTTGAGTGAATCCAATCAAGCATTAGAAACCACAGTTTTCATGCATTTGTGTATTACCAGATACACCAATTGATTTCAATTTCAGATTTTTGTTCCACGCAGACATTTAAACATCTGCTTTAATCCTGAATTCAGTGTTCCGATCAATCAATTAGACATTTAATGTGTCAACAGCAAGACATATAAGTCACAATCCAACTAATCTACACATATAAGTCATACATCAAACAAGGAACCATATGCCAGACAGAATCTCAACTTCCCTCCGTTAGTTCACAAAACACAAAGAAGAATTGAAGTTCTGAAACCCTAATTCCAGATTTCAGTCGAAATTTCAAATCAAGATTTAACAAAATATGTTCCAAGTATTCACAAAATCAATCGTCAACACAAACCCCCTGTTCTCTTGCAACAATCTGATTGACCTTTCCCTCAAAAAAATTCTATAATCCCAATTCCCCCAAAACCGTGGCTATCATTCATTTCTATAATTAACAATATGCAAGGAACCTACAAACGAATGCCAGCAAAACATGGACCCCAATTCTCTGTTCTGCCTCTCATTACTCAATCGAATCCCCATACGAATTTTAACCCTAGTTCGCGCATTCCAGAAAACGAAAACGAGAACCAGGCTTAAGGAAACTTACGGGTCGGTTGAAGAAGCCATGGATATTGAGTTTGAAAACTTCAAGGAGACTATAAACAGCAATAATGGCGTCGGACAAAAATTTCACAAGAGGGAAGATGGAGATTTTCGAATTCGGAAGAATAGAGTATGGAGAGGAAAGATTTGGCTGAGGAGGTTTTAAAACACGAATGAGAAGATATGCAAATGGGAGGCGGGAATGCGAGGAGGATATGTTTGCAGGTGGGGCGAGTTAGAAGATTGTTACAGATGGGCTAGCGAGTTAGATGTAGGGGGTGTAAACTAGTCGAGCCCGAATAGTAATAAGCTGGTTTGAATTTGAGTCGAACTCAGTATCATTTTCATTCACACATAATTTATAAAAGGAGTTATATTTAATAGTATATTACATATATTTAGATTCGTTCAATCTTGTAGTTTTAGAATATCAAATTTTTTATAATTTTTTATTATACACAATTCAAGTTATTAACTGTAAAAAATGTGTATCGGCATGCGTCTTAGGTGGGTCCATAGCAAAAACATTGAAACGTAGATGGTACATTTTTTTAATCTACATATTTAAATAATTTTAAAAATATATATTTATTAATAATTGGGTTGGAGATGGCCTCAGGACGAGCGAGAACGTTGCGCCATGCCTGAATTTCTAATTCTCTTCTCTTTGTACCAGATAGCTCTGCCTTCATTATTGCATATTCTAAATCAGCCACTTTACCACGCAGCAATAGCACATTCCTTTTCAAAGGTTCAATATTGGATAGGTCAAATTCGCCTAGCAAACAATCAACGGTCTTCTGTATTAATGTGGATTTCAAAGCCTCCATCGCCTATTTCCTGCTGTCAAACCAAAGCAATAGTTAAAAACAAATTGTTGGAAGTTAATGAGAAAAGATTGAACACTTATTAATGGGAAGTTAATTTATATATATATGTGTGTGTGTGTGTGTGTACTACAAAATATACCTCTATCAGAGCAGCAACTGAAAGACTGTCAAAAACACTTATGTCCCGTCCTACTTAGAAACCAATCTACACATATAAGTCATACATCAAATGGCAGATCAGTCAAGAATGTACAAAATCAATCTCTCCAGAAAATGATCATCGACAACAAGCTATATGCATTTGAGTGAATCCAATCAAGCATTAGAAACCACAGTTTTCATGCATTTGTGTATTACCAGATACACCAATTGATTTCAATTTCAGATTTTTGTTCCACGCAGACATTTAAACATCTGCTTTAATCCTGAATTCAGTGTTCCGATCAATCAATTAGACATTTAATGTGTCAACAGCAAGACATATAAGTCACAATCCAACTAATCTACACATATAAGTCATACATCAAACAAGGAACCATATGCCAGACAGAATCTCAACTTCCCTCCGTTAGTTCACAAAACACAAAGAAGAATTGAAGTTCTGAAACCCTAATTCCAGATTTCAGTCGAAATTTCAAATCAAGATTTAACAAAATATGTTCCAAGTATTCACAAAATCAATCGTCAACACAAACCCCCTGTTCTCTTGCAACAATCTGATTGACCTTTCCCTCAAAAAAATTCTATAATCCCAATTCCCCCAAAACCGTGGCTATCATTCATTTCTATAATTAACAATATGCAAGGAACCTACAAACGAATGCCAGCAAAACATGGACCCCAATTCTCTGTTCTGCTTCTCATTACTCAATCGAATCCCCATACGAATTTTAACCCTAGTTCGCGCATTCCAGAAAACGAAAACGAGAACCAGGCTTAAGGAAACTTACGGGTCGGTTGAAGAAGCCATGGATATTGAGTTTGAAAACTTCAAGGAGACTATAAACAGCAATAATGGCGTCGGACAAAAATTTCACAAGAGGGAAGATGGAGATTTTCGAATTCGGAAGAATAGAGTATGGAGAGGAAAGATTTGGCTGAGGAGGTTTTAAAACACGAATGAGAAGATATGCAAATGGGAGGCGGGAATGCGAGGAGGAGATGTTTGCAGGTGGGGCGAGTTAGAAGATTGTTACAGATGGGCTAGCGAGTTAGATGTAGGGGGTGTAAACTAGTCGAGCCCGAATAGTAATAAGCTGGTTTGAATTTGAGTCGAACTCAGTATCATTTTCATTCACACATAATTTATAAAAGGAGTTATATTTAATAGTATATTACATATATTTAGATTCGTTCAATCTTGTAGTTTTAGAATATCAAATTTTTTATAATTTTTTATTATACACAATTCAAGTTATTAACTGTAAAAAATGTGTATCGGCATGCGTCTTAGGTGGGTCCATAGCAAAAACATTGAAACGTAGATGGTACATTTTTTTAATCTACATATTTAAATAATTTTAAAAATATATATTTATTAATAATTGGGTTGGAGATGGCCTCAGGACGAGCGAGAACGTTGCGCCATGCCTGAATTTCTAATTCTCTTCTCTTTGTACCAGATAGCTCTGCCTTCGTTATTGCATATTCTAAATCAGCCACTTCACCACGCAGCAATAGCACATTTCTTTTCAAAGGTTCAATATTGGATAGGTCAAATTCGCCTAGCAAACTGTCAACGGTCTTCTGTATTAATGTGGATTTCAAAGCCTCCATCGCCTATTTCCTGCTGTCAAACCAAAGCAATAGTTAAAAACAAATTGTTGGAAGTTAATGAGAAAAGATTGAACACTTATTAATGGGAAGTTAATTTATATATATATATGTGTGTGTGTGTGTGTGTACTACAAAATATACCTCTATCAGAGCAGCAACTGAAAGACTGTCAAAAACACTTATGTCCCGTCCTACTTAGAAACCAATCTACACATATAAGTCATACATCAAATGGCAGATCAGTCAAGAATGTACAAAATCAATCTCTCCAGAAAATGATCATCGACAACAAGCTATATGCATTTGAGTGAATCCAATCAAGCATTAGAAACCACAGTTTTCATGCATTTGTGTATTACCAGATACACCAATTGATTTCAATTTCAGATTTTTGTTCCACGCAGACATTTAAACATCTGCTTTAATCCTGAATTCAGTGTTCCGATCAATCAATTAGACATTTAATGTGTCAACAGCAAGACATATAAGTCACAATCCAACTAATCTACACATATAAGTCATACATCAAACAAGGAACCATATGCCAGACAGAATCTCAACTTCCCTCCGTTAGTTCACAAAACACGAAGAATTGAAGTTCTGAAACCCTAATTCCAGATTTCAGTCGAAATTTCAAATCAAGATTTAACAAAATATGTTCCAAGTATTCACAAAATCAATCGTCAACACAAACCCCCTGTTCTCTTGCAGCAATCTGATTGACCTTTCCCTCAAAAAAATTCTATAATCCCAATTCCCCCAAAACCGTGGCTATCATTCATTTCTATAATTAACAATATGCAAGGAACCTACAAACGAATGCCAGCAAAACATGGACCCCAATTCTCTGTTCTGCTTCTCATTACTCAATCGAATCCCCATACGAATTTTAACCCTAGTTCGCGCATTCCAGAAAACGAAAACGAGAACCAGGCTTAAGGAAACTTACGGGTCGGTTGAAGAAGCCATGGATATTGAGTTTGAAAACTTCAAGGAGACTATAAACATCAATAATGGCGTCGGACAAAAATTTCACAAGAGGGAAGATGGAGATTTTCGAATTCGGAAGAATAGAGTATGGAGAGGAAAGATTTGGCTGAGGAGGTTTTAAAACACGAATGAGAAGATATGCAAATGGGAGGCGGGAATGCGAGGAGGAGATGTTTGCAGGTGGGGCGAGTTAGAAGATTGTTACAGATGGGCTAGCGAGTTAGATGTAGGGGGTGTAAACTAGTCGAGCCCGAATAGTAATAAGCTGGTTTGAATTTGAGTCGAACTCAGTATCATTTTCATTCACACATAATTTATAAAAGGAGTTATATTTAATAGTATATTACATATATTTAGATTCGTTCAATCTTGTAGTTTTAGAATATCAAATTTTTTATAATTTTTTATTATACACAATTCAAGTTATTAACTGTAAAAAATGTGTATCGGCATGCGTCTTAGGTGGGTCCATAGCAAAAACATTGAAACGTAGATGGTACATTTTTTTAATCTACATATTTAAATAATTTTAAATATATATATTTATTAATAATTGGGTTGGAGATGGCCTCAGGACGAGCGAGAACGTTGCGCCATGCCTGAATTTCTAATTCTCTTCTCTTTGTACCAGATAGCTCTGCCTTCGTTATTGCATATTCTAAATCAGCCACTTCACCACGCAGCAATAGCACATTCCTTTTCAAAGGTTCAATATTGGATAGGTCAAATTCGCCTAGCAAACAGTCAACGGTCTTCTGTATTAATGTGGATTTCAAAGCCTCCATCGCCTATTTCCTGCTGTCAAACCAAAGCAATAGTTAAAAACAAATTGTTGGAAGTTAATGAGAAAAGATTGAACACTTATTAATGGGAAGTTAATTTATATATATATGTGTGTGTGTGTGTGTACTACAAAATATACCTCTATCAGAGCAGCAACTGAAAGACTGTCAAAAACACTTATGTCCCGTCCTACTTAGAAACCAATCTACACATATAAGTCATACATCAAATGGCAGATCAGTCAAGAATGTACAAAATCAATCTCTCCAGAAAATGATCATCGACAACAAGCTATATGCATTTGAGTGAATCCAATCAAGCATTAGAAACCACAGTTTTCATGCATTTGTGTATTACCAGATACACCAATTGATTTCAATTTCAGATTTTTGTTCCACGCAGACATTTAAACATATGCTTTAATCCTGAATTCAGTGTTCCGATCAATCAATTAGACATTTAATGTGTCAACAGCAAGACATATAAGTCACAATCCAACTAATCTACACATATAAGTCATACATCAAACAAGGAACCATATGCCAGACAGAATCTCAACTTCCCTCCGTTAGTTCACAAAACACGAAGAATTGAAGTTCTGAAACCCTAATTCCAGATTTCAGTCGAAATTTCAAATCAAGATTTAACAAAATATGTTCCAAGTATTCACAAAATCAATCGTCAACACAAACCCCCTGTTCTCTTGCAGCAATCTGATTGACCTTTCCCTCAAAAAAATTCTATAATCCCAATTCCCCCAAAACCGTGGCTATCATTCATTTCTATAATTAACAATATGCAAGGAACCTACAAACGAATGCCAGCAAAACATGGACCCCAATTCTCTGTTCTGCCTCTCATTACTCAATCGAATCCCCATACGAATTTTAACCCTAGTTCGCGCATTCCAGAAAACGAAAACGAGAACCAGGCTTAAGGAAACTTACGGGTCGGTTGAAGAAGCCATGGATATTGAGTTTGAAAACTTCAAGGAGACTATAAACAGCAATAATGGCGTCGGACAAAAATTTCACAAGAGGGAAGATGGAGATTTTCGAATTCGGAAGAATAGAGTATGGAGAGGAAAGATTTGGCTGAGGAGGTTTTAAAACACGAATGAGAAGATATGCAAATGGGAGGCGGGAATGCGAGGAGGAGATGTTTGCAGGTGGGGCGAGTTAGAAGATTGTTACAGATGGGCTAGCGAGTTAGATGTAGGGGGTGTAAACTAGTCGAGCCCGAATAGTAATAAGCTGGTTTGAATTTGAGTCGAACTCAGTATCATTTTCATTCACACATAATTTATAAAAGGAGTTATATTTAATAGTATATTACATATATTTAGATTCGTTCAATCTTGTAGTTTTAGAATATCAAATTTTTTATAATTTTTTATTATACACAATTCAAGTTATTAACTGTAAAAAATGTGTATCGGCATGCGTCTTAGGTGGGTCCATAGCAAAAACATTGAAACGTAGATGGTACATTTTTTTAATCTACATATTTAAATAATTTTAAAAATATATATTTATTAATAATTGGGTTGGAGATGGCCTCAGGACGAGCGAGAACGTTGCGCCATG
This sequence comes from Hygrophila difformis, assembly GCA_030278955.1. Taxonomy (NCBI): domain Eukaryota; kingdom Viridiplantae; phylum Streptophyta; class Magnoliopsida; order Lamiales; family Acanthaceae; genus Hygrophila; species Hygrophila difformis. The sequence continues at coordinate 52,304,320 of JAOANR010000001.1, read as the reverse complement.
CCTGAATTTCTAATTCTCTTCTCTTTGTACCAGATAGCTCTGCCTTCGTTATTGCATATTCTAAATCAGCCACTTCACCACGCAGCAATAGCACATTCCTTTTCAAAGGTTCAATATTGGATAGGTCAAATTCGCCTAGCAAACAGTCAACGGTCTTCTGTATTAATGTGGATTTCAAAGCCTCCATCGCCTATTTCCTGCTGTCAAACCAAAGCAATAGTTAAAAACAAATTGTTGGAAGTTAATGAGAAAAGATTGAACACTTATTAATGGGAAGTTAATTTATATATATATATATATGTGTGTGTGTGTGTGTGTACTACAAAATATACCTCTATCAGAGCAGCAACTGAAAGACTGTCAAAAACACTTATGTCCCGTCCTACTTAGAAACCAATCTCCACGTATAAGTCATACATCAAATGGCAGATCAGTCAAGAATGTACAAAATCAATCTCTCCAGAAAATGATCATCGACAACAAGCTATATGCATTTGAGTGAATCCAATCAAGCATTAGAAACCACAGTTTTCATGCATTTGTGTATTACCAGATACACCAATTGATTTCAATTTCAGATTTTTGTTCCACGCAGACATTTAAACATCTGCTTTAATCCTGAATTCAGTGTTCCGATCAATCAATTAGACATTTAATGTGTCAACAGCAAGACATATAAGTCACAATCCAACTAATCTACACATATAAGTCATACATCAAACAAGGAACCATATGCCAGACAGAATCTCAACTTCCCTCCGTTAGTTCACAAAACACGAAGAATTGAAGTTCTGAAACCCTAATTCCAGATTTCAGTCGAAATTTCAAATCAAGATTTAACAAAATATGTTCCAAGTATTCACAAAATCAATCGTCAACACAAACCCCCTGTTCTCTTGCAGCAATCTGATTGACCTTTCCCTCAAAAAAATTCTATAATCCCAATTCCCCCCAAAACCGTGGCTATCATTCATTTCTATAATTAACAATATGCAAGGAACCTACAAACGAATGCCAGCAAAACATGGACCCCAATTCTCTGTTCTGCCTCTCATTACTCAATCGAATCCCCATACGAATTTTAACCCTAGTTCGCGCATTCCAGAAAACGAAAACGAGAACCAGGCTTAAGGAAACTTACGGGTCGGTTGAAGAAGCCATGGATATTGAGTTTGAAAACTTCAAGGAGACTATAAACAGCAATAATGGCGTCGGACAGAAATTTCACAAGAGGGAAGATGGAGATTTTCGAATTCGGAAGAATAGAGTATGGAGAGGAAAGATTTGGCTGAGAAGGTTTTAAAACACGAATGAGAAGATATGCAAATGGGAGGCGGGAATGCGAGGAGGAGATGTTTGCAGGTGGGGCGAGTTAGAAGATTGTTACAGATGGGCTGGCGAGTTAGATGTAGGGGGTGTAAACTAGTCGAGCCCGAATAGTAATAAGCTGGCTTAAGCTCATAAGAATTTGAATCGAGCATTTACCGAGCTAATTCGAGCCGATCGTTGACCGAGCTTTGATGAATTTGAGTCGAACTCAGTATCATTTTCATTCACACAAAATTTATAAAAGGAGTTATATTTAATAGTATATTGCATATATTTAGATTCGTTCAATCTTGTAGTTTTAGAATATCAAATTTTTTATAATTTTTTATTATACATAATTCAAGTTATTAACTGTAAAAAAATGTGTATCAGCATACATCTTAGGTGGGTCCATAGCAAAAACATTGAGACGTAGATAGTACATTTTCTTAAGCTACATATTTAAATAATTTTAAAAATATATATTTATTAATAATTGGGTTGGAGATGGCCTTACTCCATTAATACTCCTTCCGTCCCGTTAAAAGCGTCTCAAAACTTTTGGGCATGGTATTTTATGTGGAATAGTTAGTATTTAATGTACAGATAGATTAGTGTTAAAGTGGGGACAAATTAGGAATTTATGTGATGTGATTGTAATGAGTTTGAATTTTTAATTGATTTATTTATGTGTGGTGTGATAGTTGTGTGTTTGAAATTTTAATAAATTCATTCTACTTCAACTCCAAGTTAAAATTCATTCTACTTCACCTCCAACATTCTACTTCAACTCCAACATTGAAGATCTAAATTAATTCCACATCATAGAATCCAATTATACCTCCACTCCAACATTCAACTCCAATACACATTAACTTCAATACCACATCGAAAATAACAACAAAAAAACTAAAAACAACACATGCACTTATGAAATCAACATATATCATATAATTAAAGACAACATAGATATACCAATACCACTAGAATACCACATCATGGCTAAGGTTAACATATAACGACATAAAACGATGTACACCGTACCAATTTCAACTTCAACAACACATACTCTTAAAAATCACATAACTTTCTCATACGAACTCCAATTTGAGCATATCATATATCAAAATTCATCTACTCGACGAGAGGTTTCTAACTATGTGCCTAGAATTTTGAAATTCCAAAAATTGAGTGCGGAATGGCCCATAACAGCCGCTACCCTATACATTTCAATGACGGAAATTAATTTTTTTACAAATTTTGCTAAGGAATACAACAAATATGACATTTTAGGTTATGACAATACTTCACTACCAATTTTAGATGCTAATAGCAATGGGAGTAATATAGATGGATAAGGGGAGTTGACAAAATCAAACCACATCACTAATGAGCAAAAAATAACAACAATCGAATGGATTAAATGTGAAGTAATAGCCAATCGAAAACCTTCAATGACTACACGAATGGAACGGAGAGGATCTTTCGGTTGGAAAATAAGTTGCAAATGAGCCACGAATACTCTCGGTGGTGGCTCCAAGCGGTGGGGCAACCTGCGCAGGGTTCCGGTGGTCGGGGACCGGCGGCGACGACGTCTGGTCGGCGGGCGCTGGTCGGCGGTGGTCATCTGGGGCTGTGGCATCGGTGTCGAGCAGAGGGAGTGGGGTTGGGAGTGTTTCGATTATGTGGTCTGTGTCCCGATTTGGGGATTTTAGTCCCAAGATTACCGACCCCAATTGGGGTCGGTAATGGAGTCGGTATCACCGACCACAGAAATTGTGGTCTGTGATGAGGTTGCCAAACAAGAGGGGGCCCAATAACGGCTATAAATTTACCGATCCCAGTTGGGGTCGGCGCTGGGTCGGTAAAATCCGACCCGCGTTGTGTGGGTCGGTGATTGGGGTCGGTAAAACCCAAATTTCTTGTAGTGGTAGACACTCAAAAAAAAAAAAAAAAAAAAAAAAAAAAAAAAAAAAAAAAAAACCAAACTCAATAGGTAAAGAAATCACAACCTGTTGCGGTCAATGAGTGAACATTTCACTTACAGGAAAGAAATCTATTGTATTTATGTTCTTATCTATGATTGAACTCGAAATGTACATGAACAAAGGCTATCTCAACCTCAGATAACTGCTCGAGCCTAGCATTATATATGTACACACAGACATATGTCTTAATATTTATACAGTTCCGCTCTCAATATCAAGCCTATAGATTGCACGTTCGTCAAAAAAATATTTAGACTATTAAGATAACAGCTTGTTAAATCATAATCAATTGGAATTTGGCTAAATTCATTTCCTGGATAAATATTAAGAGTAGTACAGTTAATATTCTATATGTTTCTGACAGCAAGCTTGTTACCTATATTCCATTGGTGATAAGTGTCATTAAACTCATGGAAACAACAAGCAAACCGAAAATGCAGGTTAAAACAAAAGTAATAAACCCAATGATCAACAAATTCACTCACTCTTTTTATCCAGATTCCAGAACCATAGATGGAACAATATTAGGAAAATTGTCCTTCTCAAACTATCAGCACAAAGCAGCTGGGGTAGGGGAGAATACAGAGGTAAAACATGCAGCCACTTTTATCTGCATATGGAGCCTGATAAAGTGCACAAAATATCTCATTCCGTTCTTAGCATTATCATAAGTTGCAATGAACGTATATTTCCTATTCAATATAAACCCACAAAATCTAACTAGTATACAAGAATGAATTGATATTACTAAGGCCCTACCAGGTTATGAAATATTTTGTAGTTCATATATGATCTCTTGGTCACCCTTGAACAATACCACTGCCAGATTTTCCCTTGTGAGTGCAGTGGTAGACATCATAACAAAGCTCACTTAATTGTAAGAATTACTGCACAAATTTTAATTTCAATTTCAATTTCAATCTAAATAACTATATAAAATCAAAGTGCACTAGTCAATTCACCGAGCACATAGAATAGAAATCTCAACCCTCACCGTGTTCCTTTCCAACACAAATATATAAATTGGCCATCTGTCTTGCGGTTTTGGACCTATGGTGTAGTAATTGTCATGAATTCTGATGTGTTGACATAAATTCAGATGAAAGAAGCTAAAAAAGTGTGGCAAACACCAGCAAAGTTTCCAAGTCTCAATCAACCGACCCATATCCTCTTAGTCTAAACATTGATGACTTTAAGGTCATGACTTAAACCATTATATAAATGCCTGTGTAAACACAAAATCTCTTTCACCTATGCAACTAATTCTATATGCTTGAAGATTGATGGTAAACAGTACACTGATTGGAAGGAATATAAATACTGAATTTTCTCTATCATGTTAAGTCCGAGCAGAAGCATAATTTAATTAAGAAAACAAAATATCCTTCCATGTATTAAAGACAACACCCAATATAGGCACCAAGGCACACGACATAGGCACAAAACCACACTTTTCCCCTTCAATCCATTATCCATCCAAGACAAGCAATTTCACACATTTAGGTTTTACATTGAAAGAAATCACTTACATATGGTATTGATGATGGTCCGTCCATGGATATCTACTGGGTTCTTCTGCTTGTTCAAACCAATTTCGAGCAGCGGATTTGGGTATCGCTTCAAACGATCGCGTCGTTGTTTCCCTTTTCTCCCAGGCTCTCTTACTTTTCTCTGCTCTGTTTTTCTTTGGCTGGTGTAGGAGTAATAGGATTGAAATTGTTTCCAACATATGCTGGGAAATCCTTTCCTTCATTTCCATCCCGCGAAATCCCTTCTTTTAACGCTAAATTTCTTACCTTCAATCTCATGGGCATCACTGGAAATTCTCAACTTTTGCAATCTCAGAACGCAGAACGTTGGTCTGCTGAGCCTTGGACGTTTCGCGTCTCCCTTCCAACGTTAGCGTTTCAAATTCCTCAAATTTCGAGAACCAAACGGAAAGAAAACGAATGGAAGTTTGAGACGCTGATTTAGGGTGTGGGTCAATGGCAGTGTATGTAGCATTTTAGAGAGTATGCTTTTCTTTTCTTTTTTTTAGTTGAGGGCATTTTTGGTATCATAAAAAGGGGGGTGGGGGGTGATTCTAGCAAATTAAGGATTAGGGAGTATGAATAGCATGGGTCTAACATTAGTGAATATAATGGCAATGCTTGGTTAGGGAAGCTTGTGGAAATATATAACAAGGGGTTATTAGTGAATATAATGCCAATGCTTGGTTAGGGAAGCTTGTGGAAATATATATCATATTGTCTTTTATCTCTATCTCTATATTATAAGAGAAGAAGAAAAAAATCTTTCCAAGCCCAATTTGATTCCTACCCGTCAGATTCGATTCAATTTTGTTTGTGACCATTGGATCCTTTTCTTCAGTCGTCATTGCTCCATATCTAATCTCATGGGTCGGGTTCAACCCGTTGTATTAACTTTCTTCCCCCGCTCGGCATTTGTCTTCGACCACAAAAAATAATTCCACAATCCGCTCGATTTTGCAGGACTCCGTGCGCTCATCCCTTCGCAGGCGAGCGCCGCCGCCGCTTCCTAGCTTCTTCCGTCGCCGCCGCTCGATTGTTCCGTAGGGTTCGCCGCCTGGGCCGCCGTGTACCCAGTTATCTCGCCAACCCTACCCCGTCGGAATCCGTCTATTTCTCTAAAATCCCTATTTCCCCCTTCAGCGCCCTAACCTTTTCTCAGAGCCGGTCTTCGTCCCAAGGTTCCCATCTCTGCGTGCCTCAGATCGGAGGCCCTAGGTAAGTTTTCCTCGAACCCGTTCTGCGCACAGTCTCCTCTTCTGTCTCCTCCATCTCATGTGTTGCGGCGTTCTGCACCGTGAAGTGTCGGATCTCGTCCGAACTATCTCCGAGTCTCTCGCCTCTGACCTCACCTCATCTCCGGCGTCGCTCATGCCTGCGGGAACTGCGGCGCTGCGACCATGGTGCCTCCCTGGGCGCCTTTCTGCGCCTCCACTGCAATCGCAGTCGCTGACCCCCAACACGAACGCCTCCGCCATGCCAGGTCCCTACCCGAATCCGCCGCTTCTTCCAGCGCGAATCCAAATGGCTTTTTGTCCAGCTCTCTCTAAGCAGCTTCAGCTGTGTGTAAGAATTTTTAGACTTGAGTTGTAGTTGGTTTTGATGGGTGTTCAATTCTGTCTTACGATATTTCCTTCATTTTCTATGTTGAGGGGTTCGGGGATTTAGGGTTTATGATTGTATTTCTTGGAATCGATTAGGGATTAGATTCCTAAGGTGAGTTCGTAATTCTCCACCGTGGCTAATCAGATGCTGTTGTTTTATTGTACAGGTCATGTTGTTAGATTGTCATAATTCTACACAGCGCCGTTTAGATCGAAATTCCTGTTGGATTTACGGGTAGGTTTCTTCCAGAATTCTCCTTCATTCGTTCATCGTACGTTCCTAACATCAAATGTACCAAACTCAAGTTAATTCAATAGCTTCATATTGTATGAATTGACCTCTCAAGTTATTTTCAGTTTAATTTTGTCAAGTTTGACATTATTACAGCTCACTTCCAGCAGTCATTTCTTAGTCTAGCAGTTATTGGGTATCCTATGTTTAATAAGTGTATATCTTGGCTCCAATAGACTTTCTACACAGTCTTTCACTTCTAGATTAATGTGCCACACATGATAGCAAACATCATGAATTTGTTTCGAACACCTGATTTACACACCGATCATGTATATAAACCATTAACATCTGTTTTCTTTACCCTATGTCTTAATTTTAGGTTATTCAAATGAACATCGAAGAATCTGTGCGCAAGCATATTGCACAAGAACTGAAAATTAACCTGTCATCTCAGTGTATGTTGTCGTTTGCTATCAGCCTTTCTATGATAATGGTGCTATCTCCATAATACTTGAGTATATGGATGGTGGATCTCTTGCAGCTTTCCTGAAGAAAGTTAACATGATTCCAGAACCATTTCTTGCTGCAATTTGTAAACAGGTTGTGTATGTACAGTGTTTATGTAATACCCGAGAAATTTATACCATAAATAAATACATAAACACAACAAATAAATAAATATAAGAATAAATACAATAAATAAATAAATAAATAAGTAAATGCATTAAATAAATAAATATAGACGAAATCAGAAATGGAATTAATTAAAGAGATTAAATTAAACAACAAGAAATTAAATTAAGTTAAATAAGTCGTTACACGGGAACCCGACATCAATGAACTCGAGAATTCGAGCCAAAACGTAAATTTAGATCCGGAAGAAAGGACGACACGAAATAGGAACCCGAAGAGAGCCCGGAAATTGGAATCCGGGAGCATAGGAGGATAGAAACCCGAAAGAGATGAGGAAAAGCACGACGGATCGCACAACCCGCCCGACCGGAGTCCAGGCGAGTCTGGCGCGCTGGCCGCGCGCTAAAGGGGCAAAAGGCGCGCCAACCCCGCGCCAGCCCACAGATTCGCCCGATTGCGTGAATCTTTCGCCCGAACGCGGATTTTTCGACTTCGGTTGGAAGTCTTTCGGTTCAAGACTCTTAGAGGCAGACTTGGACATCCCTCTAAGTCCTACCTCTATAAATAAACCCTCTTGGAAGCCCCGAACCCTTTTTCAAAAACTTACAACTCTCTATACATTCGAAACCCTAATCCCGGAGGCTACGAAGGCATCAAAAATACCAAGGCAGCAGTTTTGGACGAAAATCAAAAGATCGCCGACATGTGGTAAGTTTCGATCCAGCCTTTGTTCAATATATGATTCGAAAACGAATCCTAACCTTCTTCTTTTTCTTTCTACACCTCGAATCGGATCTAGAACGTAGAACCCGACGAACGGAGAGGAGAAACGGTGGACTGGAAGCCACGCATTCGAAATAGACAATCCCAGACATTTGAAAATCTGTAAGTTAGCCTTACATGGTTTTGGGATGAATTAAAACGTTCGAAACTAAAAGATTAAACAAGAAACCGAAATTCTGCCAACGTAGTGTTTTTACCGGCTGTTTTGTTTAATTTTTCCGAACCTTAAAACGACTTCAAATAGAAAAACTTAAAACACGAAAAATGTTCCTAAGGCTTAGATCTATCTACTATAAAATTTTCAGAATTTTTAAAGACGATTTGATATGTGAAATCCACCTGAAACCGAACTGTTGAAACTTGGATCTTGAAATTCTTGACAGAACTTAGGTCAGATCTTGATCGCGTTTTTGAATATGTTTTTAGGCCGAATTAGATCTTTTTCCGAACATGTTGTAGATAAACGTCTTAAGATGGTCTCTGTAAAATTTCATCAAATTTGGAGTCGAATTGCTATGGTAGATTTCAATATCTTTAAACTGTGGTCTGCGAAATTCGGACAGATTTGTATTCTGCGAAAATTGATGTTTTTGACATGTTTCAGTATCTCGGATTGAAAAAGTTAAAACACAAAAGTTGTTTATCTTGACGTTTCTGAGTCAGTAGTGAAATTTTGGAATTTTTGGAATTAAATCTGATTTTAGACGAATTTTAGAGTAAACAGTGGTTTACCGGAAATCAAAACTTGAAATCTTGTTGAAACATGAATTTAGCCTTTAGGGTTGAAACAAGTTGAAAATTATGTTTTTGAAATAAATTAAATTGAAATCAGATTTTTGAAACTAAATCCCCTTACAAACTTGAAAAATTAAAATTAGGGGTGAGTGCTCTGCAAGGTGCCCCCTAACGATTCACTTCGTGCCTTTTATGGACGATGGTGACCCCGCGCGAAATTGAAATACGATATTGCCAAAACGGCATGAGATATAGAGCCTATACTCTCGAGAATATCCACATGGGTTCCCGAGGCTCCGGAGTGGTACTAGGTATCGCTGATACGGTTGCGGCCGCCGGGCTACCGGCTAAACTTGTCGAGATTGCGATGCAATCGTGAAATACTTGAAATACTGAATCTGGGATGTAAGGGGGATTAAATTAAATTAAATTATGTTTTGTTGTCCAATTAAATTATTTAAATGCTTATTTAAATTATGGATTTTATTTTAAATTATGTGGAATGTGTTGTTAAATGAAGCACTGAATTAAGTTATGCAAATTGGTTAGTTGATTAAATTAAACTTAATTATTTATGTTTAATATCATGTTTTTAATTAAATTAATAGCTTTAAAACCCCACGATCATGCATATGTTAACTTACTCAGCAAGTTGTGCTGATGAAACCATTTTTATTCCTTTTTCTTACAGAGTATGTGGAATGAACATGTATGAGCACGATCATGCATGGGAAATTGGGAACACTGTTTTGATTTTTATTTTTGCATTAGACTTTAGAATAAACGGGCCTGTTTAACCCGTGTTTTGGCCATGTCGGCCCCATTTACATTTTCCGCTGCAATACTATACGTAAATATTATTTCCGCTGTGCTATGATATTATTATTTTCGAATTATATTGTATGGGCTGCTTTGAATGCTTTAAATGTTTTAAATACTGAAATACCTAGCCTTGCATCTCTTTAGTAAGCTCGGAGAAATCGGGTCTTACTAGGGAGATGTGGCGGTGACACCCCGACCTGGGTGACCAAAAACCGGGGTGTTACAAGTTAGTATCAAAGCCCGGCTATTTTTAAACCACTACTATTTTTTTTTTAAATATTATTACTTTTAAATTATCACTAATATTAGTGTTAAGTGTACACTAGCATTTTGACTATTATTTTAAATTTTTAAAGAATTATTTCCATGGAATGAATTTTTATTTTTAAAACCCATGGAAAAAAATATATATGTAATTATACTCAGTGTATTAAATTAATTTTTTTTTTGGAGGGATCATCATTTGCATGTGCATATTGCATTTCCCTTGTTTAGAGAACATAGAATCTTGACGAATTTAACTTGGAATCTTGACAAAATTAACTTAGATATTTGCTTGCGCTAGATGGCTAGTCAAGATATAGTGAACCTAATGGTCAAGATGATGAGCGCTCACTTTGACTCCCAGCAAACCATAGAACAAATGAAACGTTGCATGGCTCACTTGGAGGCAAATCTGCACCACATGGGCAACTTGAGAGAGGCGGACCACCATCGTATAAACCAACTCGAACATCAAGTCCAAACCCTCACTACACAAAACTTAATATTGAAAGAATACGTTGACGCCCATGGCGAGGACCTGAACCACATCTTTGACGACCTGATGCCGCCGAGTTCGGAGGAGGAGGACCCGGAGGAGAATCCCGCTACCCCACCGGAGGACGTTTTGAGCCGTTAGAGATTCTATTTTAGTAGATACTGCTTTTGCTAAGAAAATATTCCTATCTTTTTTAGGATCATCACTTGTACTGAAAATTTCTTTTAAGGAAATAAAATACAAGATTTATTTATTTATATATATTTAAATCCGAAAAAAAAATCTGGACAGACTGTCCGACCAAAAAAAAAAAAATCTGGACAGACTGTCCGAACCCAAAAAAAAATAAAAAAAATAAAATTATTTTAATTAGCTTAATCGAGCACTATGTGGGAAGATATAAACATATTTAAAATTTCCTTGCTTAATCAAAACACTACTATACCCTAATCTACACCGTTTGTAACAGAATGACACCCAAAGGAAGAGCGAGAGCCCAACCTGTTCCCCAAACTCCTACTGAGACACCACCAAATGTCACGGAACCGATTCAACCTGAGGATGAACAACCCCAAGGTGCGCAGGACGCCCCCGCACCGAACAACGTGGGCAATCGTCTTCGGACGATAGATGAGGTTTTGATTGCGCTAGGAAATGCGCAAGTCAACCAGGGCCAAGCTGCGGCGGTACCTCCGCCCCAAGCTCGCCCCAACTACTTGGCGATGGTGAACCCTTACCAGCCGCCCCACTATGCTGGTGAGGAGGATCCAGCCAAACTGGAGGAGTGGATCCGGACCTTCGACAAGCTGCTGGGAGCAGTCAAGTGTCCGGAAGGAGAAAGAGTGCACGTCGCCTCATATTACTTGGGAGGCGAAGCTGATGACTGGTGGCAGGCGACACAAGCCAAACTGACGGAGGATGACGAGCCCTACTCATGGGCGGAAATGATGGAGCTGCTCAGGGATCGATTCTACCCCATGAGTACCAAATCAGCGATGTACGAAGAGTTCCTGTCGCTGAAGCAAGGAGGCCAAACTGTGCAAGAATACTACACACGTTTCAAGGAGCTGGTGAGATTCGCACCAAGGCTGGTTCCCACTGATGCTGAAAAGGCACAGAAGTTCGAGATGGGACTGAACCTGTCTGTTCGCGAGGTGATCGCGGGGGTACACTACCCCAATTTGCAAGCTGTGTATGACCGCGCTGTGGCAGTAGCGCGTGTGCAGCAACTGAAGAGAAGGGTGAGTGGGGAGTCCAGCAGGGGTTCTCAAGACAAGAGAAACCGGGACTTGAGAAGCGAGAACAACACTGGGAGGAACGAACAGCGGAGGGGGTCGAATAGACCCCAACAAAACAACAATGGGAGGAGGTTCAACCAAGAAGATCCGGTACCACCCTGCCCAAGATGTGGACGACCCCACCTGGCGAGGGGATGCCCGCAACAGGGAGCTTGCTTCCGATGTGGTCGAATGGGTCACATTCGACGGGATTGCCGAACCAGGGTCGAGAACATAACGTAAAGGGACGATTTGATCGCGGGGCATGAACAGCCTCAGAATCAAAACGGGCGGAACGGGAATAACCAAGGGTACAGACCCCCTCAAAATAGGCCGCAGAATCAGAACCAGAACCAACGACCTCCGCCCCCTCAAAATCAAAACCAACAGCAAAACCAGCAGCCGAATGCGAATCAGCAGGGCAATCAGGGACGCCCCATGGGGAGGCTTAACGTGGTTAATCAAGCAGACGTGCCTGCGCAAGGAGAAGTGATGGCAAGTACATTTTATGTTTTGGATACACCCCTTAGAGTTTTATTTGATTCTGGAGCTAGTTTCTCAATCATAGCATCGAGAATAGTGCCTGAGTTAGATCTACCTAAGTGCGAGAGAATTAGCTTAGGAATTCAACTGCCTTCAGGAGAAGTAGTATCTTGCTCTAAACGATATAACGGAATTCCTATAGTGATAAAGAACGTAGAATTCTTCGCGAACTTAGTAGAATTTAACTTAAGAGACTTTGACATTATACTGGGGATGGATTGGTTATCCCAGTATAAGGCGGTGATCGAATGCCAAAAGCAAAAGATCACCTTGTCAAAAAGTAGGGGAAAGAGAGTCATCTTTTACTCTCAGCCCCCTAAGAAGAGTAACAAAATCGTTAGCGCACTAAAACTAAGTAACTTGATGCGTAAGGGGTATGCGCTATATGCGTGCTATGTAAACAACCTTGAGGCGGAAGAGAACAAGGTTGACAGCATCCCAGTGGTAAGAGAATACCCGGACGTGTTCCCTGAAGACGTCCCGGACATGCCACCTGAGAGAGATCTTGAATTTACCATAGATCTCATTCCGGGAACAGAGCCTGTCTCGAAAGCTCCGTACCGGATGGCACCACTGGAAATGAAGGAGTTAAAGGAACAACTCGAGGAACTGTTGGGAAAAGGTTACATAAGACCGAGTACGTCCCCCTGTGGAGCACCGATCTTATTTGTCAAGAAGAAAGACGGAGGACTACGTCTTTGCATAGATTACTGGGGATTGAACCAAGTAACCATCAAAAATAAATACCCCCTGCCGAGAATTGAGGATCTATTTGATCAACTGAAGGGAGCTTCAGTATTCTCGAAGATCGATTTGAGAAGGACATCCCGAAGACGGCGTTTCGAACTCGTTATGGCCATTACGAGTTCACAGTTTTATCCTTCGGGTTAACAAATGCTCCGACCATGTTCATAAATCTCATGAACAACGTGTTCCGAGAATTGTTAGATCAGTGCATCGTGGTGTTTATCGACGACATTCTGATCTACTCAAAGAGCGAGGAAGAGCATGCCCAACACTTACACCAAGTGTTAGGGATCTTGCGAAAGAACCAATTATACGGAAAGTTGTCAAAATGCAACTTCTGGCTAAAGGAAGTGGCATTTCTCGGACACATAGTATCCGCTGATGGAGTATCAGTGGATCCGGCGAAAGTGTCTGCCGTAACTGAGTGGGCAGCGCCGACAAGTCCAACGGAAATCAGGAGTTTCCTTGGATTAGCTGGGTACTATAGGCGATTCGTGAAGGATTTTTCGAGAATCGCCCGTCCCTTGACCCAGCTATTGAAGAAAGGAGCAAAATACGAGTGGACCGAAGCATGTGAGACTGCGTTTCAAGAATTAAAGAAACGACTCACAACCACACCCGTATTAACACTACCATCAGAGAATGGTGACTTCGAAGTTTTTAGCGATGCTTCGAAGGAAGGTCTAGGTTGTGTTTTGATGCAAGACTCGAGAGTCGTAGCATATGCATCACGCCAACTGAAACCTCATGAAGAGAATTACCGGACACACGACCTGGAGTTGGCAGCGGTCGTTTTCGCTCTAAAGATTTGGAGACATTATCTTTATGGGCGAAAGTGTCGAATATTCACCGACCACAAGAGTTTGAAGTATATATTCACTCAGAAGGAGTTGAATTTACGACAACGAAGGTGGTTGGAACTCATCAAAGATTACGACTTGGAGATATCTTACCACGAAGGGAAGGCGAACATGGTAGCCGATGCCCTAAGTCGGAAGACCCGACACGTGACAAATTCGTTGGTAATTCCACCGACATTGTACATGGATTTAGCAAGATTGGGCGTAGAACTTGTGTATCCGGGCACCGTGAGTGAAACGATCAACGCGATGGTCGTAGAAACTCCAATATTAGACGAAATTCGACTCGCTCAACCGGGCGACGCGAAATTGGAGAAGATAAAGGGGTACATTGCCGAAGGAAAGGCAATCGGATTTGCTATCCACGAGGATAGAAGCATCCGTTTTAAAGGGAGATGGTGTGTGCCTCAGAAGTGTGCCAAATTGAAGCAAAGGTTGATGGAGGAAGGGCACAACACGCCATATTCCGTACATCCCGGAGGTGACAAGCTATACAAAGATCTGAAGAAGATCTATTGGTGGCCGGGAATGAAGAAGGAAGTGGCAAACTTCGTAGCGAAATGTCTCACCTGCCAAAGGGTTAAGGCAGTGCGACATAAACCCCTAGGATTGATGCAACCACTAGAAATTCCAAGTTGGAAATGGGATAGCATCTCGGTGGACTTTGTCTCGGGATTACCACGATCACCTAAAGGCATGAAAAAGATTTGGGTGATTGTGGATAGGCTAACGAAGACGGCCTTATTTATCCCAATGAAAGACACGTGGACTATGGACCAACTGGCCCGAGCCTACGTTGATAATGTGGTACGCCGACATGGAGTACCACATGATATCATTTCCGATAGAGACAGTAGATTTGTCTCTCATTTCTGGACGGAGCTACAAAAAGCTCTCGGTACTCAAATCAAAATGAGCACCGCATTCCACCCAATGACGGATGGACAAACCGAGAGGACAATCCAAACACTAGAAGACATGCTGAGAGCATGCGTGTTGGAGTTTAAGGGAAATTGGGAATCCCATTTACCCTTAATTGAGTTCTCGTATAATAATAGCTACCATGCTAGCATCGGCATGGCACCTTTCGAGGCGTTGTATGGACGAAGGTGCCGAAGTCTGTTGAGCTGGGAAGAAAACGATAAGTCCGTGGTGGTGGGACCACAACTTATCGAAGACATGGCTCAACAAATCAAGGTGATTCAAGGAAAGATGAAAGCCGCACAAGATCGTCAAAAGAGTTATGCCGACGTCATACGACGAGACCTAGAATTTCAAGTAGGAGATAGGGTCATGCTAAAGATATCACCCATGAAGGGGGTGATGCGCTTTGGCAAACGAGGAAAGATGAGTCCTCGATACATAGGACCTTACGAAATTCTGGAACGAGTCGGAAGTTTAGCCTACCGACTGGCTTTACCGCCACAATTAGATCGAGTTCATAATGTCTTCCATGTTTCACAACTAAAGAAGTATGTGCCGGACCCGACACGTGTACTTCAACCGGAGATAATTGAACTCGACAAAGATTTGACATATGAGGAAGTTCCAGTGCGAATTTTAGACGTTAAGGAGCGAGTTACGAGAAATAAGACCATCAAAATGGTCAAAGTTCTTTGGTCGAATCACGAGAGTGAGACGACAACTTGAGAGGTAGAATCAGACATGAGAGAACGCTACCCGACCTTATTCCAAACCGACACCGACACAGTTATGGGGACATAACTGCAATCTTAAGGGGGAGTGGATGTCACACCGCACATTTTACGAACTTTTGTAAACTTTTGAACTACGTTATGGCTTGATCCCTTCACCGGGTACGTAGGCAGCTTGGAAGTTTTGATTCTAAGTTCAGTCATAAATTAATAAAACAAACAAAAAGACCTTAGCACGAGAAAAGCCGAAACACAACTTCGAGGACGAAGTTGATTCTTAAGGAGGGTAGACTGTAATACCCGAGAAATTTATACCATAAATAAATACATAAACACAACAAATAAATAAATATAAGGAATAAATACAATAAATAAATAAATAAATAAATAAATAAGTAAATGCATTAAATAAATAAGTATAGACGAAATCAGAAATGGAATTAATTAAAGAGATTAAATTAAACAACAAGAAATTAAATTAAGTTAAATAAGTCGTTACACGGGAACCCGACATCAATGAACTCGAGAATTCGAGCCAAAACGTAAATTTAGATCTGGAAGAAAGGACGACACGAAATAGGAACCCGAAGAGAGCCCGGAAATCGGAATCCGGGAGCATAGGAGGATAGAAACCCGAAAGAGAGGAGGAAAAGCACGACGGATCGCACGACCCGCCCGGACCGGAGTCCAGGCGAGTCTGGCGCGCTGGCCGCGTGCTAAAGGGGCAAAAGGCGCGCCAACCCCGGGCCATCCCACAGATTCGCCCGATTGCGTGAATCATTCGCCCGAACGCGGATTTTTCGACTTCGGTTGGAAGTCTTTCGGTTCAAGACTCTTAGAGGCAGACTTGGACGTCCCTCTAAGTCCTACCTCTATAAATAAACCCTCTTGGAAGCCCCGAACCCTTTTTCAAAAACTTACAACTCTCTATACATTCGAAACCCTAATCCCGGAGGCTACGAAGGCATCAAAAATACCAAGGCAACAGTTTTTGACGAAAATCAAAAGATCTCCGACGTGTGGTAATTTTGATCCAGCCTTTGTTCAATATATGATTCGAAAACGAATCCTAACCTTCTTCTTTTTCTTTCTACACCTCGAATCGGATCTAGAACGTAGAACCCGACGAACGGAGAGGAGAAACGGTGGACTGGAAGCCACGCCTTCGAAATAGACAATCCCAGACGTTCGAAAATCTGTAAGTTAGCCTTACATGGTTTTGGGATGAATTAAAACGTTCGAAACTAAAAGATTAAACAAGAAACCGAAATTCTGCCAACGTAGTGTTTTTTTACCGGCGCAACAGTTTTGTTTAATTTTTCCGAACCTTAAAACGACTTCAAAAAGAAAACCTTAAAACATGAAAAACGTTTCTAAGGCTTAGATTTATTTACTGTAAAATTTTTAGAATTTTTAAAGACGATTTGATATGTGAAATCCACCTGAAACCGAACTGTTGAAACTTGGATCTTGAAATTCTTGATAGAACTTAGGTCAGATCTTGATCGCGTTTTTGAATATGTTTTTAGGCCGAATTAGATCTTTTGCCGAACATGAAAGTTGTAGATAAATGTCTTAAGATGGTCTCTGTAAAATTTCATCAAATTTGGAGTCGAATTGCTATGGTAGATTTCAATATCTTTAAACTGTGATCTGCGAAATTCGGACAGATTTGTATTCTGCGAAAATTGATGTTTTTGACATGTTTCGGTATCTCGGATTGAAAAAGTTAAAACACAAAAGTTGTTTATCTTGACGTTTTTGAGTCAGTAGTGAAATTTTGGAATTTTTGGAATTAAATCTGATTTTAGACGAATTTTAGAGTAAACAGTGGTTTACCGGAAATCAAAACTTGAAATCTTGTTGAAACATGAATTTAGCCTTTAGGGTTGAAACAAGTTGAAAAATATGTTTTTGAAATAAATTAAATTGAAATCAGATTTTTGAAACTAAATCCCCTTACAAACTTGATAAATTAAAATTAGGGGTGAGTGCTCTGCAGGGTGCCCCCTAACGATTCACTTCGTGCCTTTTATGGACGATGGTGACCCCGTGCGAAATTGAAATACGATATTGCCAAAACGGCATGAGATATAGAGCCTAAACTCTCGAGAATATCCACATGGGTTTCCCGAGGCTCCGGAGTGGTACTGGGTATGGCTGATACGGTTGCGGCCGCTGGGCTACCGGCTAAACTTGTCGAGATTGCGATGCAATCGTGAAATACTTGAAATACTGAATATGGGATATAAGGGGAATTAAATTAAATTAAAGTATGTTTTGTTGTCCAATTAAATTATTTAAATGCTTATTTAAATTATGGATTTTATTTTAAATTATGTGGAATGTGTTGTTAAATGAAGCCCTGAATTAAATTATGCAAATTGGTTAGTTGATTAAATTAAACATAATTATTTATGTTTAATATCATGTTTTTAATTAAATTAATGGCTTTAAAACCCCACGATCATGCATGTGTTAACTTACTCAGCAAGTTGTGCTGATGAAACCATTTTTATTCCTTTTTCTTACAGAGTATGTGGAATGAACATGTATGAGCACGATCATGCATGGGAAATTGGGAACACTGTTTTGATTTTTATTTTTGCATTAGACTTTAGAATAAACGGGCATGTTTAACCCGTGTTTTGGCCATGTCGGCCCCATTTACATTTTCCCTTGCAATACTATATGTAAATATTATTTCCGCTGCGCTATGATATTATTATTTTCGAATTATATTGTATGGGCTGTTTTGAATGCTTTAAATGTTTTAAATACTGAAATACCTAGCCTTGCATCTCTTTAGTAAGCTCGAAGAAACCGGGTCTTACTAGGGAGATGTGGCGGTGACACACCGATCTGGGTGACCAAAAACCGGGGTGTTACAGTTTATTTCAATCTAGGTGCTTAAAGGCTTGTGGTATCTTCACCATGAGAAGCAAATTATACACAGGGACTTGAAACCTTCAAATTTGCTGATCAATCACAGAGGTGAAGTCAAGATAACTGACTTTGGTGTCAGTGCTATACTTGCCAGCACATGGGTCAAGCCAACACTTTTGTTGGCACATAGAACTACATGTCTGTGAGTATTCTGCCCCCTTTATTTCTCTCTCTGTTCCAAAGTCAGTTAGAGGTGTAACATGGAGAGCACACACAGTCATTCTGCTAGACAACAAAGTGGCCTTTCATCGCTTTTGCTCTTGCAGTTTGATGCTTTCTGAACATTTACACTATGTTTGCATTTTCTGAATGATTTTTTTTCTAGCCTGAAAGAATCATTGGAAACACCAATAGTTATAAAAGTGACATCTGGAGCTTTGGTTTGGTTTTCCTTGAGTGTGCAGCTGGGCAATTTCCATATTCCTCACCACAACCAGGAGGCTGGGTCAATGTCTATGAGCTGATGGAAACCATTGTTGATCAACCAGCACCCCGTGCACCTTTTGATCAATTTTCGCCAGAGTTTTGCTCATTCATTGAAGCCTGGTAATATTTTAATTCCCATAATCAATTATCTTAGTGTATATAACATCATATGAGTGCATGCATTTCATATCTTTTTTGTTGTCTATACGAAACTTTCTTTCCAACGTAGATGTTTTGGAATGTAATTTAAAACATTCTCCACATAACTTTTTGGGAAGGCATTGAAATACCAGATGTCTGAGAATCCAGTTGAGATGCTCGCATAACTATTTCTTGTTCACCTTCTGAAATTCAATCCCCTTAAAATGCACTGCAGTGTATAAAACTTATTACCGTAATTAATATACTTATCTGAGCACCTTCCTTGCAAATTTAACATTGAATATTCTTCAATTTTTTGTTCACTGAGATACTGATCATCTCCCTTCCAATTTTATGTGCTTAATTAACAACATAACAGTAAATTGAGATTTTGTTATTATAATTTCAGTGTTCAAAAGGAACCCAAGGACAGACTGTCAGCCAATGAACTCATGGTACTTACTCACACCTTTTTATTTGAGTTCAGCCTTGGTTTGGAATTCCAGGGAATTAATCAGATGGATCATGAAATGCAGCTACATCCTTTCATCACCAAGTATGACAACCAGGATGTGGATCTTGCACTGTACTTCACTGGATCTGGCCCTTCACTAACCTCAGTAGCCACCATTTAAACAAGGTATGGCAATGTGCGGAACTTATAAATTTATCATATTCACAACCACATTATTTAGACCTTGTGTGATAAGGTGTAAATTGTCGATGGAGACATAAGGCACTCTTGAGTCCTGGAAGGTACTGTTCTTTTGCTATTTTTATACAATGCTGTTTGACTTTCCTGAGGCAACTTATGAACTGGAGGCTACTTAGTGATTTGAATACAGGTTTGTGACTTCAATAGGAGGCTACTTAGTGATTTCAATACAGGTTTGTTGTTAATAAGTAGTACTTAGTATTCATTATCTGATGAGGGACCCTGGCAATTCTTTCTTTACAGTAATCAAATTAAATTATTTGTAGATGCAGGAATTCTTCTATGTTGTATAATAATATGTGTGTTTTGTTCTTTTTGGCATGCAGGCCAACTGCATTGATTCAACAGCCCCTGTTGAGGCTGTGTTTGTCCAAGTAGTGAAGTAGCTGAAAGCATACAAGTTCAAACCTGTTGAGCAAGTGACTTTGGAACAATTTGAGAGACATGCTTCAGTTCCACTTGCCCGAGTCTGCCCAGTTCATTACAGCATTTGGTTCCCACAACACTGTTGTCATTGTTGGCACAGATGGGAGGTAAGACCTCTCTTGTCAATCAAGTCAAAATTTGCTGTCATATAACAAGAAATAATGGTTTGAATCACCAATGCTTTAGCATGGTTTTATAATAGATCAGAAATTGAAAATCAATTAGTAATCGGGTGGCTTTGTCCCCAGTTTCTACAGGTGCAGTTATGATCCGGTGAATGGAGGTCCAATGGTTCAGCAGGAATATATTCGCCTATTCGGTTTCTAAAAACTGAAACTAGACCTCTGTAGGGGTTCCGTTGATTTGCTGGTCAGGTTCGTTAATGGTTGTACGCAATAGCTGCTTGCATTTGCTTGTCCTGCATATATGTATCACTATGTCCCAATAGTATAACCTATTTTGAATTAAAAATTAAAAAACTGTAAAAACACAGTACAAGGAAAAAACAGAGATTACTACTCATTGCAAATGGGATTGCCTTGGGGTACTGATTGACTGACCTCATTAATTGTATACGGATTTAGAAACTTAGAATCAAATATAAATACAAAGAATGTGTCTTCATTTCGGAAATGCATTTCCATGTTTGTATGATTTCCTTGTTTCTAGAATTCAGCCCTTTGGCAAATTTGATTATCGATGATAACATTTCAACAGCCGTGTCAACTACAACAAATATATTTGTTCTTATATTCATTGAGAAATCTTGTCTCACTTTTGATTGATTGCTTGTAGCTCTGATGTTACTTTGCCCCCACTTGTATTTGATGTTCTATCCTGGTGCATTGCAAATGTTCTATCCAGTATCAACTGGGAATAATGGAATTATCTTTGATTACCTCATCGACTATATTACTTGCTGGAAATTAAATATTGAGTGGGCCAGCTAATGTTTTTATACCAAACATTAATTATTCATGATAGCAAGTTTACTTACAGTGGATCAGAAACAAAATGATATTGGGATATATGTAGTAAGTTAATAGTAAGTTGGAAACTATAAAGTAGTTTGCTTTGTGTATTGTAAATATGATATGGTGAGGAAATTAATGTCAACGCTAGGGGGTTTGGGACTGTTTGTTCATTTACATATCCTCTTTCGAATGATGAACATGATCATTATGGTACCTAGATTGATACTATATTTTCGTATACTGAGCTATAGTTGAGACTATCACATTTGTATTTGATTATTTATAAACTATGGATTAGCAGATTGCAATGATCTCAGTTCAAGTCTTTGAATGGAAAATAAAATATCAAGAAGAATATGAGATCTCTTCATGTTTTGAGAAAGTCGAGGGGACGTTGAATCTTATCTACAAGCAGTGTGTGTTTCATTGCTTAGGTGGTTTTGTGTGGCCACAAGCCCACAGTTTGATAGTGTTATTGATTATTACATCTCTTCTATGTTGAAAGTTGTTGGCATTTTCTGTGAAGGTCCAAATCCTGCTTGAACATTGACAAACATTGTGGTGGTAATCTATGGAGCTATCCTCACTATCAAAGGCACAATGACCCAAGAGATCTTGAACATCCTTCATTTTAACTGTCATCGGCTATGTTTGGTGATTAATTTTTTTTTTTCCTTTACCTTATGGATTTGTATTTGTTAGTTCAGACATGAATTTGGAGCCATGCTAGATTGCAGAATAACTAACTTTGGAGAATGATAATTGTGTTGATTCAACATTCAAATAAAATATTAGCTGTATGTATAATTAAACTTCTTTTAACATAATAAGTATCATATAAAGAAACAATGTGCGCTCACCTACAATTATTCTTTTTCTCTCCATGGGCAGTTGTACACCCGAAATACGCTGTGCATCGCACAGCTGGAATCACTAGTCTTTTGATAAAGGACTATATTGGGTTTATTTCCTGAAGCTTGTGCTAGAATATAGAACTTTTATTTTTTATTTTTATTTTATTGATTTTTTTGTTTTTTTTTTTGTTTTTCTGCAGTTGGAAGAAGTTTGAAAGGTAATTGATCTATCCACGTTATTTTTGGTTAATCGATGCGTCATCCTTAATTATCTCATCATCAGAATATGAAACATGACCCAAATTACATCTTTTTCTCTCCATCGGAATATCAATTATGACCTAAATTATATCTACTTCGGAATACATAATATTTTCCTTAATGTTGACTGTTGAGTCATCCTTAATTATTTCTTGTCCGTCAATTGGTTTTTATCTTGAGTATTTATTGTTTCCATTTCTCTCCATCATATACCTACTTAGTATTTATCTATTGGTTTTTAATCGATGCCTCTCTTCATATTTCTTTACATTTGTAGCAGGCTAGCATAGCAGTATATATGTTCAATACTTCCACTTTCAGTATATGGAAATTTATTAAGGCGAAATTGTGAACAGTTAAACCTCACAGTATATCATGCTCTTTTGTTTCCTGAGTTTCACCGACGAAAATAAAGCGGAGTAAAGAACAGTAAATAATAGAGATATGTGAAGATAATACTGTGTAGGAAGTGAAATAGCAACCACAAATATGCAAATGAAACAGGAGGAAATTGCCAAAGAATGAAATATAAATGGATCAGAATACAAATAAAAGCAATGGTGTAAAGAAGCAAACGTTGGGTTGACTCATCAACAATCATAGAGTAGAATATGCATAACATCCACTAAGAAATGGGATGGAAAAGACAGTCATGGCTTATTGCAATAGAGTAGAATATGCATATAACATCCAAAAACTGAAAATGATGAGTGAGACTTGTTGATATTATACCATATGACCTCCACTTTCATATCTGTGTACTTGCTTGCTTACCACCGTATATTCAACGAACTCTTGTAGGATAGAGTGGTGGTCGATATGCCCCAAATCCAATTTCTCCCACCATTCCTTCTCTTCATTACTTAGATAAATCTTCTTAAGTTGGGGTTGGGGTCCGAAAACCAAAGGCAGCTTCTCCAATTCTCGACATTCTTTTAACTCAATAGTCTCAATGGAATGACATTCCAGTGTCACATTACAGATTCTCCTCAATTTAGGCAAGGAATACAACAAAAGAAGCTTCAATTTGTGGAGCTTTACCACTGCTTCACTCTCTTCCAATATTTCTTCTATCACTTCACAATTCGAAATGTGAAGTTCTATTAGGTTTATGAGATGTGATGCTTGTAGCCCCAACTTCTTGATATTATCACATGCACCAATCTTCAAGACATTTAGAGATGAAAAAAGGGCTAGCGTAGGTGGTGGTAATGGTGGGGATGATGTTGTAGCTGCTGGTAACCAAGAGGATTCTATTGTAGTTGCTGGTAATGGAGGGTATTCTGATGTAGCTACAGGTAACAGAGGGGATGCTGATGCAGCTGCTGGTAACTGAGATTCTGTTGTAGCTGCTAGTAACAGAGGGGATTCTGATATAGCTGCTGGTAATGGATGGGATTCTAATGTAGCTGCTGGTAACGAAGGGGATTCAGAGGTAGCTGCTGGTAACGAAGAGGATTCTAATGTAGAACTTACTCCACCACCAAAACATTTGCCTAGCCCCTGGCTCAAGACACCAAGACATGAAAAAATGCCAAGTGTAGGTGGTAGAGGTGATTGAGTGGATGTTGATGTTGATGTAGTAGGATTTACTCGAGCACCTGTATCTATCCGCCCAAGGCACTCTATTTCATAACACCCTTAATTTTTCAATGTCTTAATAGAGTTGGCATTAATATCAAGTAGTCAGAGAGATTCCTCTAAACAGTTGCTTAGCCCCTTGCATTTTCCCAAGTGCAGATGTTGGATGCCTTTGGCTAATTCAACCACATCTGTGAAGTCATACTCTGAAAATGATAATTGGTTGTAACCAATGTGCTTATAATCATCAGTGTTTACCGATCCCACTATGACTTCGTATGCCAAATCCTGCCAACGACTTAACAATCGATTCAATTCAGAAACATCTTTCACTCTTCCACGAAACTCCTCCAAATGCTCTAGCTGCATTATCTCCTCTACTTATGCTTGTATATGCATTGGAAGAGGAAGGCATTCAATATGTGGAAATTTTAGAACCCAATCCTCAATAGATATCTTCAACTCCGAACAACCATACAGTGACAGGAACTTAAGATCAATTAGTTCCTCAAATTCTTCCTGTAATTGTACTATTTTAGTAAAGCTCAAGTCCAATTCAAGTAATTTCGTTGGGCTTCCAAAGTTGCACACACGAAAAATATGACAACATCCTTCGAGGATTAATGCCCTCAGATTCGGCATGCTTGGCACTGTTAATGGCCACATCGTCTTCCCATCATCACTGTAAGACATATCAAGAATGCATAGATTGTTCATTTGAATATCTGGTATAGACCCCTCACCCAAAAGTAATGTTCAAAGACTTTGTTAAATATCAATGCAAATCATAAGTGTTAGAATATTCTAGAGAAGAAAGTAATAGAATTATTTAGAATGCATTAGAATACTCCAGAATTAGTATTAATATTAATTTCCTAAAAATATCTAGATTTATTTAGAATAATCTAGAAACCTTGGCCACCCTATAAATAGGGGTGAGCCCCTTCATTTGTGTAGTGTGGAGAAGAGTTGAGTGGTGAAGAGTTGTATAGAGAGTTAAGTAAAGGTGTGAGTGGAGGCGTGAGTTGTGAGTGGTGAGTTCTCTTGTAATTGAGTTTTGTATTTATAAAAGTGTTGTCTTTGTTTAAGTCTCTCAGTTAATCCATGGTTTGTTAATTTCTTGTGCACTTGCATTAGTTATATGGTCGGCCCTGCCGCCTAACTAATATATGGTCGGTTATACCGCCTAATGATATATGGTCGGCCTTTCCGCCTAAGTATCTTTGTGCACTAAGAATTTTAGTTAAAGGCTAACCAACATTAAAGTGTTGGTGTTGTGTGAGTGAATTGTCATAGGTCCTCTATAGTGTGTGTGTTTATGTTTCGTAGTAGTCTTTCTCAACAGTTGGTATCAGAGCTTATTTCCCAACAACTGGTATCAGAGTACCAGGTTCGGAGCCGTTAGTGGAGGAAAGCTTCTGTAAGTATTGGACACTTACATCAACCCGTCAACATCTAGGGGAGACTCTGCCGGAGCACAGTTTGGAACTGTGAAAGTTGAGTGGTCTGGGACCAACCCTACGTAACGTTGGACGTCGCTTAAGATGGCAGACCTTGCAAGCACGAGCAGTGGAATCAAGAAGCTCAATAGCCATAACTATGGTTATTGGCAGACTTGCATAGAATATTACCTTCACGATCAAGATTTGTGGGAGATCGTCACGGGTAGCGATACTACTCCTCCAACACAGGAAAATGCTGAAGCCTTGAGAAAATAGAAAATCAAGGCAGGGAAAGCTCTGTTCATATTGAAGACTACAATCGAGGAGGACCTGTTGGAGCACATCCAGGATGTGAAGACACCTAAGGCAGCCTGGGAGACTTTGGAAAAGCTATTCTCAAAGAAGAATGAAGCACGCCTCCAGCTCTTGGAAAATGAGCTCGCGGGAATCTCACAAGGTAACCTCACAATCTCTCAATATTTCACCAAGGTGAAATCTATTTTCCGAGAGATATCTCAACTCGCCCCTGAGGAGAACATAAGTGAGGCAAGGATGAAAAGAATTATCATTCACGGTCTAAGGCCCGAGTATAACGGATTTATAGCCGCCGGGCGAGGATGGCCCACTGAACTATCCCTCATAGAGTTGGAGAATTTGTTGGCTAACCAAGAGGCATTAGCTAAGCAAATGAATGGAGTCACCATAAAAGGAGAAGATAAGGCCCTCTTCATCAACAAGAAGAAAGCCACGAGTTGGAGACAAGACGTGACCAAAGAAAGGTGGACACATGGAGGCAAGGGTCATCCAAAAGCAAGAAGTAACACCACAGGGGGAGTTCGACAAGGAAGAGAAGACCACCATCAACTACACGAAGAGAACAAAATAAGGAAAATGGCGAATGCTTCAATTGTGGCAAGAAGGGTTACTTTGCTCGAGACTGTAGATTTCCAAGGAGGCGAACTTTCCAAGGAAACATGACCACCACAAGAGACGGAACAAAAGAAGTTACTCTGGATGCATCCATCAGTGAGGAAGAATGGGATGCCGAAGCTGGATTTTCTATTGGAATTGATGAGGACGAGATAGAGGAAGACATGAAGGATCAAGCTTTTACTGCCACCATGATGAAAAAGTTAAACTACAAAGATAATTGGATCGTCGATTTTGGGTGCTCAAATCATATGACCAACGACGAGAAGAAGCTACACGACATGGATGAATATAAAGGAAAGAGAGTCGTGTTGACAGCCAACAATTCAAAGTTGCCTATTTCACATATCGGAAAGACAACAATTCCAAAAGATGGCTCTCACCAGCTCCAGCTCGAGAAGGTGTATCTTGTCCCTGGCCTGAAGAAGAATTTACTATCAGTATTGCAATTGACATCAGAGGGGGAAATATGTGCTCTTTCGACCCGAAGATGTGACTGTGTTCCAGAAAATGGTGGTTGGCAATCCAATTATGCAAGGAAGAAAAATAGAGTCAGTCTATGTGCTATCTGCAGAGACATCATACGTGGACAAGACTCGTAAGAATGAGACGACTGATCTCTGGCATGAACGTCTTGGGCATGTGAGCTACAACAAGTTGAAGGAGATGATGTAGAAAAAAATCGTAAAGGGGCTCACTCAACTTGATATCATCACGAATACCGTATGTGCTGGATGTCAATTTGGCAAAACTCATCAATTGCCATTCAAAGAGTCGATTGGAGCTCATACATTCAGATGTTTTTGGCCCGGTTAAACAAGCATCAATTGGAGGCATGAAGTATATGGTGACATTCATTGATGACTACTCAAGGTATGTGTGGGTCTACTTTATGAAGGAGAAGTCGGAGACCTTTATGAAGTTCAAAGAGTTTAAGAAGAAGATAGAAAGTGAACTCAGTGAGAAAATTCAGTGCCTACGCACGGATAACGGAAGAGAATATTCATCGACTGAGTTCAATGTCTACCTTGAGAAGCACAAGATCAGACGGCAACTCAGCTGTCCTAATACTCCACAACAAAATAGAGTAGCAGAGCGCAAGAATCGTCACCTTGCAGAAACATGTCGAAGCATGCTCCATGCTAAAAACGTTCCAGGAAGATTTTGGGCTGAATGTATGAGGACGGCATCATACGTGATCAACAGGCTTCCACAAGCAAATCTGGGATTTGTTTCTCCGTACAAGAAGCTATGGAGGATTAAACCAACTATCGGTCATTTCAAGGTATTTGGATGCGTATGCTACATCTTCGTGCCAGATCACCTACAGAGCAAATTTGATAAGAAGGCCATTCGATGTATTTTTGTCGGCTATGATGACTCAAGAAAAGGATGGAGATGTTGTGATCCAACTACTGGAAAGTGTCATACTTCCAAAAATGTGGTGTTTGATGAAGCTTCTTCGTGTTGGACACCTGAAAAGGTCGAGCTCCCAGAATCCCATGGCTTAGAGGATGATCCAGAAGAAAAAGAAGAAGGTGAAGAGCATACATCGGATTTGAGTAAAGAAGGAGAAATACAATCCACCAAAGATAAGAGTCCATGGAAGACCGGTATACATCAACCTGCATCCGATGAGTTCTCTCCCAGCAGAAACGAAGCAGACGAACAACAATTGCGAAGGTCGACAAGGCTAAGACAACCTAATCCAAGGTATGCCAATGCCGCCCTTGTGGATGAATCTACACCTATTGAGCCTGGTAGTTATGAAGAAGCAGCGCAGAGCCAAGAGTGGCAGAAAGCCATGGAAGAGGAAATCAAAGCATTGGAAAAAAATCAAACATGGGACTTAGTTCCCAAACCAAAAGATGTGAAGCCAATATCTTGTAAATGGGTGTACAAGGTGAAGACTCGACCAGACGGCTCCATTGAAAGGTATAAGGCTTGACTTGTTGCTCGAGGTTTTTCTCAACAATATGGGCTAGATTATGAAGAAACATTTAGCCCGGTGGCAAAGATCACAACAATTCGAGTCCTACTAGCTTTGGCGGCTAGCAAGTCTTGGAAGCTATGGCAGATGGATGTCAAGAATGTCTTCCTAGATGGAGAACTTGACAAGAGCATTTATATGGATCAACCAAGAGGCTTTGAGAGCAAGACCCGTCCTGAGTATGTCTACAAATTGAAGAAGGCACTATATCGCTTGAAGCAGGCTCCGAGAGCTTGGTACGGGAAGATCGGTGAATTTTTATTACAAAGTGGCTTTACAGTTGTTCCTTCAGATTCAAGTGTATTTGTGAAAGAAGATCAAGGAAATCTAGCCATAATATTAGTATATGTCGATGACTTAATTATCACGGGAGATTATTGCAAGGAGATCCAACGAACAAGGGAAAATCTCTCTATCAGATTTCATATGAAGGAGCTTGGAGAACTTAATCGCTTTCTTGGACTCGAAGTGGAGCAGACAAGTGAAGGCTTATTTCTGGGACAACAGAAATATGCACGGGATCTTTTGCAGAAGTATGGAATCCTTAACTGCAAGCAGATGATGGGAAAAGTTGCGAGCAGATGATGGGAAAAGTTTAGAAGATGTTACCATGTATCGACAGTTGGTCGGGAGCCTTATATATCTCATGCTAAGCCGACCAGACATATCGTATGCAGTTAGAGTGGCTAGTCGATTCATGAGCAAACCAAAGAAGCCTCATCTCGATGCAGTGCGACGTATATTGAGGTATGTCAAAGGCACCATTGATTTTGGCATTTTATATAGAAAAACAAAGGAATGCCATGTGACAGGATATTGCGATGCCGATTATGCTGGAGACTATGATATGCGACGATCGACAACTGGGTATCTGTTTAATCTTGGATTGGGAGCGGTATCATGGTATAGCAAGAGACAACCCACAGTATCTTTGTCAAGCACCTAAGCAGAATATCGATCGGCAACATCAGCAACACAGGAAAGCACTTAGTTAAAGCAACTAATGGAAGATCTTCACCAACCAGTAAATTATCAAGTAAAGCTTTTCTGTGATAATCTATCAGCAATACGTTTAGCAGAGAATCCAGTCTTTCATGCAAGGACAAAACATATAGAAGTGCACTATCACTATGTTCGCGAGAAAGTGCTAGAAGGGGAGATCGAGATGGTGCCAACAAAGACAGATTAAAAAGTTGCAGATATCTTCACAAAGAGCCTATGTAAACCCAAGTTCGAAAAGCTCAGAGAAGCACTTGGGATGATCTGCAAATCAACAATGGAAGGAAGTTTGCATTGAGGGGGAGTGTTAAATATCAATGCAAATTATAATTGTTAGAATATTCTAGAGAAGAAAGTAATAGAATTATTTCGAATGCATTAGAATACTCTAAAATTAGTATTATTATTAATTTCCTAAAAATATCTAGATTTATTTCGAATAATCTTTGGCCACCCTATAAATAGGGGTGAGCCCCTTCATTTGTGTAGTGTGGAGAAGAGTTGAGTGGTGAAGAGTTGTGTAGAGAGTTAAGTAAAGGTGTGAGTGGAGGTGTGAGTTGTGAATTCTCTTGTAATTGAGTTTTATATTTATAAAAGTGTTGTCTTTGTTTAAGTCTCTTAGGCCCTGCCGCCTAAGTATCCTTGTGCACTAAGAATTTTAGTTAAAGGCTAACCAAAATTAAAGTGTTGGTGTTGTGTAAGTGGATTGTCATAGGTCCTCTATAGTGTGTGTGTTTGTGTTTCGTAGTAGCCTTTCCCAACAGTTGGTATCAGAGCTTATTTCCCAACAGACTTCAAGCAATCATCAATGTTTGTGCCCAAATACATTCTTAGAATGTCATTGGAATCTTGGTTTTCAATTGGAATTCCAGGAAACGAGTAGTAAAAATTGACTCATTTCGCTATCTTGATTCCCATATCCCTTATCAGATGATGCATTTTCATACAACTTCTAAAATGTGTAATGTGTCTTTCAAGCAGACCTGCACCGACTAATTTCTCCAATATGCAGCGACCTTGGACAAACTTTGCCTTCCTACTTCCCCTTCCACTCAGAAATCCCTCAAGATAGAAGCTTCTTACTAATTTCTCTTCATCGATCATAAAATTATTTGGAAATAGATAGCAAAAAAGGAAACATTGTTGAGATGTAGAAATTTAGGGGTGAACACGGTTTCGGTTGGTGTGGTTTCGCACCAAACCTCAAAAAAACGGTTTAGGAAAAACTCAAACCAAACCAAACCATTTTAGCATTTCAAACCAAACCAAACCAAACCAAACCGAAAAAAATGGTTTGGTGCGGTTTGGTTACGGTTTAACCGAAATTTTAAAAATAAAAACACCTATAAATTACAGTCGTAAGTGTAACAGTTCAAACTCTAAAATGCTAATTAAAAGTTAAAAAAAACATTAGTTCACTTTTTACAAACCAAACATTTAATAAATTAGAACTATTAGATGCTCTTGAAATATAATAAAACTATAATTATAATAGACAATGATTCGAAAATAAGTAAATTGAATCTTGATCATACATGATTTTTCAATTCAAGCCAAATAACCTATAAAATAAGAAAACAACAAATAACAATGAAACAAAAAAAAATTAAAATAACAATGAACATATATATATCCTCTCCAAATAAAAATAGCAAATTATTATATATATATATATATATATTGCGGTTTGCGGTTTGGTTTGGTTAATTTTTTCTCCAAACCAAACCTAAACCGCAAACCAAGGTTTTTTAAAAATAAAAACCAAACCATAAATTTTAAACCGTAAACCAAACCAAACCTTCAGATTACGGTTTGGTTTACGGTTTGGTCTGGTCTAGACCGCACTCTGAATAGCCCTTTGTAGAATATCCATCAATTTGTCCATCATCTTGACCCAACCAATCAAAACTTCTTTTAAGAACCTTATATACACTTTGTTCAATGTCACTTTCTACGCTTGGGCACCTTAACTCTTCTAACATATCTTCCCAAACATAAAGAGAAGACTCGCCTTTCATCTTTTCAGCTAAACTGCAAATACAGAGCGGCAAACCGTAGCATTCATTGACTAGGGACTTTGTAACACTTTGGATTTCATCAATTAGATATGAATCTTGGCCCAGGATTTGTCTAAATAGTTTCTGGGCTTCATCCTTTCCTAATGTATTTACTTTAATCAACTCCTGGCATTGAAGGTGATCACATACTTTTTTAGATCGAGTGGTGATCAACAATCTACAATCATCTATAGAAAGCGGATCTCCCAACTTTGTTAAATCGACTCCATTCCACACGTCATCTAATATAAGGACCCGGATTTTCTCCTTAGATAGTGCTGTTCTCAGTATTGTTGCTCTTCTATTCTCATAAGCATACTCCTCCTCATACTCCTCGTCTCCTCATACTCCTCGTCTGTTGAAAGCACAAAGCTTAATGCATTTGCCAATTTGTCCTGTATCATTCGAACACTACACTTTTCGGTTACCGTAACCCAAATAACATGTTCGTCACTTTATTTAAGCCTGTTGTAAACCTGCTTGGCCAACATTGTTTTGCCAGCACCGCCAATACCAAGTATTCCAATGCTTTTCACACTATCAGTTACCAAAAAATTCCAAATTTTTTCAAAATTTTCCACAAATTGTTGCCCCAGCATCTCATATATCAAGAATTGTTCTCCTTTTACCTTGTAACTAAGTAGAAGTTCTTCAAAGCTTTTTGAATGCTCTATAAGTTCTCTGACTTTTGCATCCAGTTTAGTTGCTCTACCTCCACCAAAAAACCATCGAGCAAAACCTTCATTTGAAAGCGCCTCAAATTCACGTTCAGTTTCTTTCACTTGTTGTAACCATGCTTGAACTTCTAATTCTCTTCTCTTTCTACCAGAAAGCTCTGCCTTCATTATTGCATATTCTAAATCAGTCGCTTTACCACGCAGCAATAGCACATTCCTTTTCAAAGGTTCGTCAACCTGGATTGGGTGAGTTACGTCGCTAGAGATACGTCACAGTCCTGCCCCTCAACCGCACAATCCGCATAACCATGTAAGAGCATTAACTCGTCAACACTAACTAACCGCACACAACAAAATAACCATGTTTAACCAAAGCTGGAACTTTAGGATTTTGATCGAAACTAGAAGCAGCAAAGGGAACAATGTAAGAGAGAATTTCAATAATTCGCTACAAACAAATTATATGTGAACCAGGGTTGCATATTTTAAAATTATGTAGATGACAGAAGGCAAGTCAAACGTGAACAATTGCTACCCTATGTATACATATCATTCTATATATGTGATAACAGTTAAAATTGACTGTAATTTTCATCCATTTTCGTGTTCTCGACATGTGAATAAATTCACATTTAAGGGTAATTTGCATAATCGAGCGAATAAATTGAGCAAAAATTAATATTTTTGCGATGAAATTATATAAATTAAACATTATTTGTTAGGAAAAAGCATGAAAAATCCACAAAATTAGTTAAGTGAATTGTTGCAAGTTGGAATGCCGTAAATATTTGGACCGACCCGACAACCGATTGGACCAGAATTTCACTGGGCCAAAGATGGAAGCTACAGCACAAAATGTCAACCCAATTATATGGGTTTGGACGGAGCCAAATTCTTCAAAGACTCACACCTAATTGGATCATCTTCTCCATTGTATATATTTCATGAAGACAGCTCCGGAAACGCTCATCGTCCCTCAAAGCCTCAACCAAGAAGCTCCGGCGGACACCTCCAACAGAAGCCCTCTGCCATCATCATTAATGTCTTCCTAGCTCATTCTTCATGCAACACAACAGCCATCTCCTTGTCGTCAGCCTCGACTTCACTCCGCAACTTCGGCAGTCCTCCGATCATATCTTTTCATATCTTTGCAAATCTTGATTGTTTGGATGCGTGCTTTTTCAGTTTTAATTCGATCTTAAAGTCCAAGAAACCCTCTCATTCACCTCATTTTACATTCCATCTCACATCAGGTCACTCACATCCCTTCTCACTCACCACCAAGCCTGCTAACTCACATCTCTTGTGTAGGTCCCCTCAATTGTCAAGATTCAGTTATGGTTGTTTACGCTGTGTTCTAACTACGCAAATATAAAAGCAGTAAAGAAACGCAAACAATTTGATGACCCAGTTCGGTCCTTCCGACCTACATCTGGGGGATACCAATCCAGGTGACTCCACTAGACTGAAAATCACGAATACAGACTTACTATCCAAAAACCTAACTCAAGACCAACCTCAAACACTAGATGATCGAACCTAGTTGAGCAGACGTCGTTGGAACTCCCCCTCAACACGCCTGTAGGAAACTCCCCTAGTTGCAATCTTCAAGGTCATATCTCAGTCTGTCATTCACCATGATTTTCATCTCTTCACCGGATTGCTCCAGATTCTTTCAATTGTAGAACGCTCAAATATCTTCAGATATCATCGATGTAATCCCTTTCTTGATTCACGGTTCTTCTCACAAAAATATTCGACTTAAATCTTGAAGAACATACAAAAAGACTCTCTCTCTATATCTCTGTAATCTAAGGAATGAAAAATACTTCTCTATGTAAAACTCTAACTCGATTACAGACTCTGCAACTTAAATAGAAAAATACAAATAACTGCCAGCAGAGTTAAAGTCGTCGTCAACCTGATGTGCCAACACCTGAGAAATCATCTCAATGAAAAGTATATGGTTAGGTTGTCAAGACAATGTACTAACAATCTCCCCCACATTTCATGGAGATGATGATCCATCAAACAAGGTGTCTATCAAAAGATAAGTAATGCAAGCATTAAACTAATAAAATCATGATAGTCAAGCACATTCAACAAGATAACAAAATACCATCAGAGTAAAACATCAAAGACGACAGTTTTAAGAGAGTCCATAGTTCATCACAGTCCATCAAAATACAAAACCAACAAATCAAAGTTTCAACATCCATCAGACATCCATCAAAAACATTTAAAAGTCATAGTCAGAGAGTCGTTACCCAAATGTACCAACATCCTTACCACACCAGCACCAAAAATAGACACACCCCAGCACAGCTGCTACTCCCCCTTGATGGATCAAGCAACTCCATCAGACGAATCCTCCTCTTCATCAGCAAAGGGCTGTGGTTCCTCAGATCGAGCTCCACTAGAAGATGCTTTGCGAACAGGGGACAGGGAGCCTGGCAACATGCTTACAATCTGAGCAATTTTCCTCTTTGTAGCAATTGCTTCCTGGCTAATTTTCGTCTGTTTGTCACTAAGAACAAGCAACTGAGACTTAATTTGCTGGATAAGATCAGCGCCAGTTGGGGGTGGTCCTTCTTTGAAGTCATTGTGTTTGTCACGAAGCTCAGCAGAAGGGGTATGAACATTGATCTTAATGAGATCATCCTTCTTTGTCTTGATGCCATTTTGGTGTAGTAGGAGTGTGATAAGTCCGGGGTATGGTAGACTAGCAGACTTAGTAATCAGGTCTCGTGTGTAACCTAGCATCCTTTTCAAAACAAGCAGACCAAAATTCATTAATTCAATACCAGAGTCAATGCAGAATAAAAGTTTACCCATCTCAAGAGAAGGCTGAGAAGCATTGGTCGTCGGCAGGATGTTAGCACGACAGAAGTAGAACAAGCAGTGGAACTTTAAGGTCAAATCTGACACACTGCACTTCTTTCGTCCAAAGCCGAATTCCTTCTCATTCGAGATAGTATGAGCAATATCAGCAGAAGAATAAGGCAAATACTCCAGGGGGTCTCCAAGGTCGTCGTTGGGCGCAAGTTCTAACAACGAATTGATTACATCAGGGGTTAGATCTATGAACTTGCCACGAATGTACATCTTACCGAACCAAGGAGAACTTTTGTTCAGGACTTCAGGGTGCAAATTTGCGTAGAATTCCCTGACCAAAACTGGAGAATAGGCTTTGAAAATCTGTGCCCATTTCAGCAAATGCCTCTCCTCAAGAAATTCATCAAACCCTAATTCCGTGTAGGTTGAATGAACAAATGACTCCTCTGGAATGAACTTCCTGTTAACAAGATCTGTAGTTCCAAAAATCATCATTTCCTTGTTGAAGTAGGTCATATTGAATGGTTTCTGAGATTGCAAGTCCCTCGAGGACTTCTCTAGAGTTCTGCGCGTTCTGGGTCATTTGGACGCTGTGGCAACATCACTTGTAGATGAACTTCGCTTCTTCTTCTTCTGAGTAGATCGGGTAGCAGGGCGTCGGACCTCTGTTTCAACATCCGCTTGATCAGTAGCATCCGGCTCATTGTGCGGCAGAATATGATCTTCTTCTTCTCGAACATTTTCGGCTCCAGGTTCAGTAGGGTTAGGAGTATTTTCAGTAGGATCGGGAGAAGAATCTTGAGTAGGGTTTGGAGTAGGATCAGCAGGTAGGGGCTAGTAGGAGGAGTGGGAAGCATTGCAAGTAGGGGCTCGGCATTTTCAGCAAACTCAGTGAGTTGTTGTGCAGTAGCTTCAGTGGAAGTTTGAGAAGCATTTTCGGCAGCAGCATCAGGTTCCTCAACATTTTCAGAGGGATTTTGGTTTTCAGAGGTTATAGGGGGTTCCGAGGTAATTGGGACCTGTTCAGAACCTTTCTCTGGCAGGTTTGTTGAGGAAGAGGAAGCCATTGCTATGGAAAATCTGAAAACTCAAACTTAAAATTGAAACTGTGATAACAATGAAAAACAAACACTGATTTAAAGAGGAAAGGAACGAAGACGAAGAGGCAAGAGAGACGGTTTTCCCTGACGTGCGACGTGACTGGAAGGCGTCAGTTTTGCAGTCATCATTACTGTGAAGACGACGGTTTCTAATAACTCTATCCGAAAGTATTTTGGGCCTACAAAAACTCATGGGCTAGATCAAGTGTAAATTATGTAAAATAAGCATAAACAAGATCAAAATTAACTAGAATAGCAAAGGCCCATAGTAGATCTAAGTGATTCAAACCTTTCACCGTCGAGTGCCTTTGTAAGGATGTCAGCACATTGTTCTAACGTCCCAATATGTTCAATATTGCACACACTGTCTTCGACCAAGTCTCTTATAAAATGATACCTGATATCAATGTGTTTGCTTCGACTATGTAGAACAGGATTCTTTGAAATGTTAATTGCACTTGTATTGTCACAATAAACCTTAAAATCTTCCTTCTTAACCCCATAATCACTCAAAATCTGCTTCATCCACATCAATTGAGAACAGCAACATGTTGCAGCTATATACTCAGCTTCCGCGGTTGAAAGTGCAACAATATTTTGCTTCCTAGAAAACCAGCATACAAGATTATTCCCAAGGTAGAAACATCCTCCTGCCGTCGATCGTCTGTCGTCACAACAACCAGCCCAGTCCGAATCTGTGTAACCTATCAAGTCCAAACTTGACCTTTTAGAAAACCAGATTCCCAATCCAAGAGTACCTTTCACATATCTCATGATACGTTTAACAGCTTTCAAATGCACTTCCTTAGGATTTGCTTGAAATCTAGCACAAACTCCCGTGCTAAAAGAAATGTCAGGTCTGGTTGCTGTCAAGTAAAGTAGACTCCCAATCATGCTTCTGTATAATTTCTGATCTACACTTGCTCCTTGATCATCCTTTGAAAGTTTCTGTGATTGACCTTGTGGAGTCCTAGCAACTTTGCTATCTTCCAACTTGAATCTCTTCAACATATTGTATGCATACTTTTCTTGACAAAGAAATATTCCATCCTTCATCTGCTTTATTTGAAGTCCTAAGAAGTAAGTCAACTCTCCCATCATGCTCATTTCGAACTCTGATTGCATAGCCTTGACAAAGTCGTTTCTGAGATGTTCTGACGACGCACCAAAGATAATGTCATCAACATATACTTGTGCAATTATGAAGTGGTTGTTCTCATGTTTCACAAACATCGTCTTATCAGCTTCTCCTCTCTTATAACCATTGCAAATCAGAAATGAAGATAGTCGATCGTACCAAGCTCTAGGGGCTTGCTTAAGTCCATAAAGTGCACCTTTCACTCGATAGACATGATTTGGTCGAGTCGGATCTTCGAAACCAGCAGGCTGTGCTACAAAAATCTCCTCTTTGATCTTCCCATTTAAGAAAGCTGTTTTTATATCCAATTGATACAGCTTAAAATCCATAGAGCATGCAAAGGCTAATAAGATTCTCACAGCCTCCATTCTTGCAACAGGTGCAAAAGTTTCTCCATAATCCAAACCTTCAATTTGAGTAAACCCTTGAGCTACCAAACGAGCTTTATTCCTTATAATGTTTCCTTGCTCATCAGTCTTATTCCTAAAGACCCATTTCGTACCAATAACATTAATGTTCTTCGGTTGTTCCACCAGTTCCCAAACATCGTTTCTTTCAAACTGGATCAACTCATCCTGCATGGCGGCTATCCAATATTCATCATTGAGTGCTTCAGAAACATTCTTAGGCTCCACTCTGGATATAAAACAATTTAATCCAACTAATTCTCTGTAATCGACCTTCTTGCTTCTAGTCAACCGTTGAGCACTAGGATCACCAATAATATCTTTCTGTGAATGATGCTTTAGAGTCCTTGGTCCTCTTCTCTTATCAGATATATCAGCTTTAGGACTTGAATCTGTATCCTTAGAATTTTCTTCATTATCAGCTTCTTCATCATCATCAATTACAATGCCATCAGACGGTTGTTGACTGGATGTACCAACATCAGGTACGGCTGGGGCAGTATCAACACTAGGGACTGCATCATCATCATCTCCACTAGGTAAACAATATTTATCCTCAAAAAGGACATTTACTGTTTCAATAACCTTTCTGGATTGAATCAGATACACTCGATAAGCTCTTGAGTTATTGGAGTAACCCAAAAACCAACCTTCTTCAGCTCTAGCATCGAATTTCTTTATCTGCTCTCTATCCCTGTACACAAAACATTTACATCCAAAAATATGAAAATACTTAACAGTAGGAGTATTACCGTTCCAAATTTGATAAGGAGTGTTGTTAGTATGGGGTCTTAACAACACACGATTGACAATATGGCAAGCTGTATGAAGTGCTTCGGCCCAAAATGACTTTCCAAGTGTAGTAGCATGTAGCATTGAACGAGCCATCTCTTGTAAAGTCTTATTCTTCCTCTCAGCAATCCCATTCTGTTGTGGTGTCTTTGGAGCTGAAAATTCATGAAAAATTCCATGGTTGTTGAAGAAAAGTTCAAACTCCTGGTTCTCAAATTCTCTACCATGATCTGATCGGATCTTTTGAATTTTGGATTGCTTTTCATTCATCAACTTCAGGCTCAGCTTTTCAAAGTGTTGAAATGCTTCATCTTTACTCCTGAGAAAACACACCCAAGTGAATCTTGGAAAATCATCAACACAAACTAAAACATACCTTTTGCCATTTAGGCTTTCGGTTTCTGTTGGACCCATAAGATCCATATGGATTAGTTCTAGGCAGTGATTTGTATAGATTCCATCTGTCTTCTTATGTTGAGCTCGGGTTTGCTTTCCTTTAGAGCAATCTACACAGGTAAAATCTTTGTTGTTGTGTAGTTTAGGCAGACCTCCGACAGCAGCAGAACAACTCAGCTTGTACAGTGTTTGATAGTTGAGATGTCCAAGCCTCTTGTGCCATAAGTTTGTGAGGTCATATAAGCTTACAAGTGCCTGATTTAGTTTAGCTTCCAAAGTGTAACAGTTGTTCTTAGAACGTTTGCCTGTCATGATGTTGTTTCTCCTGTGATCAAATACTTGACAAAGAAACTTATTAAAAATAACAAGAGAATCTTCATCACATAATTGACTAATAGAAATGAGATTAGTAGTAAGCCCTTCAACATGATAAACTCTAGAAAGTTTAGAAAGTTCACCATCCTTTACTTTACCATAGCCTGTGATCTTGCTTCTAGCACCATCACCAAAGACCACATCTCCACAGTCTTTGTCTGTAAAGTTTTTAAGAATCTCCTTACTACCTGTCATGTGCCTTGAACAACCTGAATCGAAATACCATTTTCTAGAACGTGGTTGTTGCTGCGAAGATAGAACAACAAGACATTTACTCTCCTTCCTCTTGGGCATCCACTCCATTTGAATTCTGATCTTCTTCTTTAAATCTTCATGAGGCCAGACCACTGGACGACCATTCATGAGATCACGAACAATTCTCATGCAGGTTTCAGCTGTGTGACCAGGTAAATTGCAATAGAGACAATCTCTACGTCGTTTAGGTGATGTAGGAACATCCTGGTGTGATAGTGAGCTTGACTCATTATTCAGATTTCCACCACTAACGAACATCCTTTTTCCAGTAGATCCTTGATTCTTATAGCCAATTCCAGTCATGTCTTTGTGACTCTTTCCAATGGACAGAACTTCATCCAATTTGCCTTTCCCTTTAGTCAACTTCTCCAAGTCAGCAACTCGAATTTTCAATTTGATAGATTCCTCCCTGAATGATTCCTTCTATTTAGTCAAGGTAGTAATCTGAAGTTTCACTTCATCATACTTTCCTCTAAGAACCTTCAATTCATCAATAGCCTTAAGTTTGTCAGCTTCAGCTTTGTCCAAAGTCAGATTGATGTCAGTGAGTTGTTTCGACAACTTCTCATTCTCCTGTACTGCTTCATCATACTCCTCTTTGAGTTCTTCATAGATATCAACTAGCTCTTTATAGAGACTACCTGATTCAGCTGTAACAATAGAAGAAATATCAGTGATTAACTGTATTGACTCAGAGTTACTTGTAGAAGGGGTAGGACTGGCTTCTCTTGTCACAAAAGCTACAACATCTTCTTCATCACTGGATTGTGCATCCTCAGGTTCATCTTCAGAATCATCTTCATCGCTTAGTGTAGCTTGAAGTGCCTTTCCTCTCCTTTTCTTGGCAGTAGGACACTCCTTTCTGACATGGCCTTTTCCATCACATTCGAAACATCTTATCTCAGAAGTTTTGTCAGATTTATCATCATCTCTATCCTTCTTAAATTTCCTGAACTTCCCTTCAGTTTTCTTCTCAAACCTGTTGTTCTGCTTCTCGATCGTCATCGGGTTGTCAGAACATCGGTTCTTCTTCTGAAATTTCTTGAAATGCTTATTCTGAAGCATTTTTCCAATTCTCTTGGAAAGTAAAGAAACCTTTTCTTCGAAGCTTTCAGCAGGCTCATCCTCAGCTTTGAATGCAATGTTCTTGGTTGATTTCTCTGAGGCCAAATGATTGATTTCGTATGTTTGAAGAATGCCGACTAATTCTCTCAAGGACATGGTCTTGATTTTCTCCACTTCTTCAAGGGCTGCCACTTTCGCAGAATATTTCTTAGAAACTGTTCTAAGAAACTTCCTCACGAGTTTAGATGATTCAAAGGTCATTCCTAGAGCTGTTGCTTGATTAACAATGTCTTGAAATCTCCCAAAGTATGAAGTGATATCCTCATCATTCGTCATCCTCAAACTGTCAAAGATCGATTCAATCCGTTGTAGTCGCGTTGTCTTGACATCTTCAGAACCTTCATGTTGAGTCTCCAAGAAGTTTCAGGCTTCATGAGCAGATGTACAGTTTGCGATCATCCTGAATTGCGCTTCGTTCATTGCGCCACTGATAGCATTAAGCGCTGTGTAATTCGCTTGTCTCGCAGTTCTCTCGGCCTGAGAAAGTTCGGCATTGGTTGCCGGTCGGGTTGTTGTAGTGGTTGTTTCTCCTTCACCAGTGCGAACTTCTCTCGTCGGTTGAGTCCATGGCTCCAAGACTGAATCCCAAACACCATCTCCCTGTGCCAACAGATAATTCTGCATCCTAGCTTTCCAATACGCATAATCGCTTCCATCGAACAATGGTGGACGGGTGTTAGACGCTCCTTCTCGGTTCATGTTTCTTGAAACTTCGAATCTTGAATGAATGGAATTCCTCAGCTACTTTAGAGGATTAGCTCTGATACCACTTTGTAGGTCCCCTCAATTGTCAAGATTCAGTTATGGTTGTTTACGCTGTGTTCTAACTACGCAAATATAAAAGCAGTAAAGAAACGCAAACAATTTGATGACCCAGTTCGGTCCTTCCGACCTATATCTGGGGGATACCAATCCAGGTGACTCCACTAGACTGAAAATCACGAATACAGACTTACTATCCAAAAACCTAACTCAAGACCAACCTCAAACACTAGATGATCGAACCTAGTTGAGCAGACGTCGTTGGAACTCCCCCTCAACACGCCTGTAGGAAACTCCCCTAGTTGCAATCTTCAAGGTCAGATCTCAGTCTGTCATTCACCATGATTTTCATCTCTTCACCGGATTGCTCCAGATTCTTTCAATTGTAGAATGCTCAAATATCTTCAGATATCATCGATGTATTCCCTTTCTTGATTCACGATTCTTCTCACAAAAATATTCGACTTAAATCTTGAAGAACATACAAAAAGACTCTCTCTCTATATCTCTGTAATCTAAGGAATGAAAAATACTTCTCTATGTAAAACTCTAACTCGATTACAGACTCTGCAACTTAAATAGAAAAATACAAATAACTGCCAGCAGAGTTAAAGTCGTCGTCAACCTGATGTGCCAACACCTGAGAAATCATCTCAATGAAAAGTATATGGTTAGGTTGTCAAGACAATGTACTAACATCTTGCATTCCAAATTTAGAATTTTGCAAATCTTTCAAATCTTTGTTGCATCTATAAATACCTCCATTCGATAGCCTCCAGCAAAAAAAAAAATAAATAAATAAAAAAATAGACAATCCATATCCGAGTGCCGAAACTCTGTCGGATTGAAGCCGGAGGCCGTTCATGCATGGTCGTTGCTGGGTAGGATTTATTCTCAGATTTTCACAATGTAGTCTATTGGCTTGCACGCCACTTTTTAATTCTTGTAAGAGTTAGATGCATGCAATTTTATTTTCAATCCACAAACCCTAGGTAGCCAATTTCCCAAATTCGTTCTGTGGATTTTTTGTTTTTGAAGTTTTCGTTTAGAATTAATCCAGATCCGTTCAAGTTGATGGATGTTGGTCCGGATTTCAATGTGTTCACCTTCGAATTTTTCATTCTTGAATTCCTTGTGCATCGTCTCTGGTATGTTCTCTTGTTCTTGAAATTTTATTCAATATTCATGATGAGAATTTGATTAACTATTTCCTGTTTTGATTCCGCATGTTTGTAGCCCTTATTTGAATTAATTTGTTCGAGTCCTATGATCGTTTGCATTCTTGGTTCTTTGAATTGTGTGTTTACGCATGCATATTTAATTAATCCAACCCATATTCTTATTTTATTTTTGAAACCCAAATTTGTGCTTGTAAAAAAAAAAAAATTATTCTAGAGTTTTTGTTGAGATTCGGGTTGCATAGGGTATGGCAAATTTGTAGTACCCAAATAATGTGAATCGAATTAAAACTGGAACTTAAGAAAAATTTTCTATGTAAATACAAGAGATGTGAGTTGGAGAGGAGACGAGTGGCATGCTCCATTCGAATCACTCGCGGCACATTTCATCCTCTTCTTTTTCTTTTATTTCTATTTCTCTACATTGTCCTTCTGCCTTGACCCGACTTATTTATTTTGGGTCACTTGAGTCATTTTAAATCTATAAATATAATTGTGTGCTATAGTGTCTAATTATTTATAAATATTTTGGGATCCTTCCCGTGGACAATTAGGAATAAATTTTTATACAGATGACCTTGAATTAAATTTCCAATTGTCTATTTCTAAATTTCGGATCTAAGTAAGGAGTAATTTTTTCTGGTTATGAGTAATTCAAATTCGATCGAGGGTTAATTTAAAAAGACTTAAACAGAGTCAGTGATTAGGTTTACTCTAGGCCTAAAAAGATCTATTTCTTAAATTGGCGTTTAGTACCTGTCGTTTAAAAGGGAATAACTTTCAAAATTTATAAATTCTTTTAAAATACTACTTTTTGAAATATAGTATTAGTTAGTCGTATCATGGATTTTCAGGGCAACTGGGCTATGTGCCATGAACACTAATTAATACTAGACATCAATAAATAGGCCTTGATGATTTTCTTAAATAACGGGGAGTAATTTTAACATAAATTTCTTTTGCCAAACAGTTTATTAAAAATCCAAATGGGCACTTGGTTGGGAGGAATTAATTAGTAGTTCCTTACCACATGACTCTGACCCCACAATTCACAGGAATTTCCAACCGCGTTTTACCGAAAGGTAAAAATTAAGTTCCAACTTGTTAGGATTGGGTTTTGCAAAACTCCAAGTGATAAATATTTTAATTGCTTTCTTTACCGCTTTCTTTATTGCTTTCATAGAGGTCACTTGGATGTATTGTTAAGATCACATATAGCAAACTTGGAAATAATTAGCAGTTGGATTTGGAAATTTAGTAATAGTTTGGGCGTGACCGAGAGGAATAAGTGTATTTAATCCTACTCTGGGGAGATGGATTAGATATTGCTTTCCACCTTAAGTAAGTGATGAGACCTGGTAGGTATTCATGAGCTTAAGGTATTCTAGAAATTCGAGGTGTTTTAAATGTACGCAAAATTAATTTTAAGTACCTGTCTGTCAAAAGGGAAAATAATTAGGGATGTGTGAGTGATTATCTAACCAGGGAATTAATTCAAGACTAAGATCCGAATCATTAGAATGGAAGTTTGATATGCAAGTCTACACCTTGTCCATTTTTCTTCTCCTCAGTCCTTCTGTCTACATTGCATGGTTCATTCTCTTTGCATACTTCTTTGCTTTCTAGAATAGACTTTAAAGTTTACCAACCTTAGAATGTTAGGAAATCACTCCCATCAAATGCGAGTAACTGAGTAGAAAATTTAGCAGAACGACGTTGGCCCTGCTTCTATCGCACATCCTCCAATGAACGATCCGGTCTTACCTATAAATTACTGCAACTTTGACAA
Source organism: Hygrophila difformis (assembly GCA_030278955.1). Classification (NCBI taxonomy): domain Eukaryota; kingdom Viridiplantae; phylum Streptophyta; class Magnoliopsida; order Lamiales; family Acanthaceae; genus Hygrophila; species Hygrophila difformis. Next base: position 52,260,270 of record JAOANR010000001.1, on the reverse strand, counting down.
CCGTGCGCTTTCGGTGCACAGTCTTCCACTATTAATAAAATTATTAACCACCCACACATTTTTGCTCAATTCTTTTAAAGGATGGTGAAACCCTTTTTTTAAAGCATTTCTAAAAGGTGGTGGAAGAACTGTCAAAGTTTCAATATGCACACCAGTAGCATCTCAATTCATTAAGAATGTAAAATCATGTATTAGGGAGAATAGAATTAAACAAAAAGTAATAGGCTTCTGTTAACGGTGAAAATTTGGGAGAAATAATTTCTCTTTTATTGAAGAACTTGGAGAAGATTACAGAAAAACTAGCAAAAAGTGAATACAGGAATTGTAAGAAATCAGTAAAGGAATTTGGAAAACGGAAAACAGTAAAATGCATAAAAGCTGTAAAGAAAATAAAATAAATAAAATACGGCTCTTTTGGAGAGTGTTGAGGATGTCTTTGCAAGTGGTGCCACACCGCATATATATAGTGGTGAGGGGTCTTCAAGCTACGAACTCTCCACCTTGATCTCGTCTTGATTTGTTTCCTTAGGTGGCGTCGATCCTTGATTTGTTTCCTTAAAGGTGGCTCCATCCTGATCTTGTGTGAAGCTCCTCACCTTGAAGACGTGTCCTCTCTTCCGGGCATATCTTCACAGATTGGGTTGGGTCCTCTCTTCCGGATATATCAGACTGGACTTTGAAGATGCGTCCTCTCTTCCGAATATATCTTCACAGACTGGGCCTTGAAGATGCGTCCTCTCTTCCGGATATATCTTCTGGGCCTTGGAGATGCGTCCTCTCTTCCGGATATATCTTCATTGGGCCTTGAAGATGCGCCCTCTCTTCCGGATATATCTTCACAGAGTGGGCCTTGAAGATGCGTCCTCTCTTCCGGATATATCTTCACAGATAGGGCCGAACAGTTTTCAAATAATAGATGGGTCTTTTAACATTATATTAACAGAGATGGACCTTAATATTTTTCTTTGGGTTAACAGATGCCCCCCTCGCGCATTTTGTCTGATTAGCATTTTAAGACAAATTTGCGCGCTTAAGTTCGGATTTGGAGGCCCAGGCCCATTATGCCTCATCCTCTTCTCTCTCCGGCTGCCGGCCACCACCAAGAGGATCCAGCCGCCGTTCGATATCGCCGGGCACCATTGCCCCATTGTCGCCGGAGCTGCTATCGAGGATTTAGGGTTTCTTTTGCCGCGATCTGCCATCACCGGAGTGTCAAACCCATCACCAGAGTGTCAAGCCACCAGCTCCCTTTCATGGCTGCAGAGGCCGCCGCCACCTTCTTGTGGGATAGGGAGGCCGCCGTTGAAAGCCGCCGTCGGGATCGCCACCGGGCGCTGCCTCCTTCTCACTCGCCGGCCGCCACCTTTGTTGGATAAGGAAGCCGCCGCCTCCTATTGCTTGGAACGAGCCGTCGGGCCGCCACCTGCCAGCCTTGGCCGCTGGCCGCCACCCTACACCCGGAGGGCCGCCATCCCTTGTGCTTGGAAGAGGCCGCCACCCTACACCCGGAGGGCCGCTATCCCTCGAAGGCCGCCGCCATCTCAACGTGAGGCCGCCATCCTGCACGGGCCGCTGCTGCTTTGAAGATAAGGGCCGCCATCCTTGCACGGGCCGCTGCCATCTCAACGTGAGGCCACCACCCTGCAACAGCAATACTTTGTTCTGCCGGAGTTCATCCACGCACCTCAAAGTAGTGGCATTTGCAGAATGAAAATCTACACATTACCAGACTTTTTGGCTGACTTACAGCATCACCATCTCTTCTGCACGTCCAGATATATTTAACTCTTTTTGAGCCCATGTGGTATAACTCTGCTACGCCACCCCCTCTATCCAACTCAATACTCATCTCATTCCACCTACGCCCTCTCTTTTAAAAGGCTGGGCGATATTGTTTCGCCCTCAAACAAATCAACATTTTGCTATATCCATTGTTCAATCCTTTCCTCCCCATTGGCCCCCCTCCGTGCCAGTTGTGTGCCAGTTCAATAAACTCCGATAAAGTAAAAATTACCTCCCCCTCGTCATTCCTTATTACCCCTCCAATTCCTGCTGGGCCCGGATTCCCCATAGAGGAGCCATCAGTATTAATCTTCCACCACCCCTTCATTGGTCGTTCCCACACCAATCCTATTCGATTCACCCCTGCTTTCCTTCCCCTTAGTTTAGTTAACCCTCCAGGGAAAGCTGACTGCGTATTTCCCATGCCTGTATTACTGGTATTCACCACAGCCCCCCACCATAATCCACTTCTCCATTGGACTTCATCCGCCATTATCTGTTTAAATGGTAGTTTTCCTTTGAAAATTAAATCATTCATATATTTCCAAACTGTCCAAATTATAGCCCAGCCTGTCCTAACTCATAGATCTGAAAGTGCATCTTCTTCTCCAAAGGGAATCGTCACGTTGATTGGAATAATCCTCCAACCAAATCAAAATTATGTGGACTGAAAAGTAGGTTACTTTGATTGCCCACGATCGACACTTCTTGGAGAATCAACAAGATTGATTCAGGAAGATGAACCCAATAAAAGAAATTAACATGTTCTTTTCATATTTCGCACAGTACAAGAAACAGAACAGCACAAATTTTACTCATAGTCACACATACATGAAACAAGAGAAAGAAATAAAAGGCGTGGATCATCGGAAAGACTTCGACAGCCCCCCACCCTTCTTGCATCCGTCGGCGACAGGCTTCGTGCAACGAAAACGTACGGCGGCGTTGACGAAGCACAGCAGCGGCATCGACGAAGCACAACAGTGGCGGTCGGCGGCTTCCCGTGGCGCACGAAACGGTGGCGCTCTCCCTCCTCTTTGCGGGCTTCGGACGGCGGCGGCCTCCTTCGTGCAAGCAACTTCAGCGTCAGAAAATGGAAGGCGGCGTCGACGAAGCACAGCAGTGGCGGGCGGCGGCTTCTCTTGGCGCACGAAGCAGCGGCGCTCTCCCTCCTCTTCGCGGGCTTCAGAGGGCGGCGGCAGAATACAGCTTTGGACGGCAACAGCCTCCTTCGTGCAATCACTCGACCCTATTTATGGAAGAATACCGACCACGGTACCTAGGCTACGCGCTAGACATACTTATGTGCTGCATTTAGGGTAGATAGACACTTTAGGCCATAACATTTCATCTCATCATCCATCATTCATCTTATTTTATTTTGCAGTGTATGACGTGGTTGAAGCACCGGTATGGGACAGTGTGATGTTTAATTATTTAATTTTGCAATTATATAAAATGTTAATTAATCTACTAAATTCTTTTTCCCTGTTTTCCAGCTGTTCCTACGCTTGCTCAGTATATACTGACACCTTGCATTTTGTCTTTCTTATAGATACTCCCGATGAAGACGCAGAGCATGATCATGGTGATGGGTTTGGGTTGAGGATCTAGTAGGATTGTATTTCTATGTCTTGACTCAATTATTGTACTAGACTCTATGATTACCTAGCCGTGAACCAATCATTGTCATTCCTCCTTGTACTTGGTATTTTGCACAGGTTGATGTGAGTACCTGTAACACCTCGGTTTTGATAACCCAGGGCGGGATGCCACTGCCACACCTCCCTAGCAAGACACGACTTCTTCGAGCTTGCTAGAGAGATGCAAAGCTAAGGTATTTCAGGAATAAAATATTTAAAACAAGCCCATGCATAATAAAAATTTAAAGTACAAAAATTATTCACATGCAATAATTAATTATATAGCAGCAGAAATGTAAATAGGGCCAACATGACCAAAACACGGGTTAAAAGGCCCGTAATCCAATTCATATAAACGAGAAATGAATAATGTTCCCAAAAATCTCATGCATGCTCATGCTCATGCATACTAGATCTCCGTATTCTGAAAGAAAAGAAAATACAACGGTTTGGTCAGTATAATCATACTGAGTAAGTTAACCCATAGCATACAATAACGGGGTTTTAAAGCCTTTAATTAATTTTAAAAAACATGAGTTACCTCTAGCATGATCTCATACTTTACACAAATTAATTCGGCTAACTCAAAAGATTAAATTGCATAATTTAAAAGGCATGGATTCCAGAGGATCATAAGTATAACTTTGCAAGGTAAATAAATAAATGACATAATTTAAAAGCAAAAATTTAAATAATAAGGTAATTTAAGTCTTTTAGTGGTTCCCGCTACTTCCATATAATGTATCTCAAGTTTCTCACGATTGCATCGCAATATCAACAAGTTTAGCCGGTAGTCCGGCGGCCGCAGCCGTATCCGCCATACCCAGTACCACTCTGGAGCCTCGGGAAACCCATACAGATACTCCCGAGAGTGTAGGCCCTACATATCTCGCCGTTTTGGCATAATTTCTCATATTTCGCGCGGGGTCACCATCGTCCATATAGGCACGAAGTAAATAGTTAGCAGGACACCCTGCAGAGCACTCACCCCCTAATTCATTTTTAATCAAGTCGTAATGGGATTTTGAAAATTTGTGTTTTAAATTTTGCGAAAGAACGTTCGTTTGTTTGTTTAGAAATGACCAATTTCTCCATTTCACAAAATATGATTTCCATATTGTCGTTGTTCGCGCCTTTTTCGTTTAAAAATTCATTTCAAGGTCAAATGAGTTGAAAATTTCACAGTAGTTCCTGAGCATCTCAATGAACAAGTTTTGTATTTTAAGTTTTTCAAAACTAGGTAAGGAAATGAGTCAAAAATTTAGATTTCCATAAGAACTACATGCTGTCAGAATTCAGATTATGGAAGTGTTTAAAAATTCGACTTTTGAATCCTTAAAAGAACTCCAAATTTCACGAAATTTTACAGGCTACTTCAAGACTCGTTTATCTATAGTTTTCATTTTTACCACAACTTCTAATTCGGCTTAAATCTAATGTCAAAATAGCTAAAAAGTTCAAAAATCAAATCTGTCACCATTTAAGAATTCAGTAAGAATGCAGGTTCATCCGGATCAGATCGGGCATTGAATCTTGATGAAAAATTACAAAAATTTTATACAGTGTAGATCTACCAAAATTGAGAAGAACACACAGTTTCCCTATCCTGCTCTTATTACACTGCTTGCAACTTCTTGTCATTTTCTGCCCATTACTGAAATATTCATCAAGATCAAGCAGCATTTACTTTCGGACAAGCTGAAAGGACTCCACAATGACTTCAAGCATGGTCCTCAGAAACGTGGTTCTGAACTTGTGGATTATGTTCGGGCTTAACTGCAGCAGGTCAAGCGGGAGCTGGCTCAACCGAGTGACAGGCAGATGGGGTTGAAACGCAAGGTTCGAAAGTTGGTTGCACTACTGCCATCTTCTTTTGAAGCTCAACCTGAGGGGGAGGCTGATTCGGAAGCGACTCTTTGAAATGACCAAGTAAGGGGGAGTATCAGTGGAAGGGGATTGTTGTTCTAACAACTCTGGCACAATTTCTGATTGTTGGATTCTGAAGATACTTTGTTATATTTTGGGATTACTGGTTTTCTGGTCTGTATTAATTGATATTTGGATATTTTGGATTTCTAATTCCGTGATGATTGATGTTTGATTGGATTATTCCTACTTTTCTCATGATCTATCTCTTACGGCTGATGGTATGCACATTCCTAGATGTCTATCATTTTTTATGCATATTGATGATTTGTTATATCCTAATATTACTAGATTAGATCACTTCATGATATATCTTTTATTGTCCTGTACTTTCCACTGCATTTATACTTGGCCCGATCATCTCCACAAAGGGGAAGGTTGTTAGGGAAATTTATCGATTCTGAAGATGTTTGCAGACAATGCCGTTGTTGTGACAATCCTTCAACAACGTGTGTATCACTTCACTGAGAAAGTACAGAAAGGACAGTTACGTGGCCACTTCCCTTAGCAGCCTTTTAGGGGTTTTGGATGGGTTTTAGGCAACTATAAATACCTGGTTTCGTCCTTGTAATTCTAGGAGAATTCCCAGCCGCATTTCAAGGAGAATAACAGAGCATTTCAAGATCCTTCCCTGCCATGGTGATCTAAGGGAAGCTGGATATTTAATTCTCCTCGGTTCGTTGTTGACAGAAGACGAAAACAACCATTCCTCAGCTGGTATATTTCTTGTTGTCTTCATGTTGCACTCATATGAGGATTTCAGTTTGTGTTTAAATTTTTCTTGACATATATCATGTAAACACGAACCGGATTTTATTGGGTGTTTTATCACCACTGTACTGATTTAGATCTCTGTAGCTAGATATATCCAACATCATTCTAACATCTGCTAGTGAATTAGATTTAGCAATTGGGTGGATTTGTGAGGCTCCCATTTGTTTCCTTAGTCCATTGGAGGGATAAGGAAGTTCACCGGAATGTAAGGATGTGTAGAACGGGTTGATGTGTATTCGACATGATGGGAGGTGATTTAGTGAAAACCTGGTTTGGAGCCCTCAGACGTAGATCTATGGATCGAACTGGGTGACCAAATTGTGGTGTTCTTTATTTTTATTCCGCACTCTGTTTGTGTCTGCCTTGGTTGTTATTTGCATGTTGTGAGACTCCGCTCAAACAACACTCACAGGGTTTTATATACTAGTTTGGGCCTGTCAGATTAAGATATTTAGACACCACACGTAAATCTGTAACCAAAATCCCCTTTTTGCGCGATTTCTGAGATCCGAACTTTTGGACCTTTTCGAGTCTTCAACCCAAAAAACTTAAACCTACAAAGTTGTTCCTAATATCATGGAGAGTATTGTGTAAAAATTTCATCAATTTTGGTCGCTGTTTGGACCCTCAAATCTGATCTGGTTTCTCTGTGTATATTATGACATTTTCGAAAAAAACTGACAACGACCATAAATCGAGTTGGGGTGCGTTGTTCCTGGTGATCCAATTGGATTCAGAATTTATGATTCAACAAAAAATTTGTAGATAATCTCGTGTCTAGTATCTGCCTGTAAATTTTCATAATTTTTAAACCACATTTGCTATGTCAAATACTCGTTAAAAGACGAATTGCCATCTCTGAAATCCTGACAACATGTGTTTTGTGCGAAAAACTCGATTTTTGACTTAGATGCATACTTTATTTTGAAAAAGTTAAAGCATGAAAGTTGTTCGTTTAGGTGTCGAGGGTCTACAGTTTAAATTTCGTAATGAGCACCTTAAGGATGGATTTTTAAAGTATGAGTCTTGTTAAGTATTAATGGAATGGATGGATTAAGATTTTTCCACAAAAATCCTTACGAAATGCTATCAAATATTTTGAAACCCGTTACACTAGTTTGATTTAGATCTCCACCTACGAATTAGATGGTGAGTGCTTTGCAGGGTGCCCCTCTAACTGTGTCACGTCGTGCTTAAACGAGCGATGGAGATTTTATGGTATTGTACCTAATCGGCGACCGGCTCCCAGACCGCATCTTCCGGTCGGCCATTTTATGACCGTTGGTCAAACACCCATAGTGAAACGACGAAAATTACGACCGTTGATGTATTCGGTCGAAGAGACCGACCGATTTTCCGACCTCATGTAGGGCACTATATCTTCGCCAGATTCACAGTAATTTCGGAATCACGCAATCCCCCTTTCACTTTCACTCCCGAAAGTCACTCCATTTTCACCCTCGCCCAACACCGACCTGCACTTCCCCGACCACCACCGAACGAATTGAGCCGCAGCCACGCAGTTCCCGAGCCACCCCCTTGAAGCTGCCCAAGCGATGCACTGACCTTGGACCCCCCATCAACCGTGTGTTCCCACGTGAAGGTACTCCTCGCCACTTGTTCTTATTTATTATTTGTGTGCGTCGATTTCAACTATGGGTCATTTTATTCTTTCTTTTTTTTTTTTCTATAGCGCCAATTGCATCTTCTTTCGTTCATTGAGTGCACTGCCGTAGATTGTAATTTGTAGTCTTCATAGAAATTAATTTGTATGTCTTTATATGGCAGATATTGCTTCGGCAATCGGAGTACTTGATACTTGATAAATTGGATACTGTGAAACGTGGCATCCTCCTTCTAGTATAACGGGAATACATGAATGGATGTTTTTTATAATTGAGCGTTACTTTATTAAATTTTTTGTAGTAAAAGTTCATATCGACGTTCTAAAATTAAATTAATGTGTATAGTATTTTATGCGCACCTTTAAAATTAAAATTTGTATTTTAAATTATGCCTTTAAATTATTTTATTATTTTCGTCAAATATAATTTTTTTTATATTATATATCTGTGTGTTAAAGAGAAAATTTGAATTTAATTTAGAAAACCATTATTGTTATGTTAGAATTAATTTACTCAGTATTTTATATATTGATAAAACCCATTTTTTACTTTTCTTTTCAAAGTACAAAAAACATGCATAAGCACGTAGATGCACTTGGGCGGGAAAGGACTCAATAAAATTTAATGTTGCATTTTATTCGGACGTATATTATTCGATGCGTTTTGGCCATGTTAGCACATACTCTATTTTTCCCCTTTTATTTTCTTACTTGTTAAATGCATGGATGATAGACTATTATTTTAAATTTAATCTATTGGGCTTGATTTTTAAAATTTTATTTTTGAAACCCTTAGCATCTTTCAAGTGAGTTCGAATGAAGTCGTGTCTTGCTTGAAAGGTGTGATGGTAGCATTCCGGCGTGGGTTATCAAAACCGGGGTGTACGTTACACCAATGGTTCAAATCAACTCGTTTGAATATTATTCCACATCAACGGTCAAGATCCTACCAACACATAATTATGAAAATGAATTATTAATGTATATAACTATAAATAAAAATAAATTATTAATGAATTAAATATTAAGACAATACCTTTAATATGAAAATAATTATTAATGTATATAAATATAATTACAAATAATAATTTCAATTAAATGATTTAAATATAAAAAATTAAATATTATATATATATCTAAAGTATGTGTTAAAATTAATTGAAAAATAAAATATTCTATGAATAGTAAAGGGAATACCAAACGCAGTTGGCCTGAGTGGTATGGGGCTCTGGCAGCTTAAGCAAAGGTCTCGGGTTCGAGCCTTTGTGTATGCAGAATTCTGCTTTGGGAGAGGCAACCCTTCAATGCCCACCAGATCCTCGAGGGATTAGTCTTAGGTCCAATGTGGCCTGAGGATACCCTGGTATTCACCTAAAATAGTAAAGGGAATCAAAATGAAATATTCTATTCTAGAGGGAAATTTAGAATTTTGGATCGGACAGGGATAATGGAAAACTGCAAAATTTAGCTGTAAAATAGAGTTAATGTAATTTATAAAGGTGTGGGTTGGAGATGGCCTTACTCCATTAATACTCCCTCTGTCCCGTTAAAAGCGTCTCAAAACTTTTGGACACGGTATTTTATGTGGAATAGTTAGTATTTAATGTACTGGTAGATTAGTGTTAAAGTGGGGATAAATTAGGAATTTATGTGATGTGATTGTAATGAGTTTGAATTTTTAATTGATTTATTTATGTGTGGTGTGATAGTTGTGTGTTTGAAATTTTAATAAATTTATTTATTGATGTGATATGATGGAAGTGAGTTTGTAGTTAATTATTTCCAAAAAGGGAATGAGACAATTGGAATGGGACGGACCAAAAAAGAAAGTGAGACAGAATTAATGGGACGGATGGAGTATTTGTTAATCTACTATGCTATTCGGGATTGGGCTCTCTATTAAGGGTGCGTAAGAGGGCCACACCATACCCTCGATTCATAGAACTCATAGAACTCTGCTGATGCCCGAACAAACCCAATAATAAATAGTACATCATTTATAGTTATCCAAGTTATAGTCCAAATTTAGCATTGCAATATCCCATCCAATTTATTCTGCACTCACTCTCACACACATAACACATTCCACACACCATTCACAAACATGAGAGCTAACAAAGACTTGAATGTGTAGTACCCAACACCTTCAACACATTCAACACCCATATTACATAGTAGATATAATTTTTTAGGGAAGGATGATTCCAGACAGGCCAAAGTGACCATCAGCGATCAAGAAGTGGCCTGTGGGTCACTGAAGAAGCGGTTGATGGACGGCATGATCTCCGGTCGCCTATTGCGGACAAACTTCCTTAGAGCATGGTCCGCGTACTTCTGCCCTTCGTCGAAGTTCTCCAGCACCCCTGCTGCCCTGCCTTGCTTGTTCACCCTGCCGCGCACCATAAATACATATATAGATCATCATGTATGTCAAAACATGATCCAAGAAAACTAGACATTAATTTCATTTAAGATGAGAAGCAGGAACATGAATTGGATATAACTCAAATCAAAAGGGAAGATATTTTGTAATGAAGTACTACCATTTACTTGAAATATAAGGAATGTGTATGCAGTTTTGTTAGAGTAATTACACTATATCTAATCTAATTAGAAATATAAATGAATGGGGAGAAATAATTTATATTTATCCAATTTCACCCTGGATCAAATCTAATTGCTCATTCGTCTTTTAAAGAGGTCATTTTATTTTCTGCATAAAGTTCAATACATTTGTTTAACCCTTAATATTCCAAAGTGAAAGTGAAAATTATATAAAAATATTCTAAAGTGAAAGTGAAAATTATATAAAATATCCTTCATCCGTTTTTTTAAATGAAACAGATCTCATTTTCATCAAGTGTAATGCACATTTTAAACAATTAATACCAAAAGCTCGGGAGTAAAAATTATAAAAGTTTGATATTTAAATATATTAAGACGAGACGAATCCAACAAGATCACACTTGGCTATATTTTTTCTTGTATAACTATGATAAAAATCAAAGTCAAAATACTACAATAAACAGGTTAAATGGTAACACTTAAAAAGACGGAGAGAGAGTATATTTTTTTGGGTAAACCTGACACTCATGTGTCGTCAAAGATGTGTCGGAGCTCAAACCACACAAATTACAAATGGGGATCAAGAGGAGGGATAGGGGGCCTGGGGGGATTCGAACCCCCAACCTATGGTTAGGAGAAGGGGACTTGACGGCCAACCCCGAAACAAAATATTTTAAAACTATATATTAGATGATTCTAACAATATTAAGGCCCTGTTTGGCAAAACTGTTGAATCCAATCAGCAAATTTGTCTCACAATATGAGATAAAATAGCTTATTTAAAAAAGACAAAATAACGTAAAACAGTGTTCAAACAGCTCGTTTTGAAACCGCTGCAAATAGCAGCATTTTGAATTTTAGCTAGGCAAAAAGTTAGTCTTAAAATTGTCAAACAACTAATATTAACTAATTATTATTCACAGAATCGGTTATCGGCTAATTCCCAAACATGGCCCAAGTTAAATTTAAACAATAAACATTGTTAAAGTCAATTATACCCAATTATAGTGGAACACAGAGAGTATTGAACTAAAAAAACTTTCCATACTTTCCATATGCTGCTATTATGCACACATAAAAAGAGGTGTCCGTGCGTCTGTGTGAGAGTTTGTAGAGACTAGAGAAGAGTGAGGGGGCTGTAAAAAGGGGAAAAAAGAGAGACCTGACTTCAGGGTTGATGAGCATATTACGAGCCATTGAAAATCCACAGATCCCAGCAGCAAAACCCATGGCAGCAAACAATGGAAACACCTATACATCCAATACATACATACATACTTACTTAAATATCAGAATTCAGACAAGATACATGGGCAAAAAATTGCAAAATTAAACAAGAAGAAGAAGAAATTGTAGATGCCTCAGGTCTGATCCAACGGCTGGCGGTCGAAGCCATTTCGGAATTAGGAAAAAGATTGGATTTTTACAGCGTGGGCGTAGAAATTGAGAAAGAAATGAGGAGGTGCAGCAGGCAGGCAGGCAGGGCAGTTTGGAAAGCAGAATCAATGAGTGAGTGGATGAATAATGATGGTGCCTCTACGGGTTTTTTTTTAAAAAAAATACATTAAAGTGAAATAAATATAATAATCAAGTTGTGATTTTTATATTGGAGTAGTACTAATTATTGAAGTTTTAACTATTACGCCGAATGGATAAGATTCTTGGTATTGGGGTAGGAAGGGCTATGATTGGCTACAATTGGTAAACTCCAACAAGCCAATTGGTTCTAGACATGTGGCACCAAATATTTCCTTTCCTTTATTTATAAAAATATGAGATACATAGTAGAAAATAGATATGACACTTGGGATGGGAACTTACCTAGTAGTCCACTCCCCGGACCCCCAAATTATAGGTTGGGGGTTAGGGGTTCGAATCCCATTTAACTCTCTATAATTTTCTTTTGTTTCTTTTATAATTTATATAGCACTAGATTTTTTACCCGCGCTCCGCGCACGGGTATTAATTTTTTAAATATAAAATGAGAAATTTTATTATTTTAGTGTATTTATGAAAACAATATTTTTAATAAAATATAATTTCTATTATCTGTTTTTTAAATAACAGAAACAATAAATTTTTAAATTTTTTTCATAGTACATATACCACTAGGGGTGATTAACGAGTAGAGCTACTCGAACTCGACTCGGGACTCGGCTCGGAAAAAACTCGACTCGTACTCGAAAAATTCGAGTCGAGTCGAGTAGTCGAGTAGGAAACTCGAGTATCGAGCTCGAGCACGAGCCTATGTATATGATACTCGAACTCGAGTCGAGTAGTCGAGTCGAGTATCGAGTAGTCGAGTTGAGTATCGAGTACTCGACTCGTTTTTTTTTTTAAAAATTTTTTTAAATTTTTTTTAATTTTATAATAAAAATGCAAAAAAATAAAAAAAAATACTCGATAAGCTCGAGTACTCGACTCGAGCTCGAGCTCGAGACCGACAAAAAAAATAAAAAATAAAAAATCGAACTCGAGTAGCTCGACTACTCGACTTGGTTAAAAAAAAAAAAAATTACTCGAGCTACTCGAGCTCGAACTCGAACTCGAGTCGAGTCGAGCTCGAGCTTGAGCTCAACTACTCGACTCGAGCTCGAGCTCGAGCTCGAGTAGCTAAAATGCAGTCAAGTCAAGCTCAAGTACCCCACTACTCGAGCTCGACTCGACTCGTTATCACCCCTATATACCACAGTATAATTCAATTTTTTATGCAAATAAAATATAAATAGAAAATCTAATTCATGATTACCACCCCTACTATTATAAATATTATATGTACAATTAAATTGATTAAGTACTTTAAAACTTTCGTCTTTCTAATTGACTTTAATTACCCGCAAAAATATATTGATGGTATATATTATATGTATACAAAAGGAACATAGGTAGTATTAAAAATTATGCATGCAGATTAATAACATTAATTTTTGTGTACATAAAGTAGTATATTGAATTTTTATTACTCATGAAATACTTTTTTTATTTTATGTATAATATGTAGTTTTTCAGAAAAAAATTTACAATAAAAATTTAAATTTTAATCATTTAAAATATTTTTAGTCAAAATAGTATATATATATATATAGTATATTTATTTAAAGATTCGTTTATGTATTTTCTTTACTGTTTAAACCGGTAATATATACTCCCTCCGTCCCATTTATATTGTCCCGTTTGACTTTTTGACACTGTTCATTGTTCAACTTTGACTCGATATTATTATATTTATATATTTGAAAAAAATAGTCAAGTTTGGTCTTGTTAGATTCGTCTAATCGTATAGTTTTAGAATATATATTTTATATAATTTTTAGTTGTATATATTTTGAGATATTAACGATTAAAAAAGTGCATTGGATTGTGTGCAGAAATGAAATGAGACATTTCAAGTGGGACAGAGGGAGTATATTTTTATAAAAAAAATAATTATGACTTAAAAGGGCAATATAGGTATCACAATAAAATAGTGGTTTCAAGATTTATTATATTATATTCTAATATTAGGAATAAATGGTGGAGATTAACATATTTTCAATCCTACGGCCATGAAATTTTAGGATGAAGTGATTTTACTTTCTAAACATTTGATATACATCTTTATGAAAGATATACATATCTTTGAGGTAAAATTTCTGTATTAACCCATAACATATAATTTTTATAAATAGATTAATTATAACTTAAAAGGGTACTATAGTCAACACAATAAAACATGCTTCCAGGATTTATTATAGTATAGATTAGAGGTGTCAAACAGGGCCCGTGTGGCGAACCGGGCCGGCCCGTGTGGGCCTCCACATTTTTGGGGGCTTGAACGGGGCGGGCCTATATGGGGCGAGCTCTAAATACCTAGGCCCGACCCGCCCCACACGCGGGCTGCGGGTTATGCGGGCCGACCCACGGGCCTTTTAGTAATTTTTAAAAAACTAAATTTTTAATATAAAAAATAAAAAAGAGATATTTTTGTTGTAAATTAAGAATGTGAAATAAAGATTTTATAATTGATATTTAAAATTATAAATAGTTAAAATATGTATTTTTGACATAATTATTTACTTTAATAATGGGTTTGTTGAATAATTTTTTATAAAATTAAAGATTTATTAAAATTTGTAATACTAAAGATATGTATTATATTCTAAAAATATAGTAATGTTGACGATAAAAAATTTATAAGTAATGATTGAGTTGATAAAAATATTGGGTCTGACGGTTGGAGTCTTTAGGAAGTTAAGTTGTTTTGACATATAATTCAATAATTTTATATTTTAAAAATAAGATAACCAAACATAAATTATGAAAATTTACTTGCATTCACAAATTTTAATAAATAAATAAAATAACCTAGCTAAAAAAATTTAATAAATGAAATAATAAGGAATTTTAAACTTTTAAAAAAAACTAACACTAATAATATAGATAAGAAGATAAATATTAAAAAATATGACTATTTGTATTACAATTTAAAATTTTATAAGTAATCGAAATAATTATTTAAATATATATTTGGTGACTTTGTGGTAGACTTTGAATTAATCAAACAATATTCACTAACATTAAATAAATAGAACAAGGAGTAAAAAAACAAAGCCAAAGCCCGCGGGACGGGACGGCCCGCCCCGCAGCGGGCCCAACCAGCAAAAGCCCGCCCCACCGCAGGTCGAGCCTGCAAAAGCCTACAATAAACGGGCCTTAAAAATTCAAGCCCGCCCCGCATTTTTTACCTTGCGAGGCAGGCCGACCCAACGGGCCCCCAAATTGACAGCTCTATATAGCATTGGCTCCCACAATCTTTTTCCAGACATTTAATGGCTCCTCCAAAAAAGATAGCACCCTCCAAATTTTATTACTCCTTTATAAGCTTGTTCTCTCTGTTTGGACAAAGTGGGAATCACAAACAGTAAGCAATATGAGAGAATAGAACAACCATTTTCATGGATCAAAACAAACTAACAGAGAAGTGATACAATCATACACTGCGTAATGACGTACTCTACTACTAGGGATGACAATGGATCGGAGGTGGATCGGAGAAGGGTAAATCCACCTCTATCCATGAACATATATTGATAATCCAATGCATCAATCATCCATTTAAATCTCAACCAAAATCCATCCACCCATCAACCACGGGTAAAACGGATGGATCGGGTGTGTAGTGGATTTAAAACATGCATAAACTTGTAATCATTTTTTTCAAAGTCAGTTCATATTTGAACATCAAGAAGTCTGGAAAATTATACATGATTTAGAATATATGGAAACGAAGTGTAAACGAGATAGATGATAAAAGTGGAAAAGTCGAACACTAAGAATGAAGGGTCAAACGCTAGAATTATAAAACATGTTAAGGATTCTTGACATTAGGAAAATTAGATGATAAGCCCTCCCTTAGTAATGAGTGACGGAATTACGGGAAAATAGGGAAAAGAATGGACTGCGGAAGAAAATATTGAGCAAAAACTATGTTAGATTTTTTTACTAAAACATATGAGTATCTATATGTATATACTACATATACTTAATAAAAATATAACATGTGATGGATGGTTTGGATGGTGGATTGGATGATGGATCGGATGGTGGGTTGGATTAGCCTAAATCCATCTCCGACCCGATCCGTCACTCGATCGATCCATCAACCTATAAGAATCCACTATTTGTCGGATTTTCATCCATTTCATCGGGTCAAGTGGATCGGGTGGTGGGCGGGTGCAGATGAAATTGTCATCTCTATCCTTCTTTAACAGCAGGGCACTGAACTCGATCAACTCCAGTGTTTTGAGCAGTGTTCATCCATGGCATCCCTTTGTTGTCTTCTAGCTTCGACATTAATCACTATTGTCAACGGTGAATACCATGAGTTCAAAAACCCAAAGAAAAATAATAAATAAATAAATAGGCCATGTTTGGCAAAACAGATACCAAATCAGTTATTTTGTGAGACAATTTAAGATAAATTAGCTTATTTAAAAAGACAAAATATCTTAAAACAATGTTCAATCATCTCTTTTGAAACCACTGCAAATAGCATCATTTTGAATTTTAGCTTATTCTATGCAAAAAGTTAGTTTCGGAATTGTCAAACAGCTATTTTTAACTACTCCCTCCGTCTAATTAATTTTGTCTCACTTTCCTTTTTTGTCTGTCCCATTCCAATTGTCTCATTCCCTTTTTGAAAATAATTTACTACAAACTCACTTCCATCGTATCACATCAATAAATAAAATTATTAAAATTTCAAACACACAACTATTACATCACACATAAATAAATAAATGAAAAAATCAAACTCATTACAATTACATCACATAAATTCCTAATTTACCCCACTTTAACACTAAACTATCCTTACATTAAAGACTAAAAGTATTCCCGCATAAAATACCGTACCCAAAAGTTTTGAGACACTTTAAACGGAACGGTAGGAGTAATTATTACTCACTGAATCAGTTAATAGTTAACAACTAATTGACTAATTCACAAACAGACCCATAATGTATATCCATTCTTCAAATTCATTTGACGTTAAGATCAATTTTAAACACATGCTACTTACACTTTCAAATTGATAAAATTAGTCATCAACAGACAATAATCGAGATAATGAAAAGAAAATTATACTTCCTCTATTTTTTAAAGATTGCTACGAACCCACCCAACACGCAGTCCAATGCATATTTTAAACCATTAATAACTCAAATTCGGTACAACTAAAAATTCAAAAAGTTTGATATTTAAAAACTACAAGACAAGTAGGGGTGTCAATTTAGACACGAACCCGAAAAACCGAACCCGACCGACACGAAAAATTTCAGGTTTGGGTTTAGTCATTTGGTTTTTTTCGAAATCAGGTCGACCCGAACTCGACCTGAAATATTACACCACATGCTCAACCTGACATGAACGCGGCCCAAACTTAAAATTGTGTCAATTTTCGACTATAACCCGAAAAAACGAACCCGAACGACACGAAAAATTTCAGGTTTTAGTTTAGTGATTTTGGGTTTTTTCCGAAATCAGGTCGACCTGAAATATTATACAACCCGATCAACCCGACACGAACACGACCCGTAACCCAAAATTGACACCCCTAAAGACAAGACGAATCTAACCAGATCTCATTTGGCTATATTTTAACTTATATAACCATGATAAAACTTTAAGTCAAAGTATATAAGTGCACAATAGTATTTGTCAAACCGTAGCTAACAAAAAAAAGGATGAAGTAATTAATTAACCAACTTATTAGTAAAATGAATATTGGACGGATATCAGTCTACTATTACAACAGCATCCCAATATCATTATGGATTGTTTATAGTATAGACCAGTGGCGGACACACAAGGGGGTGCGTGGGTTGGCGCCCCTAGCTCAATGTTCGCCATTAAGTTTTTATATAATTGTCTCATTTTTTCTATTTGTTCCACCTTATTTTCTCATTTTTAGTTTTTTGTTGTTCTTAAAATTTCTTTTCCTAGTGTATTTTAGTCTTATTTGATTGTGTTGTTGTCAATAGCACAAAGAGATATTAAAGTCAAAATTCAAAATTATTTTTTTTTTAAAAAAGAAAGAAGAAAAGTTTTAGGAGTGTATTCATATCCAAAATAGATATAACCAACCTTTTAATTAATTTTGTTAATATAATAAGTTTAATCAAATTTTAATACTTATTTAAAGAACTATCTGAGCTATTTTGGTCGTGGGTTTTAGTTGTTGGTGATTTTTTTTTTAACCTAGATTTTTTTGCTCTTTGTTTTCATTAATATAGTTCAAGTTATAACTTGAACTATATAGAGTTGTGGACATATTTTCCAGCTATTATGGTTTAGGGTTAGGGTTGATTATCTAAACCAATTTAAAAATATTAGGGTTTTGTTAATAGTTGTTCACCATTTCTAAAATATTCACTACAAGAAAAAAGGGAATTACCGACCGACATATGCGGTCGGCTAACCACGGAGACAGGTCGTCTTGGTCGTTCCAGACTGCATTACCGACCGCATATATCGGTCGGTAATATATTGGTCTGAAATCGGACGCCGACCAAAATTCGTGTGGTCGGTGACCTTACCGACCACCTTACCGACCGAAAGGCCGACCATCATTGTGGTCGGAAATCCAGCTTAAAAGGACTTCGGGACTTCGAACTTACCGATCGCAGTCGGTCGGTACGTTCGCCGACCAAATGCCCGACCACATGTGCGGTCGGTAGCTGACTGTTTTGATAGCCCATCCCTACTACAAATATATCAATACCAAACATCCAACCTTCACATATTGTATTTCTCCATCAAACATTCAAATAGATATGAAACGTTCAAACAACACCAAACATTCGATAACGGTTTGACAATCAAAACTACTACAACATATATCATCCTTTCTAGTCAAACAAGTAGATGTTCCAACAATTCATAAGTCTAATATGGGCTATGTCTACAAATTAAGATATCTGAAACAAGTACACGGCTTATGGAAACCAAATTATGGGCTATGGAAGACAATGTATGTTGTTCAAAGACATAAGATGAAGACTCATGTTGTATAAAGACATAAGAGAATATATTTAATATAACTTAATGTAATATGGTTGACTTACATCTCATCTGTGGATTTTGACGCAAGGACCACCATGTCAGGACCTTGCTGAGCAACGGGATGAGCCCCTTGTGCAAACCCCACCGATCCTAACAACGAACAAAGTCGAAGTTTTTTATTACAGATCTAGAGAAACACTATTTAAAAATAGATAGTACCGGGAGTATGTAGGGGTGGTGTCTCTGGAACGGTCATATATAAATCAGGAACTTCAAGCTGCTCTTCCGGACTGGCAGTGGCAACTGCAATTCAAGAGGTAAGAATTAGGAATACAAAGTTAATTAGATTCATATACTTCTGGATGCCATGAGATAGTAAATTTATTTTTCAAATACCTACCATTCATCGCCGATATGCCTCCCTCGCCCTCCGGATCCTTGCCTCTTCCTCTGATGATGTAAAGGGCGGTTGTGGCGTGTTCGAAGATGAGCCGCCTTGTCGGTCAGACATCTGTAAAAGGGCCAATCTTATTGAGATATAAGCGATACTTCCAAATAAAACATACAATGTGTAACATTTGTTATGGTATATAAGAAGTTTATATCACATTTCAAATTTTGAAATCCTCATCCGAAGTCTCCTGTAACAGATCATTCGGATCTGTGTCATCTGAAGTAGAATCAGTGTCAGTCGAGGATTCAGAGTCAACAACGTCATCCCGTTGAAGGTCTACGTATTGGACCACAGTGTCTGTTAGACGCTCCCTTCCAGACGTGAAAGTTGTAGTTTCGATACCAATATGTTCTGGAGAGTCGACCTAAAATGATTCAGGTACTTCCCCCACCCCTAGGTTTCACCTTACATGCGGCCAACTATTCATTCATACCCAATTCGAACCCCAATACTACATCCAATTATCACTGAAAATAAAATAAAGAACCAACATTTCATATATGATAAACAACCGATAACTACAACATAAATAAAACATAACCCAATTCGAATAAGAACAACACATATACTTCAACAAGACATAACTTTCTCATACGAAGCCTAAATTGAGCATATCATCTACTCCACGAGAGGAAACCAATTATGTGCCTACCTTTTGAAGACCCCGAATATTGAATTCATTAGACGGAAAAACAGAATGCTGGCAGTGTCTTTAAAGCTCCAAATTGATTGTTTTTTTTATGTTTTTTTGATTAGGAACATACGAAATAGCCTATATTTGATTCAAGACCGATATATACACATTAACTAACAATACCAAACTATCCACTATTCGCACTCAACCTAAACCTTTTGCAAATTAAAACCAAGGATTGAACAAAGGAGAAAACGATAAACAAAAGGTAAAAAAAACTCATACACAGAGGGCATCCATGGCAGCGGCACTGCCGAGAAAAAAATTTTTAAAAAAAGAAGCAAGAACCCATAAACAAAAGCAAAAAATCGAATAGGCATGGGAATAGATTAAATAAGACAACATTCGAATGGGATATGGGAGAAACATGGTTCAATCGAATACCTCAGTTCCGTCTTCACGGGGATGAAGGGGCTGTAGGGCGATGCATTCATGTGGTGCCTCGAAATCGAATTAATCGGGAAGTGGCTAGCAATCGGTGGTGGCCAACGGGCTTGGTGGAGGCGGCGGTGGTCCGCGCGGAGGTGGTCGACGGAGGATGGCTCGAATGGTGACTGCCAGCTTCAAAATGGACTACACCAACAAGTGTCTCGAATGGCTCGAATGAAGGAGCAAACAATCGGACTCGAGGGAGTGGCGTTGGTCGGCGCCAGTGGTCGGAGGAGGAGATGGTCGGTGAGTGGGTTGGAGTTTGCGGGTGAAGGTGGGAGTGAAATTGGGGGAAAATGGGGAATTGAGAATGGCTGTATTCGCGATTTACAGTCGTTTCCGCCGCTCATCTCCGCCTCCGACCAACCATCTTGAGAACTGAAAAACCCTCGTCATCGCACCAAATAGCTCTCCGGATATCTTCTTTGGCACTTCCTACCGGCCTCAACAACCCTCTGCCATCCTCCACAAATCCTCAGTTTATTTCCCACAAGAAAGCACGACAACTCCATTTCGCCATCCCCGTCAGCCACGACCTTCCCTCCTTCAATTCCGGCAGCTTCCACCATCAAGAAAACCCTCTTCCAACCGTCGCCATCCTCACTCGGCTCTATAAAATTGGGCTGTCTTTCTCCATCCAAGCCTGTTTATTGGATTTTATATGTGATTTGCACCTGAAATTGTATTGGGTTTTATTAATACATTTTTTATATGTTAACAATAATCGAATGTCTTAAAGGAGCATCACCGACTAAAAGCATTCTAATTTATTCCATATGATTCACAAAAAGAAAGTAGGTCATCAGTATTAAAAGAGTAAATATTCAATTTCTCAAATCAAGCAATAGCAATACATCATATCATATAATAAGAATAGTTAAACGCAAAGACATACTAAGGAGATAAGAAGGCGGCAATGATTACCGAATATGAAAATTAAGCTAAATATTTCTGTAATACTTGATTGTACTCCTGATGTAAGTTACCAAGAACAAATGTCTTTAATTTTAAGATAGGTTAATAATATCTTCTGACCGTGTTATCATAGAAGAATCGTTTTTAGGATTTTTTGAATGTGAATGGTACAACAGGGCAAGGACTTTTTGATGAATTGTTGCATGAATTAAATATTCTTGAACTTGATATAGATGATGTGCGGAGAGAAAGTTATGATAATGGGTCAAATATGAAAAAAAAAAAATAGTGGAGTGCAAAGAAAACTTTTAGATTTAAATTCTAGAGCTTTGCTTGCTATAAGATTTCAACTATTGGATATAAGAGAAGCTTTGCTTGAAGTTGTTGAACATCATAATGATTCAAAAATAAGGCAAAATCTTTAGCAATGAGCTTGGTGATTTTGAGTTTGTTGTGTTCATTGTAATTTGGTATGATTTGTTATATGCTGTCAATTTAGTTAGTAAAAAATTACAATTAAAAGATATATTTATTAATGTTGCTATTGAAAATGTGAAGAATTTGATTTCCTTTTTTAAGCAATATAGAGAAAATGGTTTTTCTAATGCTCTTGAAGCTACTAAAAAACTTGCAATTGATATGGAATTTGATCCAATCTTTCATCCCAGGCGTCAAATTAAAAGGAAAAAAGCAGTTCGATGTGAACTTAGACGATGAAAATGTACTATGTGCTGAAGAATATTTTCGAATTCATTATTTTAATTGTATCATTGATCAAGCAATTTTGTCACTTGAGAGGAGGTTCGAACAATATGAACAATATGAAAATGTATTTGGTTTTTTATTTTCTTCTAATAAATTATACTCCCTCCGTCCCATTTCAAATGTCTCATTTTCTATTTTGGTCCGTCCCACTTCAATTGTCACATTTCCTTATTTAGAAAATTTTACTCATTCAAACAAACATCATATCAACTATTTACTCCACTTTAACACAATAACTCATTCTACCTAAAATACCATGCCCAAAAGAAATGTGACATCTCAAATGGAACGGAGGGAGTATTCATTAGACGACTCAAGTTTGAAGTCTTATTGTAGTCATTTAGAAGATGCACTAAGGAGTGATAATAAATTTGATATTCATGGCTATGATCTATGGATTGAATTGAATTACTCAAAGAATTTTTGCCAAAAGAAAAGTTGGGGGCTCTCAATATTTTGAAGTTTTTAAAACGTCTTGATTGTTTTCCAAATGCAATTATTGCATATAGAATATTGTTAACCATCCCTGTGTCAATTGCAACGGCTGAAAGAAGTTTTTCGAAGTTGAAGATGCTTAAATCTTATTTGCGAAGTTTAATGTCACAAGAAAGACTTAATGGACTAGCTTTGGTGGCAATCGAAAATGACATTTTGGATAAAATTTATTTTGAAGATTTGATTGATGAATTTGCTTTAAAAATTGCCAAGAGGACAAGATTTTTGAATCGATAAATATGTATTTGTTTGTAAGGACATTTTTTTTTTTGAATATGCTCTATTTTCTTATGTTTTTTGTTGTATTTAATGTATGCTGATTTATTTATATTTTTTAGACTTATTAATCAATATTAAATAATTTTTTATTATTATATGGGCCCAATTAAAATATTTGTCCTTGGCTCCCAAAAAGTTAGAGACGGCCCTGATATGAACGCTACGCTCTTGGGATACTATGACCCAAACAACATGCTTCTTACCTTCTTTAAGAAGTTGATTGTAGGTATTCATGGTCAGAGTCATCTTTCCCGCACTGCCCATGCCATAAATTCCATTGCATGACCTACTATCTTTTTCCGAAAAAATTCAATTTTTTTTTTTTCAAATTTTTCATCAGATCCTCTACACACCATCTCTTCTATCAGGAATTCTTCTCCTTTGACATTGTAACCATCAAGTACAAGTTCGCCCAAACTTTTTTTGTGTTCGATAAGTTCACGCACTCTTGCTTTTGCTGCTTCCTCCACACCGAAAAAATGTCCGACATAGACTTTCTTCTCCAATTTATTTGAAAATGTCTGAAAATTCACTTTCAATTTCTTGCACTTGCTGTAACCATACATGAACTTGTAGCTTTCTTCTCTTTGTACCAGATCGCTCTTCCTTCTTTATTGCATCATGAACATCAACTGATTTAGCACACAACAATGGCACATATTTTTTTCAAAGATTCTAGAGTGGTCTTGTCCATTTCATTTAGAGCATATACAATGGATGTGGATGCTGTGCAGATGCCTCCAAGGTAGGCAGTGTGAAGAGTAAGTTTCTGTGATGTTTAAAAATTTTGTGATATGTGAGATCATTTTTGTGATGAGAATTATTTTGTAATTTCTAAAAATTTTATGATAAGTGTGGTTGTTTTATGATGTCAAAATCTCAGACATCAGATAATTAAAGTTTCCCAACATAACTGTGTGTGCTGGTGGCACATGGCACCTACACAGTAATTACTGAACGGATATCCAACGGTCTTTTTCTACTAATGTGGATATGAAAGATTCCGCCATTTTTTCGGCAGCCCATGCAACGACTATTGCCTATTTTTCGCAGTCAAACCAAAGCAAGAGTTAATTAAAACACAGTGTTGGAAGTTCAAACACAAATGGTGTTAAGCAACGGGATACATTTAGTCCCTCACAATGTCAATAAAATAATCAATCATTCATTTAAATATAATACTAATAGCTATTTACTATTTATGAGGGCATCCATCCCCATCCCAATTAATATTTTATTTTTATCATTCTCTCCCTTTAACATTAGCTTTTCACTATTTTCAAAACCTCTTGAATTCATTTCAATTAATTCATACATCCCACTACAACTAATTAATAACTCTTTTATGGGACTCACAATCTAATCATTTAATAATATTTAAATTTTACATGAATTTAAATATCCCATTATTTTAATTATATAAGATTTTTTCAATAAATAGAATTAAATAGTTAATAGTTTACTTTATAAATATTTTTATTTTACTATACACATCTCTCTTGAACGTTATGGTACATTTACTATTTTTTATTTTATAAATGGTTAAGGTAATCATTTTGAAGTTTTTAAGCGTAAAAAATAATAGTAATTTGAAAAAATACATCGATTAGCATTATATATACATAGATTAACATAGGTTAACAGCTTGGGTACACGGGTTAACATTTTATACATAGTTTAACACTTTAACTAACAACTTGAGCATATAGATTAAAATTTTGAATACATGTGTTAGTATTTTGAGCATAGAGGTCAATATTTTTTATACATATATAGGTTAATATTTTTTTTACACATGGTTAGCAATTTTTTTTATATGTTAACATTTTTGGGCATAAATTAACATTTTTTGGATATAGATTAACATTTTTTATAAATAGGTTAGCGTTTACTTTCGTGCATACATGTTGATGGATAGGAGTAAAATTATGTTTTAAGATAATTAGAAAATTTAACTAGTGAAGTATATAATAAAAAGGTAATTTTTAATTTTTTTTATAAATTTTTGGGTAATTGATTGATAGCATTTTTGGTATATATGTTTGAGTTTTTATAAAATAAAAACGTAACTAGAAAGTTTAACTAGTATTACTCTTATTAGATAACTTTTTTAAAATATTATTACTCCTATTAGATAACTTTTTTGGTATAAATATTTATAATCAATTATTGAATAATTATAAAAAATGATATTGTATGAATATCATTTATATAATTTTGTATGCCAAGAAATCTGCCCTCTTCCTCCCGAGAAGTCACCTTCTTCATTCCTAAAAATCTGCCATTTCATTTTTTATTTCGACAATAATTATGCGCTTTTTTTTCCAAACCCAACATCTAATTCAACTTTGCAGTTTTATTAATTTCGAATTTTGTATGTACTTTTATATAAAATAATTTAATTGTATTATAATTGACAATTTCTTTTTTTGATGAAACAGTATTCAGGCGAGCGAAAAGGAAAAAAAGAAAAAGAAGGCAACAAGAACTAAACCCGAGTATAAAAAAAGAAAAGAAAGCAACAAGAACTAAACCCGAGTATAAACTACACCAACACCAATAGCATCGCTATTGACCAAATCCATGATTCCATTCGGAGGGAAGGCCCAAGTAGTGTAGAAGTCCTCCGAGTGAGCCGCCTACCGAGCCATCCAGTCAGCTACCTAATTGCGTTCCTGATACACATGTCGAAGAGAACAACATTCCATGGACTGAAGAAGACAACGGACCTCCTTGATCGTAGGCCAAAGGGAGTGAAGAGGCTTGACCACCCCCAACACCACGCGAATAACTAATAATATATAGTAATTTTTATTTTATAAAATTTTATATCAGTATATGTTTAGATTTGCCTATGGCCCATAAAATATCAGGAACCGTAGTGCTCGGCAAGACACATGGTGTTCGGCAAAGATGATGCAAGATGAGGAGAACCATGCACTCGTTCGAAAAGATACATCCTTCGAAGCAGTGAAGACCCATGCTTCTTTATTTTTTTCTTTTCATGTCAAGTTGAACAAGGTTGCTCGGCGCTTGCATTCGATTTTCCTGTGGCAATGCAATTTGTTAAATTGGATATGCTTAGGACAAATTACTGACTTGTATGCTTACTTTTCACTTTCAATTTGCATACTCAAATTGTACATATTCGGATGGTTGTAATGATGCAATTAAGGAATACCTGATGTTTTCATATATATTATGGTTCAATGTTGATATTAAAGCTCAGTGAATTTGTTTGAATTGGTCGTTTTTTTCTCTACATTGTAGCAGGATAGCATAGCAGGTAATAAGCAATACAGCTGAAAATATTAAAAATTTGATTTCCAATGGAATCCGCGACGGAAATTTTCCGTCCCCCCAAAAAAAAATCACAACTTTGTATTTTGACCCCCAGTCGGCGACTGAATTTTGGTCGTTGTTGCGAACCGAGTGAAGCGCTGAGAAGGCTGGGACCAGATGCAGAGGCGAGGCACCAGGTGCAGAGGCGAGGCAGAGTACCGAGCGAACCCACTGACAAGATCGGGGCGGGTGCCAAGGCGAGGCAGGGCGCCGAGCGAAGCGACTGAGTTCATGTAAGAAGATGGATCCTCTGGCGCAAGGAATGAGCCGACCAGAGGCTGAACTCAATATTGGAAGTGGAGCCAGTGGCAAATCGTCCTCGAAAACGGTTACAACTTACATGGTGGCGGTTACTGCAGAAGCTATAGATATCCTCAAAATTGGAGGGGAAAAGTTAGACCTTCCCAAATCAGCAATTGTTTCTTCTTTACTTTTCTTCTTTCGTTCCTTGGATTTCAATCATATTGTGTGGAGCCGGCTCTAAAAATCGGTAATGCTCAATTTTGGCCAAGGTTCGATCATCAGCCAAATTGATTGAAAAATAAGAATAGAACTATTCATGGTTAACTCAAGAAGAATTCTCGAGTTGAAAACTAGTGGGTGTGTCTTTTTCTAACAGGTCTTTATAATCCATACAAGAATTTTTTATTTTAGAGACAAAAAATTTTGGTAGCTAAAACTCCAAAATTTGGTCGCTAAATTCATTAGCTACCGAATTTGGTAGCTAAATAAGAAAATTGTAGTGAATGCTTCAAAGTATAAGAAATTAAAGAGGTAAATATACAATCGTGTTCAAATATGTGGCCCATTGATTGTATGTTGCTTATGCCTTTAGTGCTCCCCTTTTGAACCCTAATTATCTCCATCTCCCTTTTGTGGTTGTTGTAACAAGAGGTAAGAAGGGCATTCCCCCCGCAATTGGCTTTGTGTCATTCCACTTCATTTCTCTCATCTCCAGGCTCCAGCCTCTCCTTGGGGATTTGAGGCAAGTTAGTACGGTGAGTTTGTGGTTCGGTTGAGGACTGGTTCCATTGTTCTTTGGTTTTATATGTACATTGTATTTGTGCAATCTCTATGAGACTAACACATAATGATGGATCGGACCGGAGGTAGGCCGAGCCAACACATAAATGCTAATAACTATTTTTGTATAGTATTTGTGGTTCTTTTGCTAGGTCGTTGGGCAACATAAGTGAAGAATCCAGTGGATCCAACACATAATGATGGATCGGGCCGGAGGTAGGCCGAGCCAACAAACTTTTTTCAACTCTCTTCAGAGGTTGGCCGGTAAAGGTGCAAAACCGGTCGGATCCGTGAACACTCGCGCCCAAACTTGACAGAAAAGATATTACCTCTTTATTTACTAAAAAAATTGGGACAATTCGATTACAATCCAAAAACAACAATGAAAAAACATTATACAACCGATTTCCAGCCACTACTACCGTGTGAGTGATACAAGGGGAGTACGGCTGCGGTGGTAGTTCCCTATCGACAAGGGATAATGCTCTCCTAAAAGATCAATAAACGCCGAGTGATCCAAGGAAAGTACGGCGTCGATCGCTATCCGGCTAGCTGAGGGGGTTTACGGGCAGTATCTCTTTCTGAGAATGAAAAAGAAATGTCTAAAACTAAGGAAAAGCTGAAGAAAAATTGATAGAGTAACTTTAAATTTTGGGTTGTGTGTCCTTCTTCCTTCTTTCAATTTCAAGGGTATTTATAGCCGTCTCTTTATTTCTTTGTAACCATTTTTCAGTCGCCCATAATGGTCACTTCGTGATTCCCTTTCATTTCGGCCGAAATCATCCCCTCTCCCCCCCCCCCCCTCAACCCCCCGCCCCCTCGGTTTCGCCCTAGCCAAGCCATCCTCTTCTTTTCAGGCCTTCTTTGAAGCTGTTTTTACTGCTCCGGACGAAGTTCATAACCCACTTGGGCCTTAATGTTGTACTTCATCTCCCTGTTGGACTAGTTGTGTCCACAGACCTCATTTGAGGCAAGACTAATTCTTCGAGGATCCGGTGAGCATTGAAGGGTTATCACTCCCAAAGCAGAATTCTGCATACACAAATGCTCGAACTCAAGACCAGTGGCGAATGTAGGCTGGTAGAGGGTGGTCAGCTGACCACCCTTGATTTTTGAAAATAAGTTTTTTTTTTTTTTTTTAAATTTAAAGTTTTTTTGATGAGATTTTTAAATTTAAAGTTTTATATAAATAGTGAGTTTAAATCCATTTAAGTTGTTTTTGTTAATCTGTGTTGTAGAATCTATGTACTAGCTTGGTTATAAGTATATATGTTTGAATATCATCATATATAATTATTTAATAGTCTATTAAAATTATTTTACTTTAATAATGTATATTAGCCATGTTGATGTTTAAATGCATTGCAAACAATTTTCTTTTGTTTGTTTAAAAGTGCAAATGGTAGTTATTTTACAATATATAAATAATAAGGGGGCAATAGTTACTGTTTCGGATACTAAGGCGCATTTTTTAAAATTGTCCCCTAAAACTATTTTTGGATATTTAGTTTGAGCTTATATCTAGGTCCCCAATAAGCTAGGTCGTAGGTCTTTGTCGGGGTAGTCTGACATATTCCCACCCCTAAGTATGAGGCAAGGTTATTATTGAACTAATTATATATAAGGATAATTTAATGTTCTTAAGAGCTTAATATTAAAAGAAAATATTTGTGCTGATTATGTGCATTGCTTTGCTAATAGTTTAAGTGATGAAGATTGTCAAATTCAAATTGCAAAATTGTACTCTCCCTATCTTTAAAGAGTCTATGTGATGGATTATTGGTGAAGAAATGTTAAATGATTCACTATTATTTTATGTTGAAAAAAATACTAAATGAAATAAATGTAAAATAAGTAATGATTTTTTTTCAAGAAATGTCTAGGCGACAGTAATTTTTTTTAAAAAACATTCGCACACCCTAACTTAAAGTCCTGGAATCGCCACTGCTCAAAACATTTGCTTAAATTGCCAGAGTCCTATATCATACTTAGGCCAACTACGTTTGGTAATTAGCTAATGAATATTGAGGTAGCCAGTTAGGTCTAAATTAAATCTCAAGACCAAAAAGTTCAATTGAAGTATTTTGCCAAATTATGCAGTTGGAACCTCCACATCATAATTCCTATTACTTCCATGTGATAAATTAGGACCACCCGAGGAATGAAATGCCCCTCCTGTATATCTGCAGACACCATCCCCAATTCACTGCAAACCTTGACCGTATGTATATACAGATTGCTTGTCATAAATTTTGGATGCACACTTCATCCATTCCTTTTTAAATTGTTCGGAAGATAAAAAATTATATTTTGACTAACTTCCATTACTATTTTTATTATTTTTTAATTTTTAATCGTTAAAATAGAAAATTCTTGTTGGACATCACCCTCTAACTCAAATATTTTACATTTAATTTCTTTCATCAAATATTCACAATCACAATTCCGTTGAGTTTAAAACTTGTCTAGTACAAATTCCCAAATTCTTGTTTGACACACAACAAGGAGGAATTTGTGTGCAGGTGCCTATACATGCAGACAATACACTATATATGTCATGTGAGAATTGTTTTCTGTGATGGATTGAATGGTTTGTTTTGTGTGATATGAGATATGTTTTGTGTGATTGAAGAATAATATGTGATGGAAGAAATATTTTGTGTAATACAATGTATGCTTTTTATGATGTTTGCATATACATATAATTTAAAAGGTTTGTACCGTAACCGGAATGCACACCACCCAGCTAACCACTAATTAACGGGGACATGCAAAACTTGGTACTTTTCCACTAGCTCATCAACTCAAAACATCACTCAAAAAGTAAAAACATTTTCTATATTTGGAAAACCAATATTTTTCATTTACCCCTCATCAAAAAAATATGTCTGCACAATTTTGTAACTCAAAACATCACTCAGAAAGTAAAAAACCTTTTCCATATATGGAAAACCAAAGTATTTCATTTACTCCTCATAGAAAAGTATTACTTCGTACTACTATTTCTGCACAATATTGGGTAGAGACTACAAAGGACCCTAGCTAATAAGTAAAAACCCAAGTGCCCACTTTGTCTATGTACACATATATGTCTTGTCTTTTACCTTGGAAATGCATTGTCTTTACCCTTTAGAGTCGTTTGGACATATTTCATGCTCCAATTGGCTCGCTCTTATAACGTGCATCCTGCACATGCTACATCAAACTTATTGTTTTCAACTATTAATTACTTATTACAATCTATTATGTCTTGTAGTACCTATTATTCTTGTCTCATGAGATTGTGCACATGATATTTTTATATCTGGGCAAAGTATGTGACAGATAATAAACTCAGTGACAGAAATCTTTCCCCGTGTTTAGATGTCTGTTCCTAAACCGAATATTATGTGTGTTTTTTAAACGTGATGCCTGAGGATGGATATGTAATTTTGCAGTTTCGACATCAAATAAAAAGAAAAAACTTCAACCACAATTTTACGAATTGAACAAACCCTAAATCAAACATAATTGTTTTTCCATGTATATATAAGATTAAAAAAATAATGATAATATTAACTTTGATGATAGTTTACCAAAAAGACTTTTGTGATATTCGATGGAAGAGGGTACCATAACACTAGTAGTTTTTAGCAGCATTAATATATATTGGATGGAAGAGGGTACCAAAAACTTTGATGATATATACTCCCTCCATCCCACAAAAAGAGTCTCGTTTGATTAGTCGCGTTCTTTTCCGTAATGTATTTGACTAGAGTTAAAAAAAAAAAAAAGAAAAAGAAAAAGAAAGAAAAGTTAATAAATAAAATTAAAAACATAGTATATGTATATCAATTTCTTTCCATTTTTTATTTTTGGATTTCTTTTTGGGAGCATCCAAAAATAATAATGAACTATTCTAGTATAGAGGCAGTACTACTTAATGTAATTTTCAAACCACACTTAATTCCTAAATAGACATAATCTAAATTATCCAAATCATACGGTTGTGATTTAATTGAGTTTGATCTTGCTAGCTAGGTAGGGTAGATGTATTTACCAGACTTTGCTTTCTAGTAACCTAGTACTGCTACTTTTCCTATTTTTATTACTTCGTACATTGTTTTTTCGTAGTTTGATCTTGATTTTTATTAGATTAAACTAGATGTATTTAATTTTCCTAGTTTGATCTTAATTGACATTGTTTTTTCGTTGCCTTATGAAAAATGTCGTATTATTAAATACTGTATTTTCAAGATTTCCTTTAAGTAAAAGGATTTGTTCATCATATACCAAAAAATGTTTACAGACAAATTTGGATAAACTAAATAATATTTTTTTATTAAAATTATATGAACGATTAGACAACACATTCTTCACTTGGTATTTTCAAGAAAATTTTTTATGTGGTATCCTAAAAAATAGTGGAGAAATAGTAGTTTAATCAATTTAAGTGGTGTCTTGTATCACTCATATTTACTCCCTCTGTCACAATTAAGATGTTTTGTTTGACTTCTACACACAATTCAATACACTTTTTAAATTGTTAATATCTCAAAATATATACAAATAAAAATTATATAAAATATATATTCGAAAACTATACAATTAAATGAATCTAATAAGACTAAACCCGGCTATTTTTTTCAATTATATACTAAAAATAATATTGAGTCAAAGTTGAACAATAAACAATGTCAAAAAGTCAAACAGAACATCTAAGACATGACGGAGGGAGTATTTTTTTTATGTGGTGTCCTAAAAAGAGTGGAAACAATTTAATCAATTTAACTGGTATCTTGTGTCACCCCTATTTTGTTTGTAGATCCGCCCATAGTGGTAAAATTCCTGTAGTGTCAATTACTATAAAATTTTGTAAGAGGTTTTTCTATATTGGCCTTATTAATACTTGATTGGTTAATGCTCTAATCAAACTTAAGTGAGGAAAAAAAAAAGGTTAACTTCAATTTGCCAATAAAATACATGAGATTGATTAATTAGCCAGTGTCTTTTATGGGAATGTATCAAAACAAACACATGTTGATGTCGGCATAATCTCTAGAAAAACCTTATTCTATATGAGAACCCCTTTGCTGTCCAAATGACCAACATCAAAGGTGGTGATTTAATTAATCAATAACTATAGGGCTGTGACATGAATCTTGTTCTTGATTGAAAAGGGGTGGCTTCATTGTAGGTGCACAAGCAAACAAAATTAGATGAGAGAGATTTATAAATGTCTTTTTTTAAGTTGGGCAACACATGGAAAAGGAAAAGACTTGCCACTTTCTCCACCCCTCTACCTTCCAATTTATTGTTTTACTCCCTTTATCATCAATCTTCCCAAATCACCATTACAATGTACAATATGATCTTCAATTTCAATTTTGTTGCGGTACAATTCCTTGAAGAGTATACACGTGCGCATAGAACATCTCTCCAATTAGACAGAATATTTCTTTGTCATAGATGTTCTTCCATCACACAGAATATCTCTCGTATCTGCCGTCTGCATGTGCATATGCCTTAACTCAATCCTCACCCTTCAACTTTATCTACCCTACTCCATAAATGTGATGGAGAATTCAATTTTAGATCAAATTAAATAAATGCTACCTATTTTTCACCAAAACCTCCTAGTTGAGTTAAGATTATTATGCGACCACATCATGTCCAATTCTTACATGATTCGACGTCATCTTTGGCACCCAAATTTCTTTTGTATATAGAATTTGAATTCCGATTAATCACTATATGTAACAAGTATTAATACATGTAGTATTACATCGTTACATGACCCCCAATGAGTGTGATGTGAAATCTGCCCATCTTTTTACACATATAACTTAAATTCTAAAAATGAAATGGACCCGTTCGCCCTTTGCTCTATAGCTTTGCCGCCTTTAGAATGAATGAGGTTGGTGAAAATTGTTGGGAATCATGATACAAGAAGATTATGATGGCTCAACTAAATCACCTTTCTCAACTGCCACGTGGCCTACTTTTATTACCCAAAAAATGGACTAACTTTCATGTGAAATTAATCATGTTTTTTTTTTTTTTTTTTTTTGGCTATTTTACAAATTGATTTGAGTTAGTAATGTAATTAGGTTTGAATACATAAGCGATAAGCCCTCCAAGCAGACCTTTGACTGTTTGACACCTACCATCCTTCTTCCTTCTTGTAGGAGGTTTAGTTTTTTTATTTCTAATCCATTGTCGGTTTATAAATAAATGTCTTAGAAAACCAATCACAATATTCCAATATAGTGTCGATTTGTTTCTTCACATAATTGGCAAAGTGGAATTGTTATTGTTTGAATTATCATTTGATTAGTGGTTGCAATAATTCAATATTCAGATAGGCGGAAAGGAAGACTATTCACTTGTTTGGATCGCATTTTCTCTTCGGGGTCTATTATTTGGAGGTCGATTTGCATATCTTAGTAATTAGAAAATGTTGAGGACTAATGATATATGCTATTGAATTATCCTCTCTAATAATTTGAACTCTTAAAAGAGTTGGTTCACTAACATGATATATTAGAACAAAAGGTCTGTGCTCGAGTCTCACCGCCCGGCCCTATTTGTATTTATATTTGTGGCTTTGATTCTTTGTATTTGGTTCGGTCGGTTCTATCTGAATTGTTTGTGTTGATTCACACGCAAGGACCCACCTTGCACACGAGGAAGCGCATTGAGAAACTGGTAGGGTGGGTAAAAAATTCGAACCGAACCGTTGAACCGCTGATCCGAATCGAATCCGAATCGAATTTTCGGTTAACCGGGGTATTCGGTTCGGTTACAAATACCTCAATACAGGTATTTGTTCGGTTCGGTTCGGTTACGGTTTTTACAAAATTTTACCCCGGTTAACCGAACCGAACCGCATATTATTATTAAATTTAAATTTAAATTTTTAAATATATATTTACATAGATATATTGAAACTAAATCAATGAAATAACTAATAGAAATAGGTTACGAAGTCTAACCCTAGTTTGAAACCCACATTGAGCGCCGCACCTCGTCATCCCTCCCAAACCCCTTCCTTCAATCCCGTTCGGCGATTGTCCCAGTTCAACTTGTCCTGCCGTCCCGGCGTCCAGGCTCCAGCGGATAGCGGCTACGCCCGGCCCCATTACGGTATTCCGCTACTCCTCCCTCGGCCCTCGATGCTCTGCACACTCCAATTCCCCCTTTCGTCAAGTTACGGCATATTCTCTCTTGCTCACTCCCTCCTTGTATCATTCTTTATTTATGTATACCTTTTAAATTATTGTGTTGTAAAAAACCCAAAACGTTGGTGTATCTACTGGGAAAGAACTAAGCTTGTATGTTCTGCTTCACTTTAGATTTTTAGGGCTTCATATCATCATGATGTGTACTTGAATCAAAATCTAAGCTCCTTTTTCTTTTTTCACATTTCTTTTTAATAATTTATTTTTTATGTTAGTTAGGCAGACGATGTGGACTTAAAGCGGCTCTTCATCTTGTTTTGGATCTGATGTGAAAAAATCTTTCGTAGACATATCTTTTGTGAATTTCCAATTTTTTTGCTTGGTGTTTTTGGTTCTCAGTTTGTTTATTAGCTAAATGTTTTATTTTGATGACATTTCATTTGGCAATTTATTCTCCAAACTTGTTTTTGAAATTTTGTAATTCGGTTCGATTCGGTTCGGTTCGAATTATAATATTTTCAAATAGGATATTTTTCATCGGTTAATTGGTATTTCGGTTATTCGAGTAACATATTTGTCATATGATAGTTCGGTTCGATTCGGTTCGAGTAATCCGCGAATAGTAGGATTTTTCTCGGTTAACCGAGATTTCGGTTAACCGAATTTTTCGGTTCGGTTTCGGTTAGTAACTTCGAATATTTGCTCGGTTCGGTTCGGTTAGCAAATACCTGAAAAATCCCGGATATCCGAACCGTGCCCACCCCTAGAAACTGGTGTATGCTATTGAAATTAATGCTATGTTTATGACATCACCGTCTGGGCAGGAAATACATTTTGTATGAACCCGGAAACTATGTTGTAGGCAAGAAATTCAATATTTGTAAAAGTGTTGATTGTCACTAAAAAGTGTTTAGTTATTAATCTATACTTTCAACATCAGTTGATTAATGTTGGAAATACTTATTCAGTACTTTTGAAGGTATATTCAGCATTTATAGATGACAATTCAGCACTTCAACAACTACTAAATCAGCACACCAACCTATTCGTATCGTCGGTACTTATTTACGATGCAATTGCAAGTATAATTGGTCAAAGGTGGGAGCCAATTAAAATACTAACACCGGTACGTGATTACTGATTAGAAAAGAAATGATAATGATGGTGTGTGTGTGTGTATTTTTGCATTTTACGTTATGTATATGAATTACATTTCATTGTTCATGTCTTGTTTGGGGATCAACGTAACGTAACCACTTTTTTATGTACATCCAAAGGGAAACAAAGAGTAGGCCATGCTTACCAAAATTTCAGGACTGTTATTTGTTTATTTATATACTAATGACCTCCTCATCATCCCAATTTGTAATCACAATCAAGGGATACACAACAATCAAGTAAATATAAAACATTCTTAATTATTGAAATACCCGACAATATTGCTTATAACCTTCCAAAACCACAGTAATTTATCACTTGGTTCCATTGCTGGACCATAATTATCGCCACCCTTCTACTTCGATGACAATGAATGGTTATGGTTATGGTGCGGACAATGCATCCGTGCGGACGTGAGGACAATGTCCGCAACTGTTGATTATTTTCATCATTCAACGGTTAAGATCATTTGTAATGTTAGTTTTGTAATTCAGCGACATGACATATGCAACACAACGACGGAGACAATACAATTCAGCAACATGGGATATGCAATTCAGCGATATTATTATATTTATCTCAGCGACGTTTGCAGTTAGAGTCATTTAAAGTTCATGGCGAATTTTAAGCGCATCTCAGCAACGAACCTTCTCACAATTCAGCGACATGACTAATAGAATTCAGCAACATGGGATATAAAATTCAGTGACATTATTGTATTCATTTCAGCGAAACAATTTTATACATTTCAGCGACGTAGTTCTGTGCATTTGAACGCATCCCTATGAAGGAGCCCACCCAATTCAGCGAATTGTCATATGTAGTTCAACGACAAGGCCAACACAATTCAACGACTTGATATAGTACTTCTCAGCGACGTTGTCCGCACGTCCGCACCATACCATGCGTGACAATGAATACGATTAAATGTTGTATCACATAATCTATTTTTAAATGCACATTTATATGGGGATGGTTACTTGGTCTAATGATCAAGTTTCCTAACTTTCAACCAATCTTATATTTGAGGCTTTATTCCTGACCTGACCCTCATTCTACTCCTTCATTACTTCATAATTTGTGTAACTCAGGCTTCACGCCCATTTGCCAAGTTTACCCAAAAAAAAAAAAAAAGAAAGAAAGAAGAATTGCCAAATACTTCTACGTATTTAATACAGTAAATTGCTATATTATTGTTCGGTTATATACTGTCATTTATTATATAAATTAAATTCCGAACGACCAACATTATCAAGCAACAACGAATATTTGTATTGCTTTCAAGAAATAATAAGCATTATTCTTCTTATACTCTCGCGTTTTTAAATTTTAGTTATAACCTATTGATTGGAAGCGCGAGGACTTGACCACTGGGATAAGTCTTATTTTTTATCGGTTTAAAATAAGTATCATATTTATACTAGTATATTTGGTTTTTAAAAAAATGAACAATTGAGGAAAAAACAAGATAAAATATATAGATTTTAAAAAGGAGAAATTATTTATTGGTACTACTTTGGAGGTATTATAAGTTTGTTAAGTAGTATCAAGTTTTAAAAAAATTAGTTTTTAGTACCAATTTACTTGGCAAGGAATTTTATTTATTGCCCCATTGAGTATTTGGCTACTATTCATATACACACTTTGACTTAAAGTTTTATCGTAGTTATACAAGTTAAAATATATTCAAATGAGATCTTGTTAGATTCGTCTCGTCTTTTAAATATGGAACTTTTAGAATTTTTAGTTGTACTGAAGTTGAGTTATTAATGGTTTAAAAAAATGGAGGAAGTATAATTTAGTACAATAGGTAACAAAAAGAAAAAATCTATTTTTAGTATTATTTTTATATATACTCTATTTGCACATACTTATATTTAATAATTATTTTTGGATAATTCTTTTTTTTTGGGTAACACAGCCTGAAAAGGCGAGCAAAGAAAGGAAAAAAAGACGAGAAAAAAATAAAAATAAAAGTGAGTGCATTTAGCGAAGCCGGGCATAGGCTACACCGTTGACATCATGCTCATACTGTGATCGTATCTCGTCTGGAGGAAATGCCCAAGTAGTGTAAAATTCCTCCAAGCGAGACGACTTCCTTGCTAGACCATCTGCAACTTGATTCCCTTCACGACAGACATGACGAAGAACACAACCCGGCATAGCATGCAGTAAATTGCGAACCTCCTTTATCATGGGCCACAACATGTGTCGATTATCCACCACTCCAATCACTAAGCGAAGTACCTCCAGAGAATCAATGAAGCAAGCTTGGAGAACCACCTCAAGCTGAAGAGCCAGCAACAGCCCAAAGCGTAATGCAAGCAACTCCACCTCGACAATCCTCCTTCTCCCAAGACTGCCACTACAACCGCCATGGATAATTCTTTTTTTAGCAAGTTATACAAAATAAAATATAGTTAATTGATATATTATTAAATTCATTTAATTGTGTATTTTTATAAAATTAATTTTTTCTTTTATAATTTTTATTTATATTTATATACTTTCTCTGTCTTTGTAAGTGTTACATATCTTATTTTTACGCAATCTAATGCACATTTTAAAGTATTAATAACTCAAGTTCGATATATATAGATATTCTAAAATTTTGATATTTTGAAAAACTACACGACGAGACTAATAAAATAAGATCCACTTGACTATATTTTTTAGTATAACTATGATAAAAATCGAAGTCAATGTGCTCAATGAATAGTATCAAAAGTCTTACCATAACACTTGAAAAAGAACTGTGGGGGTATAGTATAATTTAAGGCACAATTATTAAGATCTCGATCTTAATCTTAATCTTAAGATCTTACGATCTCGCTTCTTAAACACGATCAAGATCTTTGTACGATTTTAACTTTAGAAGTATCTTGATCTTAATCCCGATCTTGATTATAAAATTTCGATGTTAATGGTATGATATCACGATCCTATAGGATCCGATTCTAATACAATTTGAAATATGCTCCCATAAATCTCATGTTTATCATAAAATTAGTTTTGAATTTTATTTTTGATTGTTTATAATGTTTTATCGCTTTATTTACCTAATAATATTTTATGTTATGTTTTCACTTGTTAATATATATAATTATTTTTATTTATTATTGTAATTTGGTAGAATATTAGGATCTAAATTCAACTATGATCTCCATCTTGCAAAGATAAATAATCTAATTTATGATTAATACAAGGAAGTATATGAACATGCAATGGTGGTGCATTTACAATAAAACCCCTCGTCTGTATTTAGTACTCCATTTGTATGATTATAAAGCCAGCAGGCGCCAGGCGCAGTCCAGCACCGATAAGCCCTCCAAATCAACTGCCGCCCGGTCTCCCACCGCCTTTACTCCCCGCAATGCTGCTCCTTTCCCCGCCGGCGCCGCCCTTCCTAGCTTAACTCCGCCTTCTGGCCTACCTTATCCGCCGGACATTGTAATTGCCAACAATGTCGGCTTCTAACTCCCGCAAGCAGCTTGCTAAGGCGCGTGATCTGAAGCACCGTGTCCTCACCTGCATCCACAGACTCTCCGATCGGGATACTCACTCTGCCGCCGCGTCCGAGCTCGAATCCATTGCCAAATCTCTCTCCGGCGACGCAATTCCACCTTTTATTTCGTCAATTGCTGCCACCGATTCCTCTGACAAGTCTCCCGTTCGCCGGCAGTGCCTTCGCCTCATCTCCGTGCTCTCGGAGCACCATGGTAATTCGCTTTCACCTTACCTTTCGAAGATCCTTTCAGCCATCGTCCGCCGCCTCCGCGACCCTGATTCGTCCGTCCGTGCCGCCTGTGTCGCTGCGTCGCTGTCTCTTTCGTCGCACATTACTTCTCCTCCATTTAACACAGTAACCAAGCCTTTTCTCGAATCTCTCTTCATCGAGCAGGACGCCAACACTCAGACTGGCGCGGCTTTATGCTTGGCGGCGATAATTGATGGGTCGAGGGATCCAGATGCGGGGAGCTTGAGGCGATTATTGCCAAAGCTCGAGAAATTGGCCAAATCGGAAAGCTTTAAGGCGAAGGCTGCATTGCTGTCCCTGCTGGGAAGTGCCGTGCAAGTGGATGGAGTTTTGGGTGATGGCGGCAAAAATGTGGTCAGAAATTTGGTCATGTGTTTGATGGATTTCTTAAGCAGTGAAGATTGGGCTGCTAGGAAGGCTGCTTCGGAGGCGTTGA
This sequence comes from Hygrophila difformis, assembly GCA_030278955.1. Lineage (NCBI taxonomy): Eukaryota > Viridiplantae > Streptophyta > Magnoliopsida > Lamiales > Acanthaceae > Hygrophila > Hygrophila difformis. The sequence goes on along the minus strand of JAOANR010000001.1, from coordinate 52,220,508 downwards.
TGAAGATCGCTATCATTGAGAAAGAAACGCTTTCGGAGTATAAAGTCTCATGCTTGAAGACCTTTGAGGCTAAGAAATTTGATAAGGTTTGCTCTTGCTCAATAAGATTCTAAGAAATTTGATAAGGTTTGCTCTTGCTCAATAAGATTCCAGTGAAATTTAGCTTAGATTTCATTTGATTTCTTGTAATTCGCGTTTAATGTCTTGATTTACTTTTTTTATTTTATTTTGATTTCGATTTCTTAGGTGAAGGCAACGAGGGAAACAATGAATCAAATGATAGAGGTGTGGAAGGAGATTCCAGATCTACCTGATGAGGTTTCCCCATTGCCGGAGACAGAGGCATCTTCTAAAGGTGTGACTTGTGCAGAGGTTTATCTTCTGTCTTTACTGGTTGATCATTCTTTTTTTGTTCTATTTATTTTACCTCTCAGGTTTCAGTGTTTGGATTGTTAGTAAATACTTTGAACTGCTAATTACTTTGATATGGTTCCATTCCATCACCATCTGCTTAAAATTATGTTGCTTTTGCTTTTACTGGTTCAGTCTGTGTTACAATTTACTGAAAGGCTGTTGTGATGTTAGTTTGTCTAGCCTCTAATTAGATATTCCTTTGTCGTTATCTTCTGTATCTGCATCTTGCGAAAGTCGTTTTGCTTAGATTTTCAATTCAAATTGATTTAATGAAGTCAATTTCATTGCTCTGAATGTAGAAAACGCTAGTGATGGGTGTTACCCTCCCGGCTTAAAATCTTACTGTTCTACTGGGGCTGCTACTACTCCCCAAGTAAGAGCCAGAAGCCTTCCAGGCAAGCCAACTCCCCGGACACTGTTTGCTGATGGTTCCCCTGCTTCGACAGCCAGGACAAAAAGTCCTTTTGATGGTAATGAAAAGAAAACAAGCTTGCCAATGTTTCGGAAGTTGGATCGGAAGAAGCCCTCGAAAGTTGAAGTTGTTGCTTCTAATGGATCTTGTGGTGTGACTATTTTGGATGATAGCCCTTCAGACAAAGATGATGCAGAGAGAAGACAAATAGAAAAACCAGTGACCAAACGTGCTCTTTTCAGTGAGAATGGGAAGCAGAGGCTTGGTTTGTGCAGAAGTGGTTCTCGAGTTGTTCCATTAGCTGACGCCAGTGTTGTTGTCAGTAATGAAACTGGGGACAACCATAGTGCACATAAAGGATGTGAAGACCTATCACAGATCCGAAAGCAACTTGGTCAGATTGAAAATCAGCAAGCAAATTTAATGGATCTCCTACAGGTATCCAATTTCTTTGACATTCATTTTCTTTCCCCATTGCATGGATTTTGGAGTGAGCTGTGGTGTAGATTTCTTCCAATTTATGGATTAAACGTAACAAAAAATTTTAGATTAGCTATTATGTTGTCATAATTTACATTCTACGGATTTGAAGATAAATGTGATTAGTGAATAGGCAAGTTATGGAAAGACCAAATTCTCAAGTTCGCAAATTACTTGTATCAATGCAAGATTGTTGGCACCTTTTCATGAAAATGGGAACATAACCAAGATTTCCATGTAGCTACTGTTAAGATGACCAATGCGTGGATTTATTTGCGTGGTGAGACTAGTCGCAAGCCTGTGCTTTGAATCCAAATTATGGCACACCAAATATAATTAGAAATATAGAATGATTTTGACTGCGTAAATAAAGTTTTGATGGAAATCAGATTGCTGTAGGGCCATCCTTTTCAACATATATTTTGACGTGCTATTTGCCTGGTTACTTATTTATCTTAGAAAGCAGTAGTACAAGTTTCAGCTAATCAAACACTGTGTTCTACGTTGATGCGGTACTCTGACATTTGTTTTCTAATTCTGCAATCTAGAGATTTATCGGGAGCTCCCAGAATAGTATGCATTCCCTCGAGGCCCGAGTTCATGGTCTCGAACTAGCTCTCGATGAAATATCATTTGACTTAGCAGTCTCAACTGGAAGAATGTCACAAAATGGCGCTGCTGGGGCCATGTGTTGCAGACTACCCGGTACAGACTTCTTGAGCTCTAAGCTCTGGAGAAGAGCAGATGCTCGTCCAGCTGCTCGACTTGCTGTCCCTATTGGAACCCAATCAATGACTGCAGTTGGCAACCTCCCTGGCAAGACTGGAGATGGTGTAGGGTTTCCTGCTGAAAATCGAAGGTATATACTCCAAGGACGGCGTGGGCTGATAGTGAACCCATTGGCCAAAATTTCTAATAGCTCCCTGGGATTCTCCGGAGCTTCCTCAAGTGAAGTTGTTGTAAATAGTAATGGCATATGATATCCGGGGACCATCTCCTTGGCATGCCCGATGGCATCAGGTACCTAGTGATAAATCCACATCCCCTATTGTTTTTTTTTATTCCTGTTTGATACTTCAATGAACCATTCTAAAAAACACAATAAATATCTAGTGTAGAAAATCTGAACCTGATGAAGAAGTCACCTCCTCATGTGGCCCAAATTCTTTGCTTCGAGAATCAGCCAGTGTTTTTGTCAAGACATGTAATATCTTTGGTCGGAACGCTTCCCTGGTTTAGCTTTTTTATGTGTTGGTATCGTTTTTCGATGGCAGGCTGGGTTCGATGTATCGAAAGCAAAGTGGAGTGAGGAGCAATGAAGAAGAGCATTTAACATTTACATAATAGCGCATGGTGATTTGTGAAGGTAAATGATGAATGTGAATGATAATTATTAATGCATGCTCATGGCAGAAAAAGATATTAACTAAAGCCATATGATATAAGTACATATAATGAAGAGGGGAAACAAATACTACTAGGACTTGTATGGGATGCCTTGATGAATATACTTTTGCTTCTTTTTTACATTCTTTGTTGACCTGTTGGAGAATGTATTCACCATTTCAAATGATGGCTTGCTGAAGCATGTGGAATCATTATGGTTGCACCATCTCTCTCTCTCTCTCTCTCTCTCTCTCTCTCTCTCTCTCTCTATGTATATGCATATATATATTAATTATGATGTTTTAGTCTATTTATCATTTGAATATGGAGGAGTTAGGGTAATGATTGGGTTGGGTAGCAATAAGTAATTACCTACTAATTAGGTAGATGACATTTACTTTAGAAATGGATGACCGAAATCATTAGTGTATAACGTGTGGAGAAGAGTTAACATTTATGTACTACTAAGAAGTACTGTAGTACACTAAGTGGGAGTATTAAAAGAGCGGCAGTTGCAGACATGTAGTAATTGTTGAGGAAGACAACCACATTTGGTGACTTGGTAGATGATGATGATGTAGGAATGAATTTATGATAAATCACATATTTGTGGGGTGTAATTGATTTAACGATGGCGGGGAGTGGATGGCCGAGGCAGAGTATATGTCAGTATGGCACTCTCAGATAGAGTCCAAAACTGGAATACATCTGACCTGACCTGACCAGAGAGTGCATACTGCATCTCAGCATCTGCATGGGGTGTTAATGATATTGTCTCACTGTACTGTACTGGACTCGGCTGCATAAGCTACTCCTCCTCGCCCCTTTGGTTGCTCATAAATGCCCATTACTACTTATATGTTCCACTTCCAAACAATTTTCCCAAATTTATAAAATTAGAATTCAAATACATCCCCTACAAACACAATTTCTTCCATTTTAAATTTTGCTTTTTCTTCTTTTCCAAATGCGCAATTAAAGTATTTACTTTCTTCCACTGGAAATGAGGTAAACTAGCCTATGTCCAATTTGATACTTCCTCCTTCTCACACTTTTTGTTACAAATCATTTTTAGGCACTATTTGTTGTTTAACTTTGATTCAAATTTTTACCATTGTTATATAAGAAAAACATAGTTAAGTGAGATCTTGTTAGGTTCGTCTAATCTTGTAGTTTTAGACAATCAACTTTTTGTAACTTTTCGTTGTACAAAATTTAAGTTATTAACCGTTAAAAATGTGCATCGGCATGCGTGTCGGAAGGGTGTGTAACAATTACACTGTGACGGAAGAAGTATACTATAAATATAGCTATTATTACCAGAGCAACGTGGTTCACTATACGTCTTCTTGGTAAGAAGGAAAAGAGGACCAATGCAGTAAGGAACAAGTTCATCAACATGTAAAACACATTATACATACATAGCTTGTAGGTTTCTGAAAAATAGTAGGAGTTTCTATCTTTGGTGTAATGCAAAGAAATGATGCAGGAAGAATTGGTCATATACCAATGAGCACGCATAATAGGTCCCGGTCCGGAATCCGGAATAGCGCTAGGAGAGAACGAACGAACCCGGTCCGGAATCCGGAATAGCGCTAGGAGAGAACGAACGAACGGCTGCATCACTTACATTAGTTGTGCAAAATAAACACGTGTATTATGCTCATGCCTCATGGTAGAAGTTATACCCGCCATTACGCCACGGCCTTTCGGTTATATTTGGCGTTAACTGCCACAATGGAGTGTATGCCTTACCTAAAGTTTTTTTTTTTTTTGGAACAAGAGACTTTCCTTCTGTATCTTCATAATGGAATAACATTCTCCTCAGTCCTCACAAAGGCTGGTTTAATGCAATTATAGCCATGGAATCAATCCAAGCAAAGGTATGTTGGATGCTCGAAAATTACCATATCAAACGCGCATTCCAGAGTGTTAAAAGTTCATCATCTTCCCCGAGTTTTTAGACAAAGTTACTCATTACCCAAAGAAACACACATTTACTGGGAATCAGTGTTTGGGAACCAAACACTGTTTAAGATTTGGTGCAGTTAAAAGTTGAAAATTAAGTTTACATTGTCAAATGCAATATACTTCACTTATGAACATTATTGGGACCCGGTGGTTTCAGTATCGCCACTATTGTACCAATACATCATCTCAACTGATCTAAACCGTCCACTTTCATCCATTGGCTATATATGACCAAGGGTAATTGGGTAAATGGAAAATACTATCAACTTAACATTTTTTTTTTAAACATTTACCCTCATGTGTTTTTTTTTGCAAAGTCGAAGCCGGGGAATAAAAGCAAAACAACAAAGGAAAAAGAGATGGGGGGGGGGGGGGGGAGGAGAGCTAAAGGAAACAGAACATAAAGCTTAGGGGTGGGGGCACCGCTGCATTCTGGGATAGACAGTCCCAGCGGCGTCCGCTTCAACTTCCCGAGCCATAAAGTCGGGCGGGAAGGCCCACGTAGTAAAGAAGTCTTCGGCTAAGGCACCGTGCTTTGCGAGCTTGTCCGCTACTTGGTTCCCTTCCCGGGGCACATGGTGAAAGGAGCAAACTTCCATCATAGCTTGGATTTCTTTAATTCTGATGAGAACAGACGCAAGGGGATGGCACCCTGGGGCAGTGTTAACCAAGCCTATGCTAATCATGGAGTCCAAGTAAACACACACTTTTTTATATCCCTCCCGAGCCACGAATTCCAAACCCGCGACGAGTCCGTGAACCTCCGCATAGGTGATGGAGTTGTTACCGAGATAGCCACATCCTCCCCCAAGCCAAAGCCCTTCCGTATTTCTCACGACGAAACCATATCCCGCTCTATCCGGGTTGACAAAGCGACTAGCCACATCCTCCCCCAAGCCAAAGCCCTTCCTTATTTCTCACGACGAAACCATATCCCGCTCTATCCGGGTTGACAAAGCGACTACCATCCCGCTTATATCCCTCATGTGTTAGGAGACATAACCACTACCATAAAATCAAGAGTAGAAAAAGACATGACCACTAGGCCAAGTTCTCATTCCCAATATCAACTTAACTTTTATGACACGATTATTCTATTATCTCGTTTCTCTATATTCATACATTTCCTATTTAATTCAATTTATATTCTTAAAAAGAATATAATTGGCAAGGAGCCAAGGACAAAATATTGAAGAATGAAGAGAACTGGTAATAACTACTTATAAGACTACTTATGGCGACTAGACAGACAATAACATACACCAAAAGCACAAAAATGAAAAAATAAAAACAAAACAACAAGAGGAAATTTGAGAAAACAAAACAAAACAAAAAAAAAAAATCTTTTTTTTTTCTTTCTAAAGTTAATTAAAAGTACTAAAATACCAATTGACTTAATCACATTCAAAGCAAAAAGAAAATCAACGGCTAGCATCTGCCTCAGTATATCATCCCAAATTCCTCTTTCGCACAATAACTACTCCAATGTTATCAACATTGAAAATGAAAACTTCCAACAACAAATATACATTTTTAACAAAGTTAATTCATACCATTTGAATTAGCAAGCTATCTTTAGTTCATCCAAGTTACAATGGCATATAGTATATTTGCTAGGCCAGCTGCCCATTTCCAAATTGCAATAAGAACATCCATTGAAAAGCAACACACTGCATTTGTTGAGTTTATTCAAAGCTAATCAAACCACGAGCGTGCCTTGTTAATAGCAATCTAAAATAGACTTGAGTTGCCTGAGAATAAATGCACCATAAAATATCTCTTATTTTCCAAAACTTTCCTTCAAATGTATAATCTGAACCAAAACATGGAGAAAACTACCACATTTACGCTTCAGAAACATCTGAAATCCAACATGACGGTCTATGAGAAAGGAGTTCAACCATAAATCTTTTCTTTCCATATGCTGTGTTACTACATGCTATCTGCTTCAAACAATATCACTTTAATCATCTGCAGGAGTACGGAACGTTATTCCAAATAAGAAAAATACTGAGTATTATACTAGTGAAGAGTTAAAAATCAGTTTGGCTTCTGTTCACCTGACGCGTCCTTCTCAGCCTTCTGCAAAACACAAGCATAATCATAGAGAGATTTGGTGAGAATGCACTTGCAGCAAAATCGCACAAGATCAAAATATATCAAATTCAGCATATTGCAAGACAACAAAAGTGACATTAGGGACAGAAGGTAATGGACGTTTTGGTCCAAATTCCACAAACCAAGGAATACAATAATTACTTTGCGCTTTTATATTTTTGGCCATCCTCTCTATGATGGTCTAGTGTGGAGATTGATTAGTTTAAAGTTAAAGGAAAAGAGAGAGTATGCACAATATTCTAAAAAATCATTGATGAGAGTGGAACGGTAATATTCGAAAATATGATATAAATATGTAAAATGAAAATTATTTTGGAATACTTTTCGATTTCTAAAAAGACAGCTAATAAGGAATGGAGTATATGGATATATATATATATATATTCTAATGTTGGATGAAAACGATGACGAAGAAGGAATAAGATAGATTCTTTTCAGAATATACTGTATTCAAAGTGGTTTCAAGTGATCAAATTACAGAACAACGGGGAATAATATATCAAGGGTCTGCAAAAATTATAAAATTAGTGCCAGATGACACTATTTTGTTGGATTATTTTAGCTTCTTGCGTTGGATTGATTATCCTATAACTAGCTATGTAATCAAGACTTATTATGAAACCCATGACTAAAATTCCATTCTTTTTGTGCACGATAAAATATACTCCCTCGGTCCACTTTAAAGTGACAACTTCAATCTTTCACACTATTCATTGTTCAACTTCGATACAATTTTATTACAAGTATATAACAAAAATATGTAGTAAAGAGTTGGGTTTTGCAAGATTTTTCTAATCATAGTTTTAGAATATACTTCCTCTGTTTTTATGATTATGACATGGATGGATTTTGGATACTATTCATATTTAACTTTGACTCATTTTATATAATAATTATATAATAATTATAGAAGAAAAAACAGTTATATAAGAAAAAACATAATCAAGTAAGATCTCGTCAGATTCGTCTCATCTTGTAGTTCTAAAATATCAAATTTATTTAATTTTTGTTGATACATAACTCGAGTTATTAATTGTTAAAAATGTGCATCAAATTGCATGCAACAAAATGAATGTTGTGGATTAAAAAATGGAGGGATTATATTTTATATAACTTTTACTTGTACATATTTTGAGTTATTAACCATTAAGCAAGTGCATTAAACGAAGGTGCCACTTTAAAGTGGACGAAAGGAGTAATTTACTATGGCATAAAATAACTAAGTCTATGTTTGGAAGGAATGGTTAAGTTCATATTAAATGAATTATGACTATTTTTTGGATAAGCGGATAAATGCAGTGGCGGTACTAGTTAGGCACTAGGGGGGTCAGCTAACCCCCTCAATTTGAACTTTTTATTATTTTTTTTCATTTTTTTATTTTTGTTTTTTGTAAAATAAAAAATAATAGTACTTGTTTTGTTTCCCAATACCAAACCATATCTTCTTTCTCTCAGAAAAACTCTCCAATAAAGATACTCTTGATTTGTCCTTAGCAATTGCAAAAGAAAGACCAAGATCTTATAAATGCCATAAAGCTTGTTAAATTGCCAAAGAGATATTACTAGAATTTAGAGAAACTAGGTAGGGTGAATTGTTAGAAAATGCTTCTAGCTTTTGGTCGAGAATGATATTTTTGTGCGTAATATGGATGATGATTTCATAATTTATTAAAGATATGGAAGTGTAAAAAGAGGTGTACAAATGAGCAACTCTTATCATTATTAAAGTATTTTATGTGGTTATATATCTTTAACTTTCAAAGCTGAATGATCGTTTTGACAACACCAACACCAACAAGTAAATCATTTGTTGCATTTGACAAGAAGGCATTGATGAAGTTGGCTACATTTTACCGATATGAGTTTTCTAATGATGCCTTGAAATGGTTGTAAATCAATTTGGGAACTGTATTGGAGATGTCATGATTGATCCTGACTTCTCCAATTTCGTTGATACTAGTGGGCTTGCTAAGAGATTGGTTGAAAATAATAAGAACATAACCTATCAATTGGTGTGTTTGTTGATCATATTATCCTTAATTTTATACTTCCTCCGTTTTCTTGAAAGTGCAACATTCACACAGTGCACGCAGTCCAATGCACATTTTAAATCATTAACAACTTAAATTCGATACAAGTAAAAATTCTGAAAGTTTGATATTTAAAAACTACATGACGAGACGAATCTAACAAGATCTCACTTAGCTATATTTTAACTTGTATAACTATGATAAAAATTTGAGTCAATGTTAAACAATGAATAGTAGCAAATTTGAAAATGTTGCAATATCAAGGAAACGGAGGAAGTATGTGGCAACTGCAACAGTAGAAAGTGTATTTTCTGCAATGAAAAATTGTCAAATACGAGTTGTGTAATCGGACAGGTGATGAAACATTGCATGATTCATTATTGTCTTTTGTTGAAAAAGAATAATTAGATCAGCTAAGTGTAGATGAAGTAATGAATTACTCCCTCCATTTTCCAATTATTGTAACATTTGAAAATCTAACACTATTCACATACGCGCTTTTACTTAAAATTTTATCATAGTTATACAAGTTAAAATATAGCCAAGTGGGATCTTGTTAGTATTGTCTCGTCAAGTATTTTTTAAATATCGAACTTTTAGAATTTCTACTTTAACGAAATTGAGTTATTAATAGTTTAAAGTGTGCATTGCGTGCACTATGGGTCCGTTTCAATTTTAGAAAATGGAGGGAGTATTTTCAAAAAATGTCGGTACGCCAAAAAGTATTGTAATTATTATTTTAGATTATAAAAAATTGTAGTTTGATTATTTTGCATAATATTTTAATATTATTTAAATTTCCGCACACCCTAGATAGAAATCCTAGTTCCGCCACTGGATAAATGTAAGAACTGCTTTTATATCCACCCCCACCAAATATTTGTTTACTTATGATGTATTTCAAATTACTCATAGATAGAAGGTTTTAAGATACTTTTTTCAAATACACTTTCAAATCCGTCAACCAACACATAGCATAAAATCTTTTATATGATAATTCCTTCTTATCCTCTGAAATCAATATGGCCCTAAAAGAATATATAGAAAGTAGAATGGGAGGGAATCATGTTACCTCAATATCTCATACTCATTCATCTATCCCAAAGTTTAATTATTTAAAACTAATTAAAATAATGCACAACATCTGATTATGTTTTATAAAGCAATAATCAATCCTCTCCTAACAAATGATAGTAGGATAGTAAACAGGATTGCTTATCAGCCTTTATTTTACTTAAGCTAGAACCTTACTAACATTAGGGACATAATCACTCATTTAAAAAATAATTAATTAATCAAAGTTATCATCGTTAAACCTTCATTATGAACACTAACTAAAATGTCTACACTAAACTCTAAAGACTTGTCTATAGTTTCCTACAGAAAAAAATTCCAACTCAATCGAATTGAAAATGCTTCTTAAGATTTCCCCAGATGATATATAAGGTCCTAATATTTGTACCATGCAAGCACAAAAAGGAAGCAATAAGCAATGGAACGCAATCAATGAACACTCTACTGCGACTTCAACAGTGTAGTTTATGAAGGAATTCTTGAAATAATCTTTCAGGAATTATAGAGGAAGTTGGAAAGTACCAAAACCAAAATGCAATCTGAAATACAAACACATTATTATTGTCCTTATTTCTCAATCCTACCACTCAAACTTTATAAGTACACCACTCACTAGTCAATAACATATATATTTCATTAGTGATGCCACATCTCTCAACACAAAGCAATGTGCCCGACATAAGTAAGTATTAAACTGCAATATGAAATATCCTATGATCAATCACCAAGGTACAAAATGCCCTCAGAATAATAAATTCAATAACAGAGTTGCTTGGTCCGATGGCTCTATGAGGCAACAGTCTGATGCCATTTCCAATTGTCTTCTACGTTGTTTATATTCTGGTTATTAGAGGGATATGACTTCTACATTGTCTATATTCTGGTTTGGTGGCCCTAAACAAATCCACCACAGGTAAGCCACAGGGAACCATGCATCAACATGCATATCATATACACATTACACGAATGCCAATTAGCAAAGTGCTGGGGAACAATCCAAAGAACTTGTGAATCACCAAAAATTTTAAAAATACAATAAATAATAAAAATCTAAGATCGTCCAATATAGCCATGTCATTCCTGTTTATTATTCAAAAGGTCTGAAAGTAATTGCCGATGTATACCCTGATTACAAAAAGCACGAGCATTAACCCAAAATACAATCCATTTGGTATCGCTTTTGGGACAGAAAATAAAATGAACATGGCACAACATTAATTTCAATTCTTTAGTTATCAACAGCCAAGAAAAGCTACATAATATGATTTCAATTTCCATTCTCCATGGAAATCCTTCAACAGAAACATGTAATAGAAAATTTAAAATCCTTTATTTTCTTGGCATTTCAAACGTTTGAGTTTCGTCTTCCACATTTTTTGTTGGACAAATGTAGCACAAAACAATCAAACGAACAACTCAGCAAAGGCAGGAATAATTACCGATTGGGCGGAGTGCCAGGCGAGGCCGCGGTAGACATTGACGGAGAAAGTGGCGGTAAGGTATATTGTGGTGATGCCGAGGCCAGCGGAAAAAGCCTTGAATGCCCAATCCCCAATTTTGCTCGCCGTCGTCATTTATTACCAGAACCTCCAATCCGGACAAAGGTGCAGCTCTTCACCTCTCAGCTAGACAGAATCCAGATTCCGGATCCAATTTCTCGATTGATTGAAGATGGTGGCCAAAACCGCAGAAAAAGTATAAACCCTAGGGAGAGTACTGCTTCCAAATTCCAATGAGCCAGGCAATGCTGCTGACCGATGGACTATGGGAGATGCCTGTTGGGACTTTAATTTTGTTTAGACATTGCTTTACTATTTTGCCCTTTTGTTTAATTTTACATTTTTCTTTTGGGATGCAAACCGCAGTACCCTGTCAGTGATTGTAAAAAAGTTTTACACACCCACCGCTTAGAAGATAACTTTTCTACCCGAAATGACAAAAAACCCTTCGGTCGGAGGGTTCGATCGGTCCGATCGAAGCATAAATGGCCGACCGAAGTCAGATAGTTGATTAACGTAATTAAACATAATTAAGAGGCTTCGGTCGGCTATATTGGAGCTTCGGTCGGTGATATAATTGGCGGACCGAAGCATAAATAGCCGACCGAAGCTGTTTTACTTCGATCATCCATTTGAGCAGTTGGATCGGGCCGATCGAAGCTTTAAATAGCCGATCGAAGCGCAATTATTGGTGGACAGCTCAAATAATATACTTCAAGTTGCATCTCAGATCTAGATTCACAAACGAAACTTCATCTCTTTCTTTGCTCCACCACCTTCTTCAAGTTGCATTTGAATAATATATTTTGTGTACTGTGGTTCTTCGAAGGCCCGGATCCTGTGTCATTTTGGATAACTCGTAAGTTTCTAAGTTTCTATTGCGTAAGTTATGGTCGAATTATTTTTATAATTAAGAAATGTATATTTTTATTTATGTTTTGAAATTTACTGTAAAGATTTTGTTTTAAGAAGTGTAGATGCCATGATATATGTACCACAAATGTTAGTAAAATTTTCTGTTTTCATTTTAATTTAATTTGTAGGTTAATTAAGTTAAAATTTAGTAAATTAAAGGGTGATTAATTTGGTATGTAGTTATTTAGCTGGAAATTGTTGTTATTTATACTTAGAAATGTTAAAGTAAGTATAAGCATATTTCGTTATATTAAAAATTTTGGGTATAATAAAATAACAAATGTATACAGTTATTGTTAGATTATTGTTATTAAAAGTAGTTTTGTGAATTAAATTGATGACAGGTGTATTATTTGAGACGGAACAATGTCTTGGTTCGGTTCCAATTGGTTCGAGGGCGATTCCACCACTGGTAATAGAGATCCGAAAGACATGAACCGTAAGCTTTTCTATATGTCTTAATTTTGTTTATTTGGGAGGTGCCATTACATGTTAATGAATATTAATACGTGTCCTCGTTACATGTTAAATAATTTTTTTAGGTACAGACGTTCCACAACCATCTACAAATTATAACGAACAATTCAATTATCCATTCGTTCCACAGCCGGGAAGCTGGACAGAGGCGATATTCGGGCAACAACCGATGCATAATTTTTACAATTACCCGAACGTTGGTGCAAGCAACAGCGAGTTTTGGAACGGAGGGGAGAATGCGTATGGGGCAAGCAACATGGGAAATGTACCCGAATATACGAGTGGGCACGCAGGATGGAGTAACATGTATGGAGATGAATACGGGCAGGGGAATGCAGGTCAAGCAGGAAACATCCCACCTCCGGAGTCCAATGAAGGGGAGCACATCGGAGAAGATGGCGCCGAAGAGGAGGAGCAGGTAGAGGAGAGTGAAGAGGAGAGTGAAGAGGAAGAATGGCGATCTTCGATGGACGATGAGTCGGACGAGTCGGATGACCCAGACTACGGAGAGGAAGAAGGGTCTCGGTCATTCAGTACGAGAAAGATTGAGAAATATGCCCAAATTTTTTGGGACATACACAACAAAAATAATGGTAGAAAGACGCGTGGAGGGCGGGGGTTGCATGGAGAGCAGAATCCGTTTTGGCGAAATACTGAAGAAGCGTTCGTTGTACCCGACATGACCAGCGGAATGCGGAATCTGCCGCGACCGCATTTTGATCTGCCCGAGCGAGACGTGGATCTGTACATGTACGATTCGGTTGATAGAATCCTAGCGCGTGGGTCAGTTTTCGGGACTAAAGAGAGGCTGAAGGAGAAGCTCGTTGAGTATTTGGTGGATCAGAGAGCCGGCATGAAGACGGTTAAATCAGAGCCGCACAGGTACTGGGTGTGTTGTCGTGAGGAAGATTGTGAATTTAATATGCGTGCGCGAGGCAGTGGATCGACGTGGGTTGTGTACAAGTTAATTCCACATACCTGCACGATAAATCCAGACCGTCCTCCACCCAACACACTTCCATTCAGATATTTGGGTACCTTCCTCGGAGATGAAATAGTGCTCGATGAGAGCATGCTGTCACCTATACAGGTTCAGGCTACGTTGAAGAAGAGGGGCGTCACTGTGTCAGTAGCCCTAGCTAGGAAAGTTAGGGCACATGCAATAGCATCGCTGTTCGGGGACCACGACACCTCGTTCCAGATGGTTCCATCATTCCTATACATGCTGGAGCAGCAGAACCCGAGAACTGTTACAGATTACATGTTGGACAGAAAGGGTCGTTTCAAATATGCTTTCTTCGCGGTTGGTGCTTCCATTAAAGGATGGAATCATATGCGGCCGTTCATTGTAATAGACGGCACACACTTGAAAGGATCTTACAAGGGTGTCTTATTTGCGGCCGTGACGAAGGATGGCAACAATATGATTTACCCACTGGCTTTCGGTGTAGGGGCAGTCGAGTCGGTCCCATCCTGGAAATGGTTTCTTCTGCAGTTGAGACGGGCCCTTGACATTCCTGACGATGTGCTTGTAGTTTCCGATGGTTCTCCGGCAATAAGGAGAGCAGTTTATGAAGCCATGCCGACGGCGCATCACGTTCTGTGTTGTGTGCACCTCTCACAGAAAATATTAAAGCACGGAGGGAAGTCAGTGGTCGACACATTCACCGCAGCCGCCTATGCCTTCAAGAACTCCGAGTACGAGCAACATATGAAGACGTTGCAAGATCATTATCCTCGCGCGTATCACTACCTTGTGGACGTTATCGGACCGGAGAAGTGGGCTCGTGTGCGTTGCGTCGTTCGTCGCTACGACATGATGACGACGAACATCGTAGAGAGCATGAACCGCCGGCTCCGGTGGGCAAGAAAGCTACCAATTTGCTCCCTATTCGAGGTTATCCGTGCCGTTCAGAGTGAATGGTTCACGAAGAGGCACAATCAGGCAGCACTTACCACCGGTCATCTTACAGAATGGGCGAACGAATGTTTACTAAAAGCGAGGGAAATGGGGGATAAGCTACCTGTCAAGGCAACGAACCACCCAAATGTGTATCACGTGAAACAAAACAATAAGACGTACACGGTGGACCTTGGCATTGATCGGACGTGTACGTGCATTTCGTTCCAGACCATGCTCATCCCGTGCGCCCACGCTGTTGCCGCAATCAAGTATGTGTTAGATATTACAACTTCTTATCGAATCTGTCTTGTCCGATGTTGGCTTCGAATTATCAATTTTTTTATGTACAGGTCCTTTAGAGGGGAGTTGAACTACTACGTGCCATCCTTTTACTCGCGTGGTACACTACTTGATGCGTGGGGCGAGCATGTCTTTCCAATAGAACACCCCGATGTATGGCAAATACCTAAAGAAATAGCAGACGTCAAATGCAGTACACCAAAATGCCCAAGGCAAGCAGGACGACCGAAACAGAGCAGGATTCCATCCGCCATCGAGAAAGCTTCTCGTGCCGGAAGGCGTCAGCGATGTCGTAGGTGTGGTGAGTTCGGGCACAAAGAGAGGAGGTGCACACTACCAGTCGATCCAAATGACATTCCTGGACCATCTCAACCACGTCAAGGCAGGAAGAAGAGGTGTAGTCGTTGCGGTGAGGAAGGGCACACGGTGAAACGGTGTCAAATGCCCAGTGTTGTGGAAATCCCCAATCTGAATGAAGCCAATCAGCAGTGGGAAGATTCTGACCTATCTGAATAATTGGAAATATAGTTTCGAACCTATTGACGGATGGATATTGATCTATTTGAATATTGAATGTAATGCAGTTGTTATTTATCTGTGTAGAAGATTATGAGGGCTTGGCAGCACCAATAACTAATGAATTAACTCTATTTATTAATGCAGTTGTTATTCAATTATTGGTTAAAATGCGGTTGTTATTCATATCTGTGTTACCATATGACACTATATAGATCATATCATACCATGAAACAGAATGTAATACTACATCGCTTAATAATCACAAAACACGAACAATGTGGAACTATGTATATCGGATCATGATAGAGCCGCCTCATAAATCTGGTCAGCTTGGGCGTTCAAGCTGAAACGCCACACTGTATACGCCTGCTCGAAACGAATATTCCTGATGTTCAATGCCACGCCCGGATCGGGGAAGGTACCCGTGCGGAAACCCCATGCAGTGAGGAGAACCAACGGGCCGCAAGAGTGGCTGTTGCAGTTAGACTTTAAATTAAACAAAGCTCCAAAAGAAATAATTATACAACAAGAAGGTATAAAATAAAAAGCCAATAAAATACCTATCCTCCTGAAAACAAACTGTGCAATCCTGCGGTCGACCTACTGACCACTCATGTACAGGAGGCCTATCCGGTCTATGCTGATGGTATCCGGCAACTTGCAGTACCGCTGGGAATAGTGTCCTGAATGGCAGGAGTTCCTCTTTTCGTGTCTCCTTTAACTTCTCCTTAATCGGATCTGTCAGGGCCCTCGGCGGTAGAAGACTATCGTGGAGGTAGATGCGTCGATCCCTCAGCGAAAATCGAATGATAGCCCAGTGCTTTCGAATGTGCCACGGGCACACCAATTGATTAAAAATCAACAATTAAATGGTACATAAATATGCTAAATTGAAAAAATAATTAACACGAACCTCGTCAAGTGTCCACCAGGGCTAGATAGGTAAACCCCAATCAGGCTTCTTCCCCGCAGCATACTTCCGGTATCGCTCCACAGACTTATCATCAAAATGTGGCACCTTATCGAACTTGTCCCAGCAGGTATTGATAAGGTGAGTCTAGTTTAAGAATAGAATTGCGGTCAGTCAATTATAAATATAATACATAGACATTCGAATACAAAATTGCTGAACCTAACCAGAAACTGTGCATCCACGAAGCCTATCTGCAAATCCTGTCGCACCCGGCCACCGCAGAAATGGGGATGACTGTGTAGAATCCCAAGGTACGCATCTATTTGCTGCAACAATAAATGTGGTGTGGACTGAGTAGATATGAACTTAAAAAGTCTTGTTTTTTCGAAAAGCAAATTTACCTCGTCTTCCAGATCCAAGCTGGGTGTGCACCATGACTTGAAAAAATGATGGGTAACAGAAAACACCGCCCCGACGTGCACACTGCATTAGAAGTACACATGTTTCGTCATCCCGTAGTGAGTTGCACTATTAATTTAACTGGTTACAAAATTACCTATATCCGCCATGCTCCATATAAGTCCTGAACAAATCTTTCCCAGCTCGCCCTCGCGGTCGATCAGTCCTAATGAACGGGCTTCTAAGCGCCTGAGACTCCTGTCGCTCCCGTCTAGTGCGGTACTCCGCGGGGTCCGTGCGTCCGGAAGCTCCTACGCAAATATCCTCATCAGGGAAAATAATAAACAATTAAAATGTATCTACAAAAAACCCAAATGACATACCCGCTACTGTCGTGGAGGAACTTGGATGCAGCGTGGACGGTGGCTGCACCCTTGGCGGTGGTGTAGCATAATCTGGGAAATTAAATATGGGTTAAAAAATTAACAATGATTCTATAAGCAGAATAACTACACAGTCAAACATTATCCTAAACAACAGCAAAATACCTGCAGCTGTGGTGGAGGAAGGTGTCGGATCACTGGACACTGGAGGCATGCTCAGATGTGGTGTAACAGAACCTGAAAAAATATTTTTAAAAATTGGAAAATAACTCCCAAAACTTCAATCAATATACTAAATAAATCCTATAAATTTCGGTAAAATACCTGCAGCTGTGGCATCGCCGCTCGGATCACAGTAGGCGCACTGGGAGGTGGTGACGTAAAACCTGCGAATAAGTAGTCACAACATTATTGAACAAATCTCAAAATTTACTCGTCTTGTGTATGAAATTAAATTAGCAAGAATAAATACAATTACCTGTGCCGGATGGAGTCGGGTCGTCATGGCCGGACTGAGGTGTACGCTGCTCGGCGTCGGCGGCATGATCGGATCCGGAAGCCTCAACCGAATCCGAGCACACCTGCGCCACTCTCGCTCGGACACCCGAGAACTCTCCCATACCGTGGGCCTGACCGGCCGACGCTGCATCACCCGCATGTACTCCAGGAGTCACCCCCGCCGCCCTGCTACTCGATCTGTCACCTCCGCCCACATCTGGCGGCCGGATGTGGCTACACTGGAGTACAGCCCTCACCTCTGCCGCCAACACCAATCTCGTAGCCTCGTGCTGCCTATCTATCTCCTGCATGAGCCGTGTCTCCGAAGCCGCAACCATGGCCGCAATCTGTCGCACCCCCTCTGCGACCGCCTCATCTGTGCGTCGCTCACACGCTGCGATCATGTCCCTAGTGCGCCGCTCGGAGGCCTCCAGTAGACGGGCCATAACAGTCTCAAAATCTGGAGGAACTGGAACCTGCGTGCCATCGGCGGTATGTGCGGGGGGAATCGGTGATGTGCCATGCCTATCGGGGCTAACGCTCTGATGTGCATCCGTGCGCGGGCGCTGGGTGGGCCGACTCGGTGCCTCAGCGCCGCTGCCACCCTGATCAATGTCAACTGTCGGATCGGCCTCCTCCATACCGCAAACCGGAGCATCCCTGTCGCTCGTCTTCCGCTTGCGACCCTTCTTTCGATCGTCTTTTCGCACCCACCTTAATCCGGGTGGGATCTCAACATCAAGGTCTGCCATATAGGGCTCCCTCGACTCCACCTCGGTGGGTGTAAGGGTCTCAAAACACTCCCACTGTATACACAATCAAAACAATACTGTTAGTATACGAAATGTACAATCAACGAGATAACGAAGTACATGCCCACTAACCGTCTGATCGAAAAACGCTCGCCAATCTCGGGCCGTCGTCACCCTCTTGAATAGGTACTGTATAATCCTGGGGCGGTGCTCCGTCGGGTCCCCCAATCTCTCCTTGCAATAAATCCTCATCAGCTCTGGGACGGCCTCGCAGACCCAGACCTGCACAGATCACGAACCACTTACGTCAGGTAAATCATTAGACCAGTGCAAATGAAAACATTTATAATATGTGGTGTAACAGTAGCGTACCATAAATGCCAGTGCATGGTCGTAGAAGTGCACTGAACCATCAGGCTTCCTCGCGGTGAGGAGACGCCTAAAGCCATGTCGTGACACCTGCCAGCTAATCAAACCCCACGGAAATGCCTCCCAAGCATCCCGGTCCTCCACCAACCGCCACATCCATGGCTCCGGACCACGACTGTGCCCATCGTGCCCGAGAACGAGATAGAAGGCTGTCAAAACCCTGGCGACTTTCAAGCCGTCGCCAGGTGCCATACGAAACCGCCCGTCCCTAAAGGCTGTACGGATCCTATCCGCGGAGGCGCTCGCGAGCACGTCCTGGTACCTCGAAAATACGCTACCGGCTGGGGGAACATCGTCCGAGTATAGCTGGAACTCCGACCGGCCATACCGCAAACCAGTAATCAAAGCGTGCTCCTGCCGTCCGTATCGCACAAATCGCCCACATATAAAAAACCAGACAGCATCGTCCTCACCCCACTCCTCACCATCGGCAGGGAAGCGGAACGCCACCTCGCGGTGTAAAATCTCGGCCATGGCCTGAGCCGCCATAACGCTATCTACCCAACGCGGCCCCCTCTCGTGAGTCGCTCCTCTGTATAGATATGAAAAACATGAAGCCCGGAGCTCCGCTAATCCATCCGG
>JAOANR010000001.1:52141054-52196054 GCA_030278955.1 Hygrophila difformis | reverse complement strand
ACAAAATACTAAAATCATTTCTTATGTAAATATCTTCTTCTTCTTCTTCTTCATCATCATCATCTTCTTCTTCTTCTTGGAAACTCTTCTATATGATTAATATTTTTATGGTTATAACTAATTTATAATTAATATTATTATTAATAATAAGAATAATAGTATACTAATACAATATTAATAAAAATATTTTCACTTATAATAATAAATATCATTATTATCTATTATAATAATACTAATAATATTAATAGTAATTTATATAAACGGAACATAAAAAATAAATTAATATTTAAACAAAATAAAAAATAACAATTATTACAACTTCGATCGGCTTGATCGAAGCATTCTCATTTACCGACCGAAAGGGTTTTATCCGACCAAAACTCAACTAATCATGTTTATTAATAATAAATATCATTATTATCCATTATAATAATACTAATAATAATAATAGCAATTTATATAAACGGAAAATAAAAAATAAATTATTATTTAAATAAAAATAAAAAACTAGCAATTATTACAACTTCGATCGGCTTGATCGAAGCCATCACATTGGCCGACCGAAGGTTTTTCTCACGACCGAAGCTCAACTAATCCTGCTTATTAATAATAAATATCATTATTATCTATTATAATAATACTAATAATATTAATAGTAATTTATATAAACGGAAAATAAAAAATAAATTATTATTTAAATAAAAATAAAAATAGCAATTATTACAACTTCGATTTGGCTTGATCGAAGCCATCACATTGACCGACCGAAGGTTTTTCTCACGACCGAAGCTCAACTAATCCTGCTTATTAATAATAAATATCATTATTATCTATTATAATAATACTAATAATATTAATAGCAATTTATATAAACGGAAAATAAAAAATAAATTATTATTTAAATAAAAATAAAAAATAGCAATTATTACAACTTCGATCGGCTTGATCGAAGCCATCACATTGGCCGACCGAAGGTTTTTCTCACGAGCGAAGCTCAACTAGTCCTGCTTATTAATAATAAATATCATTATTATCTATTATAATAATACTAATAATATTAATAGTAATTTATATAAACGGAAAATAAAAAATAAATTATTATTTAAATAAAAATAAAAAATAGCAATTATTACAACTTCGATCGGCTTGATCGAAGCCATCAAATTGACCGACCGAAGGTTTTTCTCACGATCGAAGCTCAACTAATCCTGCTTATTAATAATAAATATCATTATTATCTATTATAATAATACTAATAATATTAATAGTAATTTATATAAACGGAACATAAAAAATAAATTATTATTTAAATAAAAATAAAAAGTAGCAATTATTACAACTTCGATCGGCTTGATCGAAGCCATCACATTGACCGACCGAAGGTTTTTCTCACGACCGAAGCTCAACTAATCATGCTTATTAATAATAAATATCATTATTATATATTATAATAATACTAATAATATTAATAGTAATTTATATAAACGGAACATAAAAAATAAATTATTATTTAAATAAAAATAAAAAATAGCAATTATTACAACTTCGATCGGCTTGATCGAAGCCATCACATTGGCCGAGCGAAGGTTTTTCTCACGACCGAAGCTCAACTAATCATGTTTATTAATAATAAATATCATTATTATCTATTATAATAATACTAATAATATTAATAGTAATTTATATAAACGAAAAATAAAAAATAAATTATTATTTAAATAAAAATAAAAAATAGCAATTATTACAACTTCGATCGGCTTGATCGAAGCCATCACATTGGCCGACCGAAGGTTTTTCTCACGACCGAAGCTCAACTAATCATGTTTATTAATAATAAATATCATTATTATACATTACTAAATGTAATATATAATAAATACATCAAAAATAATAAAAACAATTTTCATAATACTAATAAATATTAGAAATAATAATATATATAATTTCAAATAACATATTATATTGTAAATAGAATAATTAAAAATAATAATTTAAATAATAATCATAATAATACCAATAATATCATTATTGGTATAATAAATATAATTAATATTTTAAAATGTCTAAATACACCAAAAATATAATAATATAATATATAATTTAAATAATAATAATTATATAATAAACACATCAAAAATAACAATAATGATTTTCACAAAGCTAATTAATATTAGAAATAATATTATATACAATTTCAAATAGAATAAAATATAGTAAATATAATAATAATAAAATAATAATTTAAGTAATAATCATAATAATTACCAATAATATCATTATTGGTATAATAAATATAATTATAACTTTAAAATGTCCAAATACACCAAAAATATAATAAATATAATATATAATTTAAATAATAATATTATATAATAAATATATCAAAAATAATAATAATGATTTCCATAATACTAATGCATATTAGAAATAATAATATATACAATTTAAAATAGAATAAAATATGGTAAATAAAATAATAATTTAATAATAATTTAAATAATAAATATAATAATAACAATAATATCATTATTGGTATCATAAATATAATTAATACTTTAAAATGTCCAAATACACCAAAAATATAATAAATATAATATATAATTTAAATAATAATAATTATATAATAAATACATCAAATATAATAAAATAATTTCCATAATACTAATTAATATTAGAAATAATAATATTTACAATTACAAATAGAATAAAATATGGTCAATATAATAATAATTTAAATAATAAATATAATAATAACAATAATATCATTATTGGTATCATAAATATAATTAATACTTTAAAATGTCCAAATACACCAAAAATATAATAAATATAATTTATAATTTAAATAATAATAATAATTATATAATAAATAAATATAATAAATTTGATATAATATAATTTAAATATAATATATACACTATTGAAATAAATAATAATAATAATATAATATATACTAATGAAAACAATAATATAATATAATATAATTTAAATATAATTTAAATATAATATAATATAATTTAAATAATATAATATAATTTAAATATAATATATAAACTATTGACATAAATAATAATAATAATAATAATAATAATATATACAATTTCAAATAATATAATATATACTAATGAAAACAAAAACAAAATAAATTTTCAATAAAAATATCTTCGGTCGGCTATTTCTTGCTTCGGTCGAAGTCATCACATTGAGCGACCGAAGCTTTTTCTCGCGACCGAAGCTCAACTAATTATGCTTAAGTAATAGGCACTTCGGTCGGCTATTTATGCTTCGATCGGTCCGATCGAAGTCCCCGACCGAAGGGTTTTTTATCTTTTCGGGTAGAAAAGTTATCTTTTAAGTGGTGGGTGTAAAAAAACTTTTTTGCTATGTCTGACAGGACAACAGAGGCTATTACTTCTTTTCTTTTCTCATTCTATTCAAATTATAAAAATAATAAAAGGGAGGAGAAAGGAAATCTAACCACCAAACGAAATGTTGGAAGTCAATGTACTTAATCACTTAGGCAAAGTTTTCATCACCTTCTTTTTTCTTTTCAAAGACGCATCCAGAATAAAAAAAAAAAAAAGAGTAAAAAACATATTAAAAGCTCAAAAAGGAAATGTCCAAACAAAAAACAAGGAAAACAACCAATTCTCTACACAAAAGAACACCCAAAAAAAAAATTCTCTACACACAAAATCGGGAGGAAAAGTCCACATACAGTATATAAAATGTTACAAAATGGAGGAAATTCCCTCATAAACTACATTAATTTTATTATTGTGACGAATTTGAGTTCCACCAAAACAAATTTACTCGTAACAAAATTATTTTGTGATACCATTGCAAAACGAGAACTATTTTGTTGCAAAATATAATGGAATTACCAATTCAAAAATTCTGTCACAAATAATGACAACTCTCTGGTACACAAAAGACCATATCGGAACGAACAACAAAATTTGTGAATGAAAATTTTCATCGTAAATTGTGACAAATAAAAAATTAAACATGTGTCAGTGTCAATAACATCTCCATAGTACCCTTCTTGCTAAAGATTGGTCTTAGACACTTATCATTGAATCATTGAGTTGAAGAAGAAACCACCGTACCACACACCATGTCACGTTTTATTGCATTATTAATAGGTATTCATTAAAAGGCCCAATACTAATGTCCCAATTACAATGTAATGTAAGTACTCCACTATTTAGCCCATCGAAAATAAAAAATAAAAGTGTTACCAAAAAAAAGAAAATAAAAAATAAAATAATACTTTGTATTGGTCGGATTTGTACTAAACTATACTACAGAAAAAATAAAATGATTTGACAAATTATTACAAAATCAAAAAATATATTGATGGCACTCTCATGCATGATCAAACTTATAATCTCTATATTAAAATATTGAAATATTCAAAACTTAGTCAATATATATACATTTTTTTGTTTTGTGTCCATTAAATATATTGTTTTTCATCTACATGGGTGGCGTTATATAGTAATTATTAATTTTCAACACCCAAACCACGCCACATGATTTTGTATGTACTATAAAAGACCAAAATAGTGAATTATGGCATACAAAGATCCAATCAAGGAGGTAACAAGTTGAGAATGATTAATGAATTCACTATAGATAAATAGTAAGATAAAGTGGCACATGGTGAACAAGTTTATTAAGTGTAGAAACTCGAATGGCCACTTTCAATGCGATTGAGTTTGTATCCAGAATTTCTTCATATCCGGAAATGATATAATCCCATAGTTTTGTGCTAAGTTAAATATTTATTGCAAACATTTCTTTTACGTGTTCATTAATACCACCGTGATTTATGACATATTAATTTTAACATTTCCTGTAATTACTCTACAATAATATGGTAAAGATTAGGTGGAAATCAATCAGCACATTGAATTCAAATAATTTTAAAATGATTGAGTCTATTTTTTAAAACATACCCGGTAATTTCCGGTAAAACCTATTAATTGATTGATTAAACACCGTGATTAAAATCAATCAATCATATTAATTTTAAAATGATTGAGTCTATTTTTGAAAACATATCCGGTAATTTCCGGTAAAACCTATCAAATGATTGTGTTGAATTAGTAAAACCAATCAACATGTATTGCATACCTATTAATTGAAACATTTCCGGTAATTTCAACACAGACCAATCAATTCATATTAATTTTAAAATTAGGTCAAACTGTCCAATATTGGATAAAAAATGAAAGATTTCCATACCTATAATAAGAATTTCTGTGCTAATGCTATTTTTAAATAATGATATGCTAAAAATAAAATAAGAATTTCTGTGCTAATGCTATTTTTAAATAATGATATGCTAAAAATAAAATAAAAAGTTATGTGCTAATCGTAATTTTTATATAATGCTATGCAAAAAATAAGGTAAAAAGTTCTGTGCTATTGTAAATTCCATATAATGATTTGCTAAAAATAAAGTAAAAAATTCTGTGCTACTCTTAAAAATTATTACAATGACAATGATGTTCTTATATGTTATTTTAATAAACCATTTTATTTTATGTTTTATAGTATGATATAATATGATATATTGCTATGCTAAAAATAAAACAAAAGGTTCTGTGCTATACTTAAACTTAATAACAATCAACATAATGTGCTAACATGTTATTTTAATAAGTGTCAATTTATTATCTGTATTCTTTGATATAATATGATATTTTTAGCATAATGCTATGCTAAAAATAATAAGTGCCAATTTAATTTCTGTATTCTTTGAGATAATATGGTGCCAGAAAAATGGTTACTTGAAAGAATATTTTTCCCATATTAAAAATAGTATTTTAAAAATACATACATTTGTACTATTTTTAAATTCACTATACATAATAATAACGCATAGATCAATTGGGAAAAAATTAATTCTCCCATAATTATAGGAGTATAGTAACTGACAGATTGATTGCCAATTATAGATAATTAACCTAATATAAATCAGCACAACACACTTCTCTCACTTTGTAACAATTCTGGATATGCATAACATAATTTTTCAGGACAGTAACTTAATTGCTTTCAATGGTAGAATTCATGAAG
Organism: Hygrophila difformis; assembly: GCA_030278955.1. Lineage (NCBI taxonomy): Eukaryota > Viridiplantae > Streptophyta > Magnoliopsida > Lamiales > Acanthaceae > Hygrophila > Hygrophila difformis. Next base: position 52,189,967 of record JAOANR010000001.1, on the reverse strand, counting down.
CCATTAAGTGGTATTGGCCAAAGTACCAAATGATGAACTCCAGATGTGAGGTGAAATTAGTGAATAAATTTATTCAAATCCCTAACGACAAAGTTAAAAGTGAAAAAGTTGGCACTGAGGCATACCTTAATGCCATTGAAAACCCATTTTTCTATTTTTAGTGGACTTGACACTGAACGGTGTCAGGAAAACGGTGGAGGGAGCTCATGTCACACAAATTATAAAAGGATAAAAGGGAGTGATACAGAGTCGAATGAGAAATCGAACCTCTCAACTATAATTATGTTGGGAGTCAGGATATTTAATCACTTGACAATTTGACACCCTATTGAAAACCCATTTGACACGCGGCGCGCCATGAGGTACGAATACTGGTGAATTTAATTGGAAGCCCAAAGGAAAAAGTAAACAATTTTAAAAAAGAAGGAAAAAATATTATCCGACATGGCATGAATCACTGAACTTGCAGGAATAGACGAGCGAAGACGTGTCGAAGTGAAAGCCCTAAGGACTATTGAACGTAACTATGTGATTTCCCTTCAGAAAATGGTGAATCGCATTCTCCGCGGTGACTTCTTTCTTTGCTTTGTGTGTGGTTTCTGTTGAAGTCGATCAATGAAAACAAAGCATGTACCCATACCATGGTTAAAATTAATACTATGAGTTAGAGTTTGCCTATTTATACCATTGTATATTCGGTCAGGTTACGAGCTAAACTTTAATATTAAACATATGTTGAATATGATGCATTTTAGGATTTTTGTGATGTTTAGATGTATAATACTTCTATGTTACAACACAAATTTTATATATCACTAATTTTGTATAGGCAGATTATTGTACTACATTTAAACCGCACACTTGTTTAATTACTCCCTCCGTCCCACTAATTTTATCTTATTTTTCTTTTTGGTCCGTCCCATTACAACTATCACATTTGCCTTTTAGAAAATAATTAAATATTTTAATTACCAAACTCACTACCATCACATCACGTTAATAAATAAATATACTAAACTTTCAAACACACAACTATCACATCACACATAAATAAATTAATTAAAAATTCAAATACATTACAATCACATCACATAAATCCTAATTTACCCCCACTTTAAATACTAATATATATATATATACCTCTATACATTAAATACTAACTATCCCTACATAAAATACTATACTAAAAAAAATGGAATACGATTAATGGGACGGAGGGACTATTACCCAAAAATTAAGAATGTGGTAATGAAGCAGTACCATATTTTTTTATTTTTTGTAAGAGCAAGCCGTACCATAATTTGAGTAGGGATAATGACATGCTTTAATTATGATGATGGCCGGTCTTTGGAGGGATGAGTTACGGTACTGTGGAATCGGTACTGTGGAAGATTCCACAGTACATCAAGGCATTCAATCTAAATCATAAAAATGATCCAATAGTTATTAAGTAATAAGGGTATAATTATCATAATGAAAATATAACTTTATATTTAGTATTTTATCAATCTAATTTTTGGTAAATCATATCAAATATTTGGTAATCATATCTAATATTTCAAATATTATCTTTTTTATGATCAACAATACTTATTAAAAAAGATAACAAATTTATTACGTATAGCATTCTGCTACCAAAAATAATTCGATGATGCTAACGAAAATGTTTCAGCGACCCAACGTAGACGAATCCAGCAACTCAACATATAAGAATTCATTGACGCTGCGTAGAAGAATTCAGTGACACTGCGTAGAAGAATTCAGCGAAGTTACCAAATACAATTCAGCAATGTTACCAAAAATAATTCAATGATCCTATCAAAAATATTTCAGCGACCCAATAAAGAAGAATTCAGCGACACTGCCTAGAAGAATTCAGTGATGCTACCAAATACAATTTCAGCGATGTTACCAATAACAATTCAATGATGCTACCAAAAATATTCCAGCAACCCTACCTAAAAGAATTCAACGACTACACAAATAAGAATTCAGGGACTCTACAAAGAAGAATTCAGGGATGCTACCATATACAATTCAGCGATGCCACAAAAATAATTTGGCGACACGTTTTCATGAAAATATCAGCGACGTCTTCATCAACAATCAAGAACAATTCAGCGATGTCTTCATCAACAACACCTCAACTGGGAACATTTTATGTAGGTTACCATGAATAGTTCAACAATATATATATATATATATATATAAATGAAGTAAATTGGTGGGTAATGTAAGATCGATTGATCATATTGAAATGCGTATATGAAAAGTGGAGTTGAAGAGACGATCAATTGTTTGTTAACAAAGTTAAATATAATAAAATTACTATTTTAACTTTCAAATTAATATAAACCATCAATTTATAAATTAAATCAATGGATGAGATTAACCGCAGCATATCAAGAGAAAATTGTTCGTCACACCCTAACGAAATTGGGTCTTTGGAATTGTATTGTGCCAATTATTGAATGATAGCTAGTGCTTGTATTTGGCAATTTGATTGAATTATACTACTATAGTAAAAGTTTTATTGCACAATGTAGGGCATAACTTCATTCAAAGGTCTTGTCACCAATATATAAATTTAACTTATCTTTAAATAATTTGTAAGCATATAATTACTGTAAATTACAATGGGGATAAAGGGGAGGGATAGGGGGCGGGTGGGGATCGAAACCCCAACCTATGGTTCTTCATAATATGAGCAATATACATTGAATTCAATGATATATAGCTTAGGTTACTAGCTTACGACAAACTATGGACCTAGGGTCCAGCCCTAGCAATCCGGTTACAATGCATAATAGAAAAATTATGCATGTGCATAAAATGGAGATGGTAGAATTATGTGATGTGCGTGTAAAATTATGTGATGTATTAAATTTATCATCACAAAATAATATTCTGATATCAATATAATAAATATCACAAAATTCACCAAAGACACTACTTTCTCACCTTTATATCACAAAAACTATCCATCTCAACATATTGTAGGTGCATAATATGCATCATAACCGTTTATCAAGTAGGGTTGTTCAGAGTGCGGTCCAAACTGTAAACCAGACCAGACCAAACCTTATTTTGACGGTTTGGTTTGTTTTGCGGTTTAAGTTTGGTCTGAAAAAAAAATTAACCAGACCAAATCGTAAACCGCAATTATATATATATATATATATATTCATTTAATAAATATATATACTCCCTCCGTTTGTGAAATATTGCAACATTGGGAAATTTTGAACTTTTAGAATTTTTTTTCTTGTACCGAATTTGCGTTATTGATGGTTTAACATATGCATTGGATTGCGTGCACCGTGGGTCCGTTGTAATTTTCAGAAAATAGAGGGAGTATAATATACTAGTATTAGAATTTTATAGATTAGAATTAGATTTAGTGGCAAATGCCTTTATATTAGTTCAAGGTACAGAGGCGGTCATGAATGATTCATGCCGTTTCATTGGATTCTGTTTATTTATTTAATATGTTTCACAAGTTTCGTTGATATAATGCACATTGTACATTGGTCTACATGTTATATTTGTAATCCTTCAGAAAGCATATGCTGCTACTGCTACCCTTCATTGGCTTTACTACTGTTGTTTTCTTATGTTATATTTGTAATTTTATTTTTTTTTCAATAGCTTTAATAGTTATAGTTTATTACGTATTTGGCTTGTAAACAATAAACTTATTTTTTTTTTTACTTTTAATTTACATTTCGGGGTTTGAACTGTTACACTTAGGACTGTAATTCATAGAATTTTTTTCTTTTTAAAACTTTAGTTAAATCGTAACCAAACCACACCAAAACCGCTTTTTTCGGTTTGGTTTGGTTTGGTTTGAAATGTTAAAATGGTTAAGTTTGGTTTAATTTTTTCCCAAACTGTTTTTTTTGCGATTTGGTTCGGGTTTGGTGCGAAACCGTACCAAACCGTATCAGGTTCACCCCTAATTTCTTAGGCGCTAGGTCCATTTTTTTCTATCATGGTATCAGAGCCATGAGTATCCATTTGAGACCTTTCTAACATTCACTACTATAAAAATTATAGAGTTGGTAGCTAACGAATTTCGATTGCAAATTCGATTGCTAACCTCTTTAGTAAACAAATTTCATAAAAAAATTTGGTTACTAGAACAAAAAATTCTTGTAGTGATTTTTCAATTTTTTGTAGATTAGTTTGGTTTTTCGCTTTTGGTTTTATTTTATAATTCAATTTTTCGCTTTGGTGTGGTTCGAATATTTTCTCAAAATTTGGTTTTCCGATTTGGTTCAGTATTTGGCAAAACAGGACCAAGCATATAACCCAATATATACTCACCCCCACGCACAAACAGAGAGGTGCATTTGCAATGAGATGAGGACTTCTTCAATGGACAAACAAGAGGGGTGTTCCTCATGCTACATATTATTTTAATTTTAAATATTACTCCCTCTGTCCCAACTAAATTGTCTTGTTTGACTTTTGCACATAATCCAATGCATTTTAAACCGTCAATATCTCATAATATATACAACTAAAAATTATGTAAAATATATATTATAAAACTATACAATTAGACGAATCTAACAAGACCCAACTTGACTATTTTTCCCCAAATATATTTTGCAATAACACTGAGTCAAAGTTGAATAATGAACAGTGTCAAAAAGTTAAACCAGACAAGTTTGCTGGGACTGAGGGAGTACTAAATATCATCAAAGGCTCCAACCATAATTATTTGTTTAAACAAATTAATGTTGGCCTCTCTGTTGAATGTGCCCAAAATGAGAATGAATTTGAGCAAAGAATAATAAGAAAATAGAGTATGTAGGTCCCTTTATATCCAAGATTCAGTTATGGGTGTTTATGAGTTGTTCTAACTACGTAATAATGAAAGCAGTAAAGAACATATCAATTTGTTAACCCAGTTCGGTCCTTCCGACCTACGTCTGGGGGATACCAATCCAGGCGACCTTCACTAGACAGAAAAACCAAAATACAAACACGCCAACCAAAGCCTAACACAGAATCCAACCTCTACCACTAGATGATACAATCCAGTCGAGCTAGCGTTGTTGAAACTCCCCCTCAACACGCCAGTAGGGATCTCACCCTAAATGGAATCTTCAAAGGCAAAACGCTGTTTGTCATTCACCATGGCTTTCTTCTTGATCGCATGAATTCCTCCAGAACTTTCTTGAATATTGAAGATCACAATATCTCCAGATATTCCGGTGTAAACTCAATCTAATCTTGCTCTTCTAAAATATGACAATGAAATCTTGAAGAACAAAATACAAGACTCTCTCTCTCTCTGAAATCTCTAAAGATGTAAAATAAAGTCTCTCAGAATTACTACTAAAGATTACAGACTCTGCTCTATATATAAAGAATACAAAACAAGAAAAACTCTAGCAGAGATAACTGTCTGTCGTCGTCATCAGAATGTGCTAACACCTGTAGAACATCTCAATGAAAAGTATATGGTTAGGTTGTCAAGACAATGTACTAACAATCTCCCCCACATTTCATGGAGATGATGATCCATCAAATAAGGTGTCTATCAAAAGATAAGTAATGCAAGCATTAAACTAATAAAACCATGATAGTCAAGCACATTCATCAAAATAGCAAAATACCATCAGAGTAAAACATCAAAGACGACAGTTTAAGAGAGTCCATAGTCCATCACAGTCCATCAGAACATAATCAAAATACAAAACCATCAAATCAAAGTTTCAACATCCATCAGACATCCATCAAAAACATTTAAGAGTCATAGTCAGAGAGTCGTTACCCAAATATACCAACATCCTTACCACACCATCACCACCAAAAATAGATACACCCCAGCAGACAGCTGCTACTCCCCCTTGATGGATCAAGCAACTCCATCAGACGAGTCCTCCTCTTCATCAGCAAAGGGCTGTGGCTCCTCAGATCGAGCTCCACTAGAAGATGCTTTGCGAACAGGGGACAGGGAGCCGGGCAACATGCTTACAATCTGAGCAATTTTCCTCTTTGTAGCAATTGCTTCCTGGCTGATTTTCGTCTGTTTGTCACTAAGAACAAGCAACTCAGACTTGATTTGCTGGATAAGATCAGCGCCAGTTGGGGGTGGTCATTCTTTGAAGTCATTGTGTTTGTCACGAAGCTCAGCAGAAGGGGTATGAACATTAATCTTAATGAGATCATCCTTCTTTGTCTTGATGCCATTTTGGTGCAGTAGTAGTGTGATAAGACCGGGGTATGGTAGACTAGCAGACTTAGAAATCAAGTCTCGGGTGTAACCTAACATCCTCTTCAAAACAAGCAGACCAAAATTCATTAGTTCAATACCAGAGTCAATGCAGAATAAAAGTTTACCCAACTCAAGAGAAGGCTGAGAAGCATTGGTCGTCGGCAGAATGTTAGCACGACAGAAGTAGAACAAGCAGTGGAACTTTAAGGTCAAATCGGATACACTGCACTTCTTTCGTCCAAAGCCAAACTCCTTCTCATTTGAGATAGTATGAGCAATATCAGCAGGAGGAATGAGGCAAATACTCCAGGGGATCTCCAAGGTCATCGTTGGGCGCAAGTTCTAACAACGAATTGATTACAGCAGGGGTTAGATCAATGAACTTGCCACGAATGTACATCTTACCGAACCAAGGAGAGCTTTTGTTCAGGATTTCTGGGTGCAAATTTGCGTAGAATTCCCTGACCAAGACTGGAGAATAGGTTTTGAAAACCTGTGCCCATTTCAGCAAATGCCTCTCCTCAAGAAATTCGTCAAACCCTAATTCCGTGTAGGTTGAATGAACAAAAGACTCCTCTGGAATGAACTTCCTGTTAACAAGGTCTTTAGTTCCAAAAATCATCATTTCCTTGTTGAAGTAGGTCATATTGAACGGCTTCTGAGATTGCAAATCACGCGAAGACTTCTATGGGGTTCTCTGTTTCAACATCCGCTTGATCAGTAACATCTGGCTCATTGTGCGGCAGAATATGATCTTCTTCTTCTCGAACATTCTCCGTTCCAGGTTCAGTAGGGTTAGGAGTATTTTCAGTAGGATCGGGAGAAGAATCTTGAGTAGGGTTTGGAGTAGGATCAGTAGGTGGATTTGGAACAGGGCTATCAGGTAGAGTGGGAAGCATTGCAAGTAGGGGCTCGGCATTTTCAGCAAACTCAGTGAGTTGTTGTGCAGCAGCTTCAGTGGAAGTTTGAGAAACATTTTCGGCAGCAGCATCAGGTTCCTCAACATTTTCAGAGGGATTTTGGTTTTCAGAGGTTATAGGGGGTTCCGAGGTAGTTGGGACTTGTTCAGCAACTTTCTCGGGTAGGTTTGTGGAGCAAGATGAAGCCATTGCTATGGAAAATCTGAAAACTCAAACTTAAAAATGAAACTGTGATAAAAATGAAAAACAAACACTGATTTAAAGAGGAAAGGAATGAAGACGAAGAGGCAAGAGAGACGGTTTTCCCTGACGTGCGACGTGACTGGAAGGCGTCAGTTTTGCAGTCATCATTACTGTGAAGACGACGGTTTCTAAAGACTCTATCCGAAAGGTATTTGGGCCTACAAAAACTCATGGGCTAGATCAAGTGTAAATTATGTAAAATAAACATAAACAAGATCAAAAATTAACTAGAATAGCAAAGGCCCATAGTAGATCTAAGTGATTCAAACCTTTCACCGTCGAGTGCATTTGTAAGGATGTCAGCACGTTGTTCCAACGTCCCAATATGTTCAATATTGCACACACTGTCTTCGACCAAGTCTCTTATAAAATGATACCTTATATCAATGTGTTTGCTTCGACTATGTAGAACAGGATTTTTAGAAATGTTAATTGCACTTGTATTGTCGCAATAAACCTTGAAATCTTCCTTCTTAATCCTATAATCACTCAAAATCTGCTTCATCCACATCAATTGAGAATAGAAACATGTTGCAGCTATATACTCAGCTTCCGCGGTTGAAAGTGCAACAATATTTTGCTTCCTAGAAAACCAGCAAACAAGATTATTCCCAAGATAGAAACAACCTCCTGTTGTTGATCGTCTGTCGTCACAACAACCAGCCCAGTCCGAATCTGTGTAACCTATCAAATCCAAACTTGACCTTTTAGAAAACCAGATTCCCAATCCAAGAGTTCCTTTCACATATCTCATGATACGTTTAACAGCTTTCAAATGCACTTCCTTAGGATTTGCTTGAAATCTAGCACAAACTCCCGTGCTAAAAGAAATGTCAGGTCTGGTTGCTGTCAAATAAAGTAGACTCCCAATCATGCTTCTGTATAATTTCTGATCTACACTTGCTCCTTGATTATCCTTTGAAAGTTTCTGTGATTGACCTTGTGGAGTCCTAGCAACTTTGCTATCTTCCAACTTGAATCTCTTCAACATATTGTATGCATACTTTTCTTGGCAAAGAAATATTCCATCCTTCATCTGCTTTATTTGAAGTCCTAAGAAGTAAGTCAACTCTCCCATCATACTCATTTCGAACTCTGATTGCATAGCCTTGACAAAGTCGTTTCTGAGATGTTCTGACGACGCACCAAAGATAATGTCATCAACATATACCTGTGCAATTATGAAGTGGTTGTTCTCATGCTTCACAAACATCGTCTTATCAGCTTCTCCTCTCTTATAACCATTGCAAATCAGAAATGAAGATAGTCGATCGTACCAAGCTCTGGGAGCTTGCTTAAGTCCGTAAAGTGCACCTTTCACTCGATAGACATGATTTGGTCGAGTCGGATCTTCAAAACCAGCAGGCTGTGCTACAAAAATCTCCTCTTTGATCTTCCCATTTAAGAAAGCTGTTTTGATATCCAATTGATACAGCTTAAAATTCATAGAACATGCAAAGGCTAATAAGATTCTCACAGCCTCCATTCTTGCAACAGGTGCAAAAGTTTCTCCATAATCCAAACCTTCAATTTGAGTAAACCCTTGAGCTACCAAACGAGCTTTATTCCTTATGATGTTTCCTTGCTCATCAGTCTTATTCCTAAAGACCCACTTCGTACAAATAACATTGATGTTCTTTGGTTGTTCCACCAATTCCCAAACATCATTTCTTTCAAACTGGATCAACTCATCCTGCATGGCGGCTATCCAATATTCATCATTGAGTGCTTCGGAAACATTCTTAGGCTCTATTCTGGATATGAAACAATTTAATCCAGCTAATTCTCTGTAATCGACCTTCTTGCTTCTAGTCAAACGTTGAGCACTAGGATCACCAATAATATCTTTCTGAGAATGATGCTTTAGAGTCCTTGGTCCTCTTCTCTTATCAGATATATCAGCTTTAGGACTAGAATCTGTATCCTTAGAATTTTCTTCATTATCAGCTTCTTCATCATCAAATACAATGCCTTCAGACGGTTGTTGACTGGATGTACCAACATCAGGAACAACTGGGGCAGTATCAACACTAGGGGATATATCATCATCATCTCCACTAGGTAAACAATATTTATCCTCAAAAAGGACATTTACTGTTTCAATAACCTTTCTGGATTGAATCAGATACACTCGATAAGCTCTTGAGTTATTGGAGTAACCCAAAAACCAACCTTCTTCAGCTCTAGCATCGAATTTCTTTATCTGCTCTCTATCCCTGTACACAAAACATTTACATCCAAAAATATGAAAATACTTAAAAGTAGGAGTATTACCGTTCCAAATTTGATAAGGAGTGTTGTTAGTGTGAGGTCTCAACAACACACGATTGACAATATGACAAGCTGTATGAAGTGCTTCGGCCCAAAATGACTTTCCAAGTGTAGTAGCATGTAGCATTGAACGAGCCATCTCTTGTAGAGTCCTATTCTTCCTCTCAGCGACCCCATTCTGTTGTGGTGTCTTTGGAACTGAAAATTCATGAGAGATTCCATGGTTGTTACAGAAAAGTTCAAACTCCTGGTTTTCAAATTCTCTACCATGATCTGATCGGATCCTTTGAATTTTGGATTGCTTCTCATTCATCAACTTCAGGCTCAGCTTCTCAAAGTGTTGAAATGCTTCATCTTTACTCCTGAGAAAACACACCCAAGTGAATCTCGAAAAATCATCAACACAAACTAAAACATACCTTTTGCCATTTAGGCTTTCGGTTTCTGTTGGACCCATAAGATCCATAAGGATTAGTTCTAGGCAGTGATTTGTAGAGATTCCTTCTGTCTTCTTATGTTGAGCTCGGGTTTGCTTTCCTTTAGAGCAATCTACACAGGTAAGATCTTTGTTGTTGTGTAGTTTAGGCAGACCTCTGACAGCAGCAGAACAACTCAGCTTGTATAGTGTTTGATAGTTGAGATGTCCAAGCCTCTTGTGCCATAAGTTTGTGAGGTCATCTATGCTTACAAGTGCCTGATTTAGATTAGCTTCCAAAGTGTAACAATTGTTCTTAGAACGTTTGCCTGTCATGATGTTGTTTCTCCTGTGATCAAATACTTGACAAAGAAACTTATTAAAAATAATAAGAGAATCTTCATCACATAATTGACTAATAGAAATGAGATTAGTAGTAAGCCCTTCAACATGATAAACTCTAGAAAGTTTAGAAAGTTCACCATCCTTTACTTTACCATAACCTGTGATCTTGCTTCTAGCACCATCACCAAAGACCACATCTCCACAGTCTTTGTCTGTAAAGTTTTTAAGAATCTCCTTACTACCTGTCATGTGCCTTGAACAACCTGAATCGAAATACCATTTTCTAGAATGTGGTTGTTGCTGCGAAGATAGAACAACAAGACATTTACTCTCTTTCCTCTTGGGCATCCACTCCATTTGAATTCTGATCTTCTTCTTTAAATCTTCATGAGGCCAGACCACTGGACGACCATTCATGAGATCACGAACAATTCTCATGCAGGTTTCAGCTGTGTGACCAGGTAAGTTGCAATAGAGACAATCTCTACGTCGTTTGGGTGATGTAGGAACATCCTGGTGTGACAGTGAGCTTGACTCATTATTCAGATTTCCACCACTAACAAACAGCCTTTTTCCAGTAGATCCTTGATTCTTGTAACCAATTCCAGTCATGTCTCTGTGACTCTTTCCAATGGACAGAACTTCATCCAATTTGCCTTTCCCTTTAGTCAACTTCTCCAAGTCAGCAACTCGAATTTTCAATTTGATAGATTCCTCCCTGAATGATTCCTTCTCTTTAGTCAAAGTAGTAATCTGAAGTTTCACTTCATCATACTTTCCTTTAAGAACCTTCAATTCATCAATAGCCTTAATTTTGTCAGCTTCAGCTTTGTCCAAAGTCAGATTGATGTCAGTGAGTTGTTTCGACAACTTCTCATTCTCCTGTACTGCTTCATCATACTCTTCTTTGAGTTCTTCATAGATATCAACTAGCTCTTTATAGAGACTACCTGATTCAGCTGTAACAATAGAAGAAATATCAGTGATTAACTGTATTGACTCAGAGTTACCTGTAGAAGGGGTAGGACTGGCTTCTCTTGTCACAAAAGCAACAACATCCTCTTCATCACTGGATTGTGCATCCTCAGGTTCATCTTCAGAATCATCTTCATCGCTTAGTGTAGCTTGAAGTGCCTTTCCTTTCCTTTTCTTGGCAGTAGGACACTCCTTTCTGACATGGCCTTTTCCTTCGCATTCGAAACATCTGATCTCTGAGGTTTTGTCAGGTCTATCATCATCTCTATCCTTCTTAAATCTCCTGAACTTCCCATCAGTTTTCTTCTCAAACCTGTTGTTCTGCTTCTCGGTCGTCACCGGGTTGTCAGAACATCGGTTCTTCTTCTGAAATTTCTTGAAATGCTTATTCTGAAGCATTTTTCCAATTCTTTTGGAAAGTAAAGAAACCTCTTCTTCGAAGCTTTCAGCGGGCTCATCCTCAGCTTTGAATGCAATGTTCTTGGTTGATTTCTCTGAGGCCAAATGATTGATTTCGTATGTTTGAAGAATGCCAACTAATTCTCTCAAGGACATGGTCTTGATTTTCTCTACTTCTTCAAGGGCTGCCACTTTCGCAGAATACTTCTTAGAAACTGTTCTAAGAAACTTCCTCACGAGTTTAGATGATTCAAAGGTCATTCCTAGAGCTGTTGCTTGGTTAACAATGTCTTGAAATCTCCCAAAATATGATGTGATATCCTCATCGTTCGTCATCCTCAAACTGTCAAAGATCGATTCAATCCGTTGTAGACGCGTTGTCTTGACATCTTCAGAACCTTCATGTTGAGTCTCCAAGAAGTTCCAGGCTTCATGAGCAGACGTACAGTTAGCGATCATTCTGAATTGTGCTTCATTCATTGCGCCACTGATAGCATTAAGCGCTGTGTAATTCGCTTGTCTCGTAGTTCTCTCGGCCTGAGAAAGTTCGGCATTGGTCGCCGGTCGAATTGTTGTAGTGGCCGTTTCTCCAGTACCAGTGCGATCTTCTCTCGTCGGTTGAGTCCATGGCTCCAAGACTGAATCCCAAACACCATCTCCCTGTGCCAACAGATAATTTCGCATCCTAGCTTTCCAATACGCATAATCGCTTCCATCGAACAATGGTGGACGAGTGTTAGACGCTCCTTCTCGGTTCATGTTTCTTGAAACTTCGAATCTTGAATGAATGGAATTCCTCAGCTACTTTAGAGGATTAGCTCTGATACCACTTTGTAGGTCCCTTTATATCCAAGATTCAGTTATGGGTGTTTATGAGTTGTTCTAACTACGTAATAATGAAAGCAGTAAAGAACATATCAATTTGTTAACCCAGTTCTGTCCTTCCGACCTACGTCTGGGGGATACCAATCCAGGCGACCTTCACTAGACAGAAAAACCAAAATACAAACACGCCAACCAAAGCCTAACACAGAATCCAACCTCTACCACTAGATGATACAATCCAGTCGAGCTAGCGTTGTTGAAACTCCCCCTCAACACGCCAGTAGGGATCTCACCCTAAATGGAATCTTCAAAGGCAAAACGCTGTTTGTCATTCACCATGGCTTTCTTCTTGATCGCATGAATTCCTCCAGAACTTTCTTGAATATTGAAGATCACAATATCTCCAGATATTCCGGTGTAAACTCAATCTAATCTTGCTCTTCTAAAATATGACAATGAAATCTTGAAGAACAAAGTACAAGACTCTCTCTCTCTCTGAAATCTCTAAAGATGTAAAATAAAGTCTCTCAGAATTACTACTAAAGATTACAGACTCTGCTCTATATATAAAGAATACAAAACAAGAAAAACTCTAGAAGAGATAACTGTCTGTCGTCGTCATCAGAATGTGCTAACACCTGTAGAACATCTCAATGAAAAGTATATGGTTAGGTTGTCAAGACAATGTACTAACAGAGTAATCATTTTGAGCTAACTGTGTCAGACATTCTTCATACCATTAAAGTTTGAATGACTTAAAAAGGTTTTTTTCATACTATGTTGATTGTGAAAATAATAGTCAAAATCAAATTCAACTTTCAATTCTTCATATTGAACATAGAATTGACTATTGATCCCAAAAGAACGCAATTACAAAAATATCTAGTCAAACAAATACCAATTAACACAAATTTCAATTGAAAAAGATGAATAATTTAATTTCTTTAAAAAATATTTTGACAATTTTATAGTGACTAAGAAGGTGTATTCAATTAAGATTTTTAAGGGATCAGGACTTAGCCCAAATGGTTAAGTCTCTAGGCTTCCAACGGAAGGTTGGAGGTTCGATCCCCACCGGCCCCCTTTCCCTTCATTTTATTTCTCTTTGTAATTGTGTAGCACGGGCTCCCACCACCCCTTTCCAGGCCTTCAATGGCTCCTCCAAAAAAAAAAATTAAGATTCTTAAGATTTTTTAAATTTTTTTTTTAAAGTATAGATGTATTTAATCAGGATTTTAAAAAGTCTTTAAAAATATCAAGGTATTCAATACATGTTATAAAGTCTTTAAACAATTTTGAGCCAGATTTTAAAATGTCTTTAAATTTAAAATCTATAGGTATTCAAAAGTCTATTGACTTCGCAGATGTGTCCAACATGGCACCAGTTATCAAAAAAAAAAAAAAAAAGTCTATTGCCTTCAAGACTCTGAAGATTTTAATGGGTTATGTTTTCAAAAAAACATAAATATATAAAATCTCTCCAAACAATCACCAACTCTACGTGTAGCCTATTGATATTGTAGATCCACATACTTTTTAAATTCGAAAAGATCCAACACAATTTCAATTGAATACACCCTCCTAAGAATTAATAGAATTGAAGAATTGATTTTGTGGGATATAAAGACTGGATACAAGGGATATATACCGGTATTATTTTGGATTTGGTTTGGAAGCTGAATCAGTTGGGTTGAAGTACCGAAGGAGTGTTTGTATGTGCTAAATAAGTGTTTTTTACGTACTGAATATTTTTATACAAGTTGGATACCACATGTACAGCACCCACTTTACTATCACCATCACACTCTTTATCGAGTCAGCACGCTACTTGTTGAAGGTCACATGTCCAGTACCCTATGAAAAGTATTATTTTTATTGAGAATCTTTCCTCAGAAGCATATAAATGGTGAAGAAACTTTTAGAAGGAAACATGTGTTTTTTTTTTTTTGGTGAACGAAACATGTATTTTGTTCATCAGATAAATTAATTACTACTCCTATTTTTCCATTTTTTTTAAAAACTGAAAACTTAATTATATGTGAACAAAATCTTAGTGGGACATGAAATAATCTGTATATATAAATGCAAGATGCGGTCGTGGGGACATCTATATTACGAAGGGTATTGATGAATTTTTTTTTTTTTTTTTTTTTTTTTTTTTTTTTTTTTTGTCATACAAGTAAATTTCTAAAATATTCTTACATATTACCAACAACAGTTGATATTGGAAATGAGACTTCACTTAAGTGTTTATATTCTCTGCCTCCCAACCATAGGTTGGGGGTCCGATCCACCCGGTCCCTATCCCTCCCCCTTACCCCCTTTATAATTTGTGTGGCTTGGGCTCCCACATACCTTTGCCAATATATATGTGCCAATGCTTACCAAAAAAAACAGTAGTTGATTTGAGGACTCCCATATACACTTGCCGACACATAAGTGTAAATGTTTACTAAAAAAGCAGTTGATTTGAGTGGATTGAAGCTATAGCCGCTTAAGCATGGTCTTGGGTTCGAACCTTGTGTATGCAAAATACTGTTTTGGGAAAGACTTCATTCATAGTTCATGCAGATCCTCGAAAGATTATTTAATTGCTTAATATGGCATGGGGATACCCGGTTTCACGAAAACATTCTTTATCTATTAATAAAATCTATAGTAATAATTTACACATATAATAATTTTCATTAATATTTGTTAAGTGTTGACTGCTAGATGTACACTCAAAAGTGTTGAATAAATATTTTCAATATTAAATAATTGGTATTGTAAATATAAATTCAGCGCTTTTGATTGACATTTCAACAATTTTAGTGGTAATTTTGTATTTCAGCAATTACTGAATTTCTTCATTCAACACAGTAACTGCGTCCATTAATATTTTTCCATTTCCTTTAATATTTCTCCGGCCTCAGCCACGTTAAAAAAAAAAAAATCTTTTGGCTGTCCTAGCCCTTTTCTCTAATTTTTTATTTTTTTTTATTTTTTTATTCAATAGCCTATGCAGGCTAGGAAATAATGATTGGGGGTTGGGGCCCTAAAAAAGTTATAATTAATCCAATTAATCATTCATTTTTTCAATCTAATTAAGTATTTTTTTTGTTACCCAAAAAATCTAATTAAGTACTCCCTCCGTCCCACCAGAAGTGTCCCATTTTGACTTTTGTCACTGTTCATTGATCAACTTTGACCTAATGTTATCACAAGTATATAAGAAAAATATATAGTCAAGTTTGGTCTCATTAGATTCGTCTAATCATGTAGTTTTAGAATATATATTTTACATAATTTTTGTACATGTACATTTTAAGATATTAAGTGTTAAATAAATGCATTGGACGGCGTGTCCAAAAGTTTTGAGACAGAAATAATGGGACAGAGGGAGTATTTTTTTAACTAAAGATTAATCGGTCCAATGGAGTGAATACTTCTTCAACCGGATTGTCAAACACTTTCATTTTTCAAAATTTATACTTTAATTTTTTTTAATTATTAAATTAAGAAATATATTAAATAAAATATTTAAAAATTAAAATTAAATTATATAGATCACATTATTTAAATACAAATATATTCCACCTTCATCTTGGTGAAAGAAAAAATGGAACTAACATTCTTTTTTTGAATAGCATTCTTCGAACTAACATTCTTGGAATAGAGAGTGTATAATACTAAAATACTCCCCCCAAAAGAAATATTATTAGTATTTATCTATGAAAGAAATTATAAAATTTGCAACAAAACGTCTTTTTATGAAATAATCACAGTATATGATATGATAAAATAGAAAGAACAAATAAAAAGAGCACTGAACATTTATTGATAACCCACCTTATCCTTGACTTATCCCTTCCCCACATTCCCCACAAACTTTCTCACATGTGATTTTCTTCTTGTCTATTATTCAATATATTTTGTCTATTTTGAGGCCTTTTTTAATATTATATGTGAAAATTCTTACCTGTCAAGACTCAAATTAAAGACAAATATTATAAATAAGATAATTGCATCTAAAAGTTCTAATTATTGGGACAATTAGAAGAAATGTACAAAAAAAAATGTTCGCATAATTTTTTTTAATTTTTTTATACAACTTCATAAGACGAGCAAAAAGGTATTAGAGCTCAAGATATAAAAATTATAAATGAATAAAAAAGATAGATAAAGATCGTATAAGGGATTGAACCCCAACTATAAAATTGATAGGTAGGAACTTGACTAATCTACAAGTTCTCATCCAATAAAGTAAGTTGACATTATTAAAAATACGTTTAATTTAACTATTTTTAATTTTTAGGCATATGAAGCACAATATATTTTTCACTTGAGAGAATTGTGGAAAGAAATCTATGATACATAAATTAAAAGGTGATCAAAGATAGTTAGAAAATTCAATTTATAATTTTTGTTTTGTATGCTATATTCAAGAACGGTCTTCAAATGACGAAGAGACTTGGCATTCTAGCTATCTGGTGCTTCTGTGACTCTCTACAAGCTCTTCGAATTATTAATGCTTCTACAAATGAGATGCACTGGTTGGATCCTTACTTGAGAATGATTAAAGAGCTCCTTTCGCAATTTCATATTTGCCGAATTGAGCACATGTTTCGCGAAGGGAAAACTGTTGCAGATTGTTTGGCTAAAACGGGTTCGGATAGCGAGTTGTTCTACAAGTCCTGGGCTTTTCCCCCGGACCAGATCAAAGCTAATTTGTCGGTAGATGCAGCTGGAACGTGGTTTCCACGGCACTAGTTGTATTTTGATGTCATTTTTTTTGTTCATTTTCCCTAGCCTTTATTGGCTATTTAGCAAAAAAAAAAAAAAAAGAATTCAACATACAAATACCACATAGTGACATAGGTTAGACCAACATATGTTGAAAAATACATGTGAACTTTATCTATTTAATTGGGAGTGGATACAATGCAGACCACAATATGTGCAGTTATTATGGGAGACTATATTTATGTGATGAATTATGGTGTGTGATGTGCAGTATATATTATGTGATGTTTAGGTAATAGATCTTTAAATCACTTTTTGGTATTTATTCAATTATTTAAAAGACGCAATAAATAGAATCATGACACGATTACTACTGTAAAAAGATCTGGTTACACCCTACGACCGAAACAAAGGAGATCTGGTTAGGGGAGTCGCTAAATACTTATTGCGCCATTGTTAAGACACAAAAAGAGTTAAAAAAAAAAAAAAAATAGTACTAAAACTACTCCGCCATTGTATATACGTTAGAGTGGATATTTGGGATGTCTGACTGGATATTCATGATGTTTGGTTGGATATATGTGATGTCCGCCATTATATATACGTTAACTCTCACTCATTACACACCCATAATCCATCATATAAATTATCTTTCCTATCATGCCTGCACACAAGCAATATTAGTGACGGTGCGTTATCCCTACTCTCTACTGTATTTAATTTATTCTTAAAAGGTTCTATTATGCTTTTTTTCTTAGAAAAAAGTTTTCAAAATATTTTAATAAACATTTATTCACATAAGCAATGTGGACAATATTCGGCGGTAAGATCGTAAGGACCACCAAAGCCAATACTTTATATATAAAAATAGCAAAAATGGATTTAAAGGATAAGCAGTAAGCTAAATGGATTACAGAAATTCATTTGAAACAAATTAGAATTAATTTTTAATTGTTTTTCTAAAATTTCTTCTGAACAACTTATATACGCTAGGAAAATGATATTGGAGCTCATGCCACACAAATTACAAAGAAACAAAGGGGTGGGATAGAGGAGTCGGAAGATTTGACCACTAGTCCAAATTCTCATCCCATTAATTTTAAATTTTAGTAACATAGAGATAAATATATAAAAAAAGGATAAAAAACGGGAAAACTTGAAGCTTGAACTAAAATTCTATCTCATAGATGGCAAATTGCAATGTTGGTATATGGAAGTGTGCTTATATATATAGCTTTTTAACATATATAAATAGTAGATTTGACCTGCAAATATTAATAGCCAGATTTGATTAAAATAGTTTGGTAGATTAGCATAATACTTAGTATTAGCATTTTGTATTTTAAAATAAATAAAATCTGCTAGCCAATATGTTTTAAAATATAGCATATTGGATTTGAGCAGATTGAAGCCAATATGCTTATAGAATATGCTGCTCACCAAACACTATGAAATAACATATTAATTGGTCAAACATGCTAAATTCTAATATGTTCTTTAATATGCTGTCTTCCAAACTTACAAAGTATCTAAAAAGGAAAGTTAATATAGTGAATTTTTTTGGAGATCTAAAAAAGGAACAGTGAACTCTTTTGATATGGATAATAACATGCATTCTTGTATGCCAATTTATTTCGATTATACATACAAAAAAGAAGTCGAAATTAGAGACTATAAGGGGCCGTTTGGTTTGAGGGAATGTGAGATTCCCACTGGGAATCTTAGTAGGGAATGTCACATTCCTTTGTTTGGTTTGGGGAAATCTTTTATGTGGGAATCTTGGATTACCATCGAAGTGGGAATCTTGGAGTGTTTTGATGGGAATGTGATTCCCGTGTAGAGGCCAGGTATTCTGAGATTCCCGGGCATCTTTTTCTTATATTATATTAAATTGTCTTTTATACCCTTTAAAATTTTAAAACCATACATCAACCCATTAAAATTATTTTTAACGCTAAACCCTTGTAGCCCTAGGAAGACATGTTCTGTGTTTATGAATTCCGCCTCTTCTGCTGTCTTCTTCATGTCTACGTATCTTCAAGTCTCCAGAAAAGACTATTATTCCGATGATAACTCTTATTCCGTCTACGAATTCTTTAAGGTTGGTTTTGCTCATTTATTCTGTTCATGTAATATTTTTCTCATCCGTTTTCTATTTTTCATCTGTGTGTATGTTATCATCAAATTGTATTACCGTCAAGTGAAGAGATATCTAAGCCTTCCCGTTGTATGTCTATCGTTGTCTGAAAGAATCCGAAGAAATGAGTATAATTTATATCCACCACAGCAGACATAAAAAGCAATGTTCATATTAATTTTTAATATATTAATTTGTATATGTTAATGTATTATAATTTATATCCACCACTGTAGAAAATGCGTGTTCTATTCCCATTTTTTTGAGCACCCCGTGGCTTCGAAGCAACGATATTTTAAACTTTGGGACAAGGGCATTATAGTCTATTTATGTAATGTAGAAATTTGAGATTCCCTATCCAACCAAACGCAGTAATCTTAAAATATAAAAAAATAAGATTCCCAGTAATCTTATATTCCCAATAATCTCACATTCCCAGCAATCACATTCCTACTGGAAATCTCACATTCCCTCAAACCAAACGGGCAATAAATGTTTTATTGCAACGATATACTTTCAATTTTTCAGGGCTCTTATTACTTAATTACATTTACCTCATTTAAATTTAGGAACAATTTCAAGAACTTCCCCATTGTTCACCAGACAAAGTGTGAAATTTCAAGAAATTGGAATTGCTCTTTTAGGCAAATATAAATGGAAAAAGGTACTTCATTTAATTAATTACAGTATTGATGTATTGCCAAATTTCATAATTCTTTCTATAGTTAGTGAAACACATGCAATGCAACCAATAAGTTATGTTTCCAGGCTCTAGCTAGGTCCATTCATTGTATTCAATGGGATCGGATAAGATAAAATAACTGCAATAATTTATATTGAAGTTATTATTATTACTACTACTCTTTATCCTATTTCCTTAAAAAAGGTAGTATAGCATATATATATAAGGATAAAAGCGGTATGGATAGTATCGGATATAGATATTATTTTGTATTTTTTATTCAAACTCGGATCGAATACAAATATTTCAGATACGGATACGAATTTAAATATTTTCGGGATAAGAGTACATGTCGGATATAAGATGGATGATGGACACAATTTTTTATTTTTATTTTTTGTGAACATGAACATGATGGATACATTTTTAATCGGATAAAAATTACGCATAATTTGATAGTATTTATCATTTTTAATTTTCAATTAACAAATAATAATATATGAATATATTCGGATATACGGATATAAAATTTTGATAATATCCCAATAGTTTATCCGAATTCGGATACGATCGAATATTTTTGGATACGAATATGAATGCGGATAATAAAATTCGGATACCGATTATCCATTCGGATAGGAGATTTCGAATTCTGATTTGAATTTAGTCGAGTATAGCATCGAATGGGTCAAATATTTACCATATCATATTGGATCGATCGTATATTTACCATACTGTTTTTACCGTAGATACACCATACCTGAGCTTTAAGAAGGTAGGAGTACATTCCTACCGGCGTTTGGATCGGAGTATTTTACTTTCCGAGCAGAGGAATATGTGGTGCATATTCTTAGGCCCACATCACATACATCCAACCGTGAAGGAACCATACCATTTATGGAGTAATTTGGATAAGCCGTTATTTTACTGACACGCGTCCAATTTTAAATCACTCTCCTATTATTTCTGTAATTTTTTAAAACATTAAACATATATTTTTTTTTTTCGCTCAAACATTACATATTTTTGTTTTGCAGTTCATGAATTCTATAAATAAATGAAAAATTATTGACGGTCGTAATGGATTGCTCATTCAAGTATACTTCATCCGTTTTTTTTTTATTGCTCATAACCACATTGCACTTACTATTTTCGACTAGCTAACTTTGGGATTTATTTTATTAGGTTAGAGAATGATTTTGAAGGTAAGTCCAATATGAATTTTGTAGTTTGTAATTCTACCTTCACGATCACTTTACTATTTTTTATTTAGCCTTGTAATGAATCATATAAAACCATCCAAAGTAAACTAGTTGAAAATAGTTTTTACAACGTAGCAATTTAAAAAAAAATAAAATAAAATGGAGGTAATATATGATAGTATTTTTAATTGGATTAAGTTATTGAAAATGGTTGGCATTATGGTGTGGACAAAATGGCGTGCGGATGTTTGGACGCCGTTTCTCCACCGTTGATCAATTTCATCATCCAACAGTTGAGATCATTTGTAGGGTTAGTTTCGTAATTTTACTTTTTAGGTATTTAATTTGTTGTATTCGCAAAATAGGATATACATTTCAGTGACATGGCATGCACAATTCAACGAGGGAGCCAATTCAATTCAGCGATGTGGCCTATGCAATTCAGCGACATTATTGTATTCATTTCAACAACACAATTTTATACATTTCAGCAACATAGTTCTATGCATTTTAAACGCATTTCAGCGACCGAGCCTACACAATTAAACGACATGGCCTATGCAACAATGACTATACAATTCAACGATGTGCAATGTGTATTTTCAGCAACTTGATATAGGGTCTGTTCTGCACTGTGAGCTGGAGCTGTAGGGAGCTGTAGCTGTCAGTTTTATTTAAGTGTTCTGTACAACTAGCTGTAGCTGTAATAAAATGTATGAAATAACATAAAAGGACAAACATGTATGTAGACTATTGGGTAGTGAGTTGGTTATTGGGATAAATATGTATGTAGTCTTATATTCTCATTATTATCCAATAATAATAAACATAATTTGCGAAATAAATATTTTGTTTAATTTTGTTAAAAAGGATTATTGGTTCCATGTGGTTTGCAATTGGATATAACTATAAATGTTATCTTGAGATTGTGTTGATTTATCTAGGATTAGAGTTATAATATACTCACTCTGCTTTTTATATACTGTACTTTCACGCATTTCAATAAATAATAATTAAGTAAAAATTTTAAAACTTTAATATTTAAAAATTACAAGACAAGACAAATCTAATAAGATGTTACTGAATTATATTTTTTTTGGTGTACGTATAATAAAAATCGAAGTCCAATACTACAATAAACAATAACAAAAATCAAATTGCAACACTTAGAAAATCAGAGGTTGTATTTAATGATTGGTTGAAAGTGTGAAAGTCTCTCTGCTTTATTGTATTTTCACCCCTGTTGATTTTCATTCAATCCAAATTTTTATGATGTTTGACTACAATAATATAACATTGTCTTTTAAAAAAACTTGGTCATAAAATAGAAAATCAAGGGAAAAAAAATATTTCCGAATTACAACGAAAGTAAAAGATGGATTTGATAATTCAGATCCAATCTAAAGTGGATGTTATTTCCCAAATACCATATCCGATTACCCCTTTCTTAAAAAATCGACTATTTTATTTTATTTTTTAAATTTGGAAAATTTCTGACCTGTTATTTTATTTTTTATTTTCCTATTTTTATTATATTTGATCCGGTGGTATAAAAGGCCCTTCAATTTTCTACATGATCCATTTACTACCTGGTGTGAGAAATCCAATGTCTCTCTGTAGTGATTCGCCGTCCGCTGCCGCCAGCGGCCATGGGAGTGGCTCTATCGGTGGTTGTGGCGAATTTATGTTGTTCGGCGTGAGAATAAACGTCGATCCACTGCGGAAATGCGTTAGTCTGAATAATTTATCTGAATACGAGCCTGTGAAAAATTGTACCGATCCGATGGAGAAGAGTGGGAATGAATTGCAAAAGGCAGAGGGAGCGGAGGGGAGTGGGCTTGCATCTGGTTATCACTCGGCGGATGATGCCGTGCCTCCGCCGTCCAAACGGAGTCGGTGCGACCGGAAACGAGGTCAGATATCTGATCATGTTTTTCCCCCTTTTATAGTTTATTTGACAATTTAAGTTATTTCAATTGCTTTGCAGTTGTTTTGTGTTTGTTTTGATGGAATTGATTGCGTGATTCACAATAGGAAATTACAAACTGATCTGTTTGATGAACACTAATTGAATTAACAACTTTTTTTCTCCAACGAGTTCATTCATCCGATGTAACAAAGTATTGATTTGAACATTTGTAAGCCAAACATAATGAAAAATGTCGTATTTTTTTGGCTTCTGGATTTGTCTGACGAGTTCCTCTGATGTAAAAGAGTGTGTTTTTTGCACATATCACATATGTAAGCCATTAGAGAAAGATTTTGTATTCTTTTGGCTTTTGGGTTTGTGTCGATGACAAAATATCTTTAATTTGTTCGTAGATTTTCTGATTGTGTTAACATTACGATCTCAGGAGTTCCATGGACCGAGGAAGAGCACAAGCAATTCTTAATTGGATTGCAGAAGGTTGGGAAAGGGGATTGGAGAGGAATCTCGAAAAATTATGTCAAGACTCGCACACCAACTCAAGTTGCAAGCCACGCTCAGAAGTATTTCCTCCGCAGGAGTAACCTTAATCGCAGGCGCCGTCGTTCTAGCCTCTTTGATATCACAACCGACTCGGTATACCCCTTCACTTGAAGTTATATGTTGAATGTTATTCCTTTTCATAGATAATTCATATGAAACAAAAAATGACTAAATCTTGTATTTGCTGTTCTTGGTCATGAATCTATCTCAGTTTTGGTTTGCTCCCAATCTATTGAATGTCCTGTGGACAAATTCTTTATAGTCTCATTAATTTTGTTTTGAGTGAAAATTGAAAATCTCCTTTTGCTGTTTTGCGTAAACTGAATTCTTGAACCTACGAGAAAACTAACCGTGGAATTTCATTACTACCTTTACCGTTTAATGAATCTTATAAACAGAGATTCATCACAATTGCACAAGGTTTCTGCCTTTCTGGATTCAGCTAATGTTGTGTTGACTAAAATTTTCGATTTTATATATGTCATTGTGATAAGGTTACTGAAGGTAGCAGCCAGCAGGATGCCCCTGCCCCAGAAGTTATGCCACCAGCTGCTGTGCCTCATCCTCCACCTACGAATGCCTGTACATTCTCGGTCATGCCTCTACCCGTAGCTGCTGGACCTGTTCTGTTCTCGATGCAAGGCGGGAATCCTCTGGAAGACAGGTCCATCCTTTTTCAACCAGTTATAGTTCATCATGTGCCTACTCCTTCAACAACTATGGACCTCAATGTGAATCCACTAGAAATTATTGAGCCATCATCGCTGTCTTTGAGGCTATCGTTGTCATCAGGCGCGGATCATCCCTGTGACTCTTTGCAGGTGAAGTTTATGAACAATGATAGCAGAATATCTGTTGCATGATGAAAATTTTGGAACAAAAAAAAAATGGATGCTTAAATTAAGAAAAGTTGATATTTAGGGGATAATCTGATTAAGAAATACTACTATATGAGTAGCAAACAATTAGGTTGAGTAGAAATCTATCCATGTTTCATTTTGTACATTGAGTAGAAAAAACAAAACGAAAAAAAGTCTGCTTGTGATGACCTTACTTTATGCTGTAAGATATTTAAGAATCTTTGCTTGTTTTTTCCTCTTTGGTTGAATTTTTCTTTTTGCAATTATTATGTATGTTTGGCTCTTTTATGGTAGGTGGATTTCATCTGCGAGCTTTTTATTTTATTTTAATTTCTTTTTTAAATTCCCTCGAAATAATAGAAATATTCCATTCACAACACTTTCTGCCCCTATTTTCTTTTATTTATCCCTCTCTGCAGACAATTTGCTGAAAATGGATGAAATTACTTTTTGGATTTTATGCCTTTAGATAATTGAAGAATTTGAATTTGAGTGAAAAAACTGGGCTTATTCATCTACCCAAAATCAAATTGTGTTTGTGTATCTAGGAATAAAAATAGGTAGTGTCTGAGTTGGGTCTGTCAAGCCCCAAGACCCAACCCAAGGCTCGGGTTCGGTTCCGGATTCGGACCCATTGCCATCCTTAGGGACGGCAACGGGTCGATACGCCTCGATTCTCGGTTCTGATTCGGACCCATGCCATCTCTATGTGTATCAACAATCGTGGATCAAGTTGGAACATATATATTTGCTTAATTTCTTGTTATGTGTCAAAGTATATTTATTATTTATAAAAATAAAATAAAACCTCCTTCAAACTGCTTTAAACACTTTAAGGGTCTGCTCTACACACAGTTTTTGGAAGCTTTTGCGAGCTTTTGTTAGCTTTAGCTTTTATTTCAAAACAAAAGCCATGTTCTGTACACTAGCTTTTGAGAGCTTTTGGAAGCTTCTTTTTAGAAGCTACTTCTTGTAGCTTTAAAAATAAGTTAGCAAGCTTATTTATATTCAGTTACAATTTTAACCCAATAACCAACCACTACCCAATAGTCTCCCTAATTATTTGTCCTTTTATGTCATTTCATACATTTTTTGACAGCTACAACTAGTTGTACATAACACTTAAATAGAACTGATAACTACAGCTGCCACAGCTCCAGCTCCCTACAGTTCCAAGCTCCCTACAGTTCCAGCTTGCAGCTACAGCTCTGCGAGCAGAACAAACCCTAAGTAATAAAATTAAATAATATGATATATTCTCTTCAATATATTTGCAATCAAACACTCAATATACTATAATAAGACTATTCGATTACATTCGTATCCATTATATATCCGTCATGTATTCAACTTGTATTCATTTCCCGAAAATATTGGAATTTGGTATCCTATGTATCTATATTCGATCCGAATCTGAGGAAAAAAATATGGAATAACATCCATATCCGATAAAAAAGAAGTATTACCTCAGTATGTAGTATATGCTCATCCAAGTCCATTTTTCTAAGGATTTTATGTATCAAACGGATTTTGTCTTACATGAATCTATCTCACAAAATAAAATATAGGTATTATGGGAAATTGTTTGGGTGCTGGCGGCCTGTAGGTACTAGCACATTCAAAAGTGATGGGTATGTGTATATGAAATGATGTGTGAGTATAAAAAAGTGATGAATGGATGTTATGAACCAAAAATTAATAAAAAAATAAACTACCGTCTATACATCACTTTATAAGCCTTATATATCACTTTATAAAGGGCTGCACATCATTATTAACGCTGTCACCTGCTGTCAATTGTTTTGTCATTACAGAAAACGGATTGGGTATTATGTATTTGAAACTAAACGACACCTAAATGCAGCCATAATTTCTTTGTTTAAAGAGAAAAGAATCCGTTTTGCGTATCACAAATAGTGATATTGATTAATAATCTAAAAAATTATCATGTGTGTGATTATATTGTGAGGGTGGTGGTTATTTGTCCCATTATCCCATAGCACTAATTTTTTGTCATCGAGAAACAAGGTTACCTTTGCTTTTTTATCTATAGTTTACCTTTTCAATAAAACATTTTAAGATTGCCAAAAAAAGAGAAAAAAAAAAAATGACAATCCACCAAATTATCATTGAGTCATGATAATGGTCAAAATTGACCATTATTTTCAATCTATTTCCGTATCTAATACGGACATTTGATCGTATTCCGATCTTATTTTAATAAGAAAGCAGTCGAATTTGACAGATATATGCAAGTTTGTATAAATAATAAGCTGTTATTGAAAAATACAAAAATATGGTTATTTTCATTAATTTGTGTTAAAAAAAATCCAAAAATATGATAAAAATATTAAAAATTCCACATTTGATAATTATGGTTTGGTAGTATCTGTTCGGTGGAACACGGATCCATTAAACGGAGCACAAACAAAAAAATCAAGTGGAACAAATATCCTTATTTATTTATTTTATCTTGTATTTTGATGTATATATTATTATTTATACTTTTATGTTCAATTTTCTATTATCATTAGTAATTCTGTCTCCTACTATGATTAAAAATTATTGGTACACTAATCACTTGTGATTTGAATTAATTGCAGGTGTTTAATTAAATTTGATCCGGCCCAGTAACACATGGAAGTCCAACTCCTAAGCCCAGTACACTTTTTTCCAGCCCAAGTGGCCCAAGCCCAACAAACTCAACCCTAACCTAACCCTAAACCTAACTGCCGCCGCCGCCGCCCTGCTCCGGCGCCGACTTCGCCGGAGCCGCCGCCACTCATCCTCAACACCCATCTCCGCCTCCATCTCCGAACACCACCACCTCCGCGGCTGTCCTGCCTTCTCCACCACCAGCCATCATCCGTTCATCCTTCTCAAGATTCCGGCAGCCCCCGCTACCTCCGACAAGCTCTGGAAAAACCCATCCATGGTGATTCAAACACCCACAGCCACCATTACCTCCGGCCGCCGCCCGCCGCTGCCACCGCACCTCCATCACCCTAGATCCGCCGCCGGCAGCTCCTCCATGCTCGCGGCCTCCTTCTCCGATCTCATCACCACTATCCGCCGGCCACCACCATCCTCTTTGAAATGGAGAAAAGAGAAATGGAAGAGGAAAGGAGGAAGAGGAAATTGGAAAACTGGAAGAAGAAACGAGAGGGAGAAGAGAAATCTGGAAGAAGAAAGAGAAAGAGAGAAAAGAAGGAGAGAGAGAAAATTAAAACATTTGTCGCGGAAGGGTGCATCGCGACAAAATGCTCCGCGACCAAAAAATGCTCCGCGACTGTGAGAGGAATATCAAGACACATAATTTTATCGCGGAACATGGTTCCACGACAAAATGGATCGCGACAAAGACAGAGCTCCTTTCGCGACCAAGAGACAGCTCACGTGACTCCCACTCACTCCACAATTCAAATTTATCACATGGGCAATTGAATGGAAGGACCCAGGACTTGAGGTCCTGCTGGTAAGAAAAAGTTTGTCTTTTCCCGCTGGACTCGAGCTCCCGTCCCCTCCTGTGCGAAAATCTGAAGCAAAAAGGCAAATTTTATGTGTTGTGTCCTATGCAAGATGTTCCGCGACACAACAATTTGTTTGGCGACAAAATGGGCCTTTAATGGGCTTAGGGCTAATTTTGCTCATCTATAAATATATCCTCCCACCCCCCTTGAACAGAAACCTAGCCACACTTGTAGTTTAATTTCTGTTCTTGGGGCACCACTGTGCTCCCAAGTAATTTTTAGTATAGATAGTTTTATTTTAATGTAATGTAGATTTTAGTATAGTTTTAGTTTAATTTCTGTAATAAATTAGTGTGGCTAGTGTTCACATTTTATTTCAGTTTTATATTTTTGTATTTGGGTTGAAAAACACTTAATCAATGGGTGTGTTCAAACCATTTTTGGTTTTTGATGTTATATGAGATAATGTTCCACAAAACTTTGTTATGGATCACTTCCTTAACATTAATTGCTTTATTTTTGCATTTTGGTCACTTGACCATTTTTATTATTTTTTTTAGTTAGATTTAGTGCTTTCTAGATTTAAAATATACTATAAACACTTTGTATTTATCCCTTGATAGATTTAGTGTAGGTTTTACTTTTGGTTTTATTTTGTTAGCATAGTTGTTTTAGGATTAGTTTTTATTTTTTCTTTTTTTTGTTGTTCTTTTCTTTTGTTCTGTTTAGTTTTTAGGTAGTTTGTATTTTTTATTTTGTTCTATTTTCATTTTTATTTGTAGTACATTAGATCTAGAAAAGGGATAGTATTAAGGTGTTTGTGCATATTTCATTAAAAAATTGCATTTCCTATATTGTATTGCATCACGTTGTAACCCCACGGGTTGCAATGTACTTTTCCCGTTGTGATCCCACGGATCACAATGCACACCCATGTAATGCAATATTAGGCGTTATGCTGCCAAAATTTCTATAAAATTTTAAAACCCTTTGTCGCGGAACACTTTGTCGCGGAACCACGTTCCGCGACACAACCCTGTTTGGCGACAAAGGACCAAACTCTTGCATTTTTGTTCGCATGGCTTTTGTTGCGAAGTATCTCTGTCGCGGAACCACGTTCCGCGACAAAATCTTATTCCGAGACAGAAAATTATGCATTGCCATTATTTTAAAACCCTTGGTCGCGGAACAACTCTTGTCGCGAAACCAAGTTTCGCGACAAAACACTTGATTAGCGACCAAGGACCCAAATACTTGTAATTTTATTCTGGGAGGACTCTGTCGCGGAACCTTTGTCGCGGAACCACGGTCCGCGACAAAATCCTTGTTCCGCGACCAGGAATTATGTCCTTACCAATTTTCAAACCCCTTTGTCGCTATACCTCCTTGTCGCGGAACCATGTTCCGCGACAGAATTTTTGCTTAGCGACAAGACAAACCCTAATTTTCAAAATATTAATTTCTCTTATTTCCCACCTCTCTGTCGCGAAACCCTTGTCGCGGACCCACGGTCCGCGACACAAATTCTGAATCGCGACAAACAGGCACCTTTTTTTGCCAAATTTTTATTCTCCATCTCACTCCATTAATTAATTGAACCTTTATATTAATATTTTGAGGTTGAAATCCAATGATATCAACCCATGATTAATTTGATATAAAGAACTTTGTTCAATTGCCCATTAAAAGATTCTTCTACAAGTGATTAAACTCTAATGATCTAAGTACATAATTCGGACTGTAATTAATTAATTATGGAATGAGTGATTATTTAGCCATAAAGAGTGATTATGGAATAATTTTCATACCTTGCATGAGAAACCAATGTCTCTCCAAAAATATTTTTCTTTTATTTATTTTGTCTTTTCCCGTAATGTGTGAAATAGCTAGTAAGAGATACAACAGACTAATGTTGGCGGGTATTCCCACACGGATAACTAGCTCGTGGTCTGTATATTAATTATTAGATGTTATTTTGCATGGTCCGGATAGTGGTCGGTGGAAGCCTTGGCGGTTCGTCCATCCGGGATTATAATAGCTGCTCAGCTGACTCCTATCCGGATACAGTTTTCTTTTCTTTATTTTAATTTCAAACCTGAATCTGGAGCTGTAGTAATGATAGATGATATATGCCAATGCCATCTAATAATTATTGCAGTAATAGAACATGTGGGTTTTTATCCAAATTCACAGATAGTGGAGTCTGAGATGACGGCGGCAACTGTCATTTGAGGCATTCCACTGTCTAAAAATCATTCCATCCAAATGAGAGGGAAATTGGACAGCAGATGTTTGCAGTCCACCCAATCGTTTTGCCATCTTTTTAGCCAAATAAATTCTTTTCATCCCCGGCTATTTCATCTCTGTGTATCACTTCTGTCTAAACCCACCTTATATTTTGGGTTATTTAATTTTACACTTCTTTATAAAATTATGCATGATATTATTATGTAGATATTGTGGTCAATATTATTTTGGGATCCTTCCCTTGGACACAGGAGTCTTGATTTTAATCAGATGTCTCATATTAAATTTCCAACAAAAATTCCTTTATAAAATCCGAATCTGAGTAAGGGATAAATTCGACAGTTATGACTAATTCATATCCGACTGGGGTTAATTTTGGGAAATTAGAAGCAGAGTCAGCGATTAGGTCTCACCCAGACTGAAAGGATCTGTGTTTTAATTGAGAGTCTAGTACCTGATAGGGAACGATTTTCAGATTTATTATTTTCCAAAATTGCTGTTTGTTGGAAATCTTGTATTAAATATTGCACTGGGTCAGATTCCACTTGGATTCCGATAAGGTGTGACAGATAATACTAGAGGAACAACATTCGGGCCTTGGTTATTTTCTAAGGTAGGGTTGAGTATTCTTTCAACTGCTATCCTCTTCTACCAAAGCCTATTTTTGAGTCCTGAGTGAGTGCATCCGGAACGAACTAATTTATTAGTTCGTTTCATTAGTTTGTATCTCATAACCACCCGACGGGAAGTGAACACTGCGAGCGGTTCACCGAGATTAGGGAATTCTTGATCCACATCCGGTCATTCTGACTGGGGGCTTTCTTTTACTACCAGGGTCAGACTTTCAAAAACCTCCGAGTGATAGGATTTTAAATGCTTTCTTTACCGCTTTCTTTTAACTGCTTTATTTAGAGGTCACTCGGTTGTATTGAGAGTTGCGTAACTGCTATTAGGACTGATAGTTAAGGGATAGTTCAGGGCTTGATTAGAATCTTTGGGTGTGACATGGGGGAATGATAGTGGTACTTGACACTTCAACTAATGATTTGTCAGGTGTTGCTTGTCCACCACAGATAAATAATATAACTTTGCAAGGCCTGTGAAGGGAGTTATGAGTCTGTGGTATCTTAGATTATGTTTTTCTTAAGAGCATGTAAACTCTTACTGTAAGTACCTGTCTGTTATAGGGAACATGGTATAGAGAACATGAGAGTTAGCTAACTGGTGGATTATCCCAAACAAAGATCTGCTTAACAAAATGGAAGTTTAATTGTGTTTCATCTGAATCTTGTCCAATTTTTATTCTTTTCTTCCCGTCCCTTCTGTCACATTTTAAATCTGCTTTCTTAGAATAATTTTAACCGCTTCCTTAGAATAATTTTATTGCTTTCTTAGATTAAATTTAATTCGCTTTCTAGAATAATTTTATCTGTTTTACTCTAATTGCTTTCATAATCTAGTTTAAATTCTATCAAGTAGTTGGTAGTCAAATCACAAACTTGAATCGAGTAACCGAGTGGAAAATCTTATAAAACGACGTGGGCCCTGCTTCCATCGCACATCCTCCAGTGAACGATCCGGTACTTACTATAAATACTGCAATTTTTGACTCCGTGCGCTTTCGGGGGCACAGTTTCTTAACACGAGTAAATAAAAACGTGATTTTTCGGAAAATACTCATGTAGTGGGAATCTGCCGAAAGTTTCATGGCAGGGAATCTCATGACATGAAATCATGAGAAGTATCATGGCACAACTGCCGGGGACCCTCAGTGTGACAGGCTGAAGGTCAATCTATCCCGGTTGTACCATGAGACTTGTCAAAAGTTTCATAACATGAGAGGACTGCAACGCCATTTGAAATTAAAGCACCCCACCTGAGTAATAAAGAGCAACACTCTTAATATATCCCTAAACCCATTCCATAAATCATAACTCATTCATTTAATAAATTCAAACTCGATATATTTCAGAAAATACTCGTGTTAATGAAATTTTTCAAAAGTTTCATGGCGCCGTTGCCGGGGAGGATGCATCGTCGTTTATTAAGAGAATTACACTCCTGATTACTCATAGTTAGTTAGTGTATCTTAATATATTTATTTCAGAACAGAGAAGTACTCTCAAATCAATTAAACATTTAGAGTACTAAGACTCTAAATGTGAGGATGTTGATTTGAGAGGAAAATCTAACCATATGGGTATTTTGTCTTGCAGGAATCATGGAGCCGCCAAAATTGGTATAAGGAGTTAAATGTGGAAGTGTAGCATTGGGGCTACACTAATTTGATTTTTCGTTTAATTTTACACCTCTCCAATTGTAAAATCGAGGTTAATTAAACGAAAAATGAAAGAAAAAGGGAGAAGTGTAGCATTGGGGCTACACTAATTTGCAATTGTAAATTGCACAACACGTGAGACTCACGTGTTTGTCATCTCCACCACATCCGAACCACGAAGCTCCACCGCTGCTCCATCGCCCAGCCACCGCATTACCACCACTGCGCTGAGGAAACCCTCATCACTGGTGAAACAACAAATGGAGCAGCAGATCTTCGGGCTACCATTTGCTCACCACCATCGGACAAGCCACGGCCACCATCTCACCTGCCATCGCCCCTCTCTCGACTGAGCATCAAAACAGGTTCCCGGTTGGATTAGTTCTGTAATTGACCGAAGATTATATCCGGAAATTAAAGA
The DNA here is from genome assembly GCA_030278955.1 of Hygrophila difformis. Taxonomy (NCBI): domain Eukaryota; kingdom Viridiplantae; phylum Streptophyta; class Magnoliopsida; order Lamiales; family Acanthaceae; genus Hygrophila; species Hygrophila difformis. The sequence continues at coordinate 52,156,853 of JAOANR010000001.1, read as the reverse complement.
AATATAAAATCCGGAGTGATTTTCACAAGCACAGAATTGATCCAACCTAAATTTCTGCAAGTCAAAATCATATATATATATATATATTTATATATATTTATATTTATCTCTTGTGCATATTATTAAATAATTTGGGTGTTAGTCAATTGAATCACATTTACAGTACTAGGACTCTAAATGTGAGGATGTTGATATTTTTTGAGACAATCCGATAAATTATTTTGTGTTTGCTTTGCAGGAATTCGTGGGACCAACAAAAAGAAAATTAAAGCTTCAAAAAGGTCCCCGGTTGGGTCGATTCTGTGATTAAAAGAAAATATTCCTGGAATTTAAAGCAATTTAAGATCCGGAATAATTTTTATAAGAACGGAATCAATCCAACCTAATTTGTGCAAGTAGATTAAATTTTATTTATGTCTAGAAAATCCAAAAATGTGATCGAGCAATTTTGATGAAAATCAAAATTTTTCCAAGTATTGGGCATCGAACAATTGCCTTGTTCGATGAACCAAGCGATCACACATAGCCAAAATCGTCGAACACTTAATTGGTTTGACGAAAAAGGCTATCAGAATTATTTTCTCCCTCCCTCCCTCCACTTTTATTTTATTTTGATTTTGATAATTTGTTTAAGTAGGAATTGATTTACTCACATTTCGAGCAAGGCTCAAAATGTGAGGATGTTGACTCTTCACTTAAAAAAAAAAAAGTGTGTTATTTTTCTTTTTGCTTATTTTTATTATTTTATATTTCCACCCAAATCTGTCAAGAAATTCACATATTTGATTTTGGTTTATGATTAAATTTTCAAACTTTTAAATTGGGATAATATAATTGAAGACATGCATGATATGAATTTTCGAGGTTTTGAGCTATAAAAATTTAATGATATAATCATCTTGTTGGGTAATGAGTCCTCATGTTGAGAATTTTATTGAATAGGTTGTAAGAATTTTTCAAAGATTATATTCATGAATACTGTATGACATGAATCAACCATTCCATGTGAGATTTGAGCCGTGAGTCACTTTTACTCATTCTTTTATTTGATGTGTGAAAATCACTTCAGTTAAAGGATACTAGAACTTGCGATTGGGACCGATTCAAGACCATGCCATATTCCAAAAATCGAGCATATGATCGAGGCACTTAGAAAAACCCAAATTTTGGCCTTCTTTTGAATTCCAAACCCAAAAAATATTTTCCCTTTAGGATTAACCACTTTGAGCCTTAAGCCTAATTTTTCTTTGAAGCCCTCTATATTATTCCTGTCCTCACAAAATGACCAAAAAAAAAAAAAGAAAAAAAAAATCCAAACCCAAGTGTGCAAGAATAAATTTTATCAAGGCATTAAAATTTATGATCATCAAATTATAATCGGTATTCAAAAAGCCGATTCAAAAAAAAAAAAGAAAGAAAAGAAAAGAAAAATGTTGATTTCAATTCAACACAAATAAATTGCAAATGACAAAGCAAATTAGACATAGTCTAATGTCATGCAATAGAAAAAGAAAAGCACAAGTAACAAGAGAAAGAAAAATAATGATGATCAATAAAAATGTCATGTTATGATAATATTAATTCTTGCCACTTCTTAGCCCAATAATTCCCCTCCATACCAAATGTTACAACCGTATGCCCCATTATAACCCTTGAATAAGACCTCATGATCTCGATTTGAAGAAATGAGCCGGTGGCGAGTTGGTCCAATTGCAAGCTTATGGGATAATTTAATTAAACTTTATTATGAGCGTTCATGATAAAACCCCAATTTTGAGAGTGAGTGAAATTTCCGTTTCTACCATATGTGAGGCTGTGCTTTTAATTAATATTCATGTCATGCTTTAATTCTAGAATTAAATCAACGATTATTTCTAAACATGATATTCATGAAGAATTATCAATAATGACTGATTTGTAGGCCCTGATTAAGTGAGAAGTATCATTTTATTAAACACTGCAATCAAGAGAATTTAATTCTTGTAGTTTTTGATTGTCTTATCCCAATATAAAAAGAATGATATTTTTGAAGCCACGCAAATAGATTGAATATGCAGCGTCTATGCTCTTAGGAGCACTGACTCTGACTGCTCGGGGACGATCAGTATTAAATGTGAGGATGTTGATAATGGCCAAAATTGACCATTATTTTCAATCTATTTCCGTGTCTAATACGGACATTTGATCGCATTCCGATCTTATTTTAATAAGAAAGCAGTCGAATTTGACAGATATATGCAAGTTTGTATAAATAATAAGCTGTTATTGAAAAATACAAAAATATGGTTATTTTCATTAATTTGTGTTAAAAAAAATCCAAAAATATGATAAAAATATTAAAAACTCCACATTTGATAATTATGGTTTGGTAGTATCTGTTCGGTGGAACACGGATCCATTAAACGGAGCACAAACAAAAAATCAAGTGGAACAAATATCCTTATTTATTTATTTTATCTTGTATTTTGATGTACATATTATTATTTATACTTTTATGTTCAATTTTCTATTATCATTAGTAATTCTGTCTCCTACTATGATTAAAAATTATTGGTACACTAATCACTTGTGATTTGAATTAATTGCAGGTGTTTAATTAAATTTGATCCGGCCCAGTAACACATGGAAGTCCAACTCCTAAGCCCAGTACACTTTTTTCCAGCCCAAGTGGCCCAAGCCCAACAAACTCAACCCTAACCTAACCCTAAACCTAACTGCCGCCGCCGCCGCCCTGCTCCGGCGCCGACTTCGCCGGAGCCGCCGCCACTCATCCTCAACACCCATCTCCGCCTCCATCTCCGATCACCACCACCTCCGCGGCTGTCCTGCCTTCTCCACCACCAGCCATCATCCGTTCATCCTTCTCAAGATTCCGGCAGCCCCCGCTACCTCCGACAAGCTCTGGAAAAACCCATCCATGGTGATTCAAACACCCACAGCCACCATTACCTCCGGCCGCCGCCCGCCGCTGCCACCGCACCTCCATCACCCCAGATCTGCCGCCGGCAGCTCCTCCATGCTCGCGGCCTCCTTCTCGATCTCATCACCACTATCCGCCGCCACCACCATCCTCAATTTGAAATGGAGAAAAGAGAAATGGAAGAGGAAAGGAGAAAGAGGAAATTGGAAAACTGGAAGAAGAAACGAGAGGGAGAAGAGAAATCTGGAAGAAGAAAGAGAAAGAGAGAAAAGAAGGAGAGAGAGAAAATTAAAACATTTGTCGCGGAAGGGTGCATCGCGACAAAATGCTCCGCGACCAAAAAATGCTCCGCGACTGTGAGAGGAATATCAAGACACATAATTTTGTCGCGGAACCATGCTCCGCGATTGTGAGAGGAATATCAAGACACATAATTTTGTCGCGGAACATGGTTCCGCGACAAAATGGACCGCGGCAAAGACAGAGCTCCTTTAGCGACCAAGAGACAGCTCACGTGACTCCCACTCACTCCACAATTCAAATTTATCACATGGGCAATTGAATGGAAGGACCCAGGACTTGAGGTCCTGCTGGTAAGAAAAAGTTTGTCTTTTCCTGCTGGACTCGAGCTCCCGTCCCCTCCTGTGCGAAAATCTGAAGCAAAAAGGCAAATTTTATGTGTTGTGTCCCTTGCAAGCTGTTCCGCGACACAACAATTTGTTTGGCGACAAAGTGGGCCTTTAATGGGCTTAGGGCTAATTTTGCTCATCTATAAATATATCCTCCCACCTCCCTTGAACAGTAACCTAGCCACACTTGTAGTTTAATTTCTGTTCTTGGGGCACCACTGTGCTCCCAAGTAAATTTTAGTATAGATGGTTTTATTTTAATGTAATGTAGATTTTAGTATAGTTTTAGTTTAATTTCTGTAATAAATTAGTGTGGCTAGTGTTCACATTTTATTTCAATTTTATATTTTTGTATTTGGGTTGAAAAACACTTAATCAATGGGTGTGTTCAAACCATTTTTGGTTTTTGATGTTATATGAGATAATGTTCCACAAAACTTTGTTATGGATCACTTCCTTAACATTAATTGCTTTATTTTTGCATTTTGGTCACTTGACCATTTTTATTATTATTTTTAGTTAGATTTAGTGCTTTCTAGCTTTAAAATGTATAAACACTTTGTATTTATCCCTTGATAGATTTAGTGTAGGTTTTACTTTTGGTTTTATTTTGTTAGCATAGTTGTTTTAGGATTAGTCTTTATTTTTTCTTTTTTTTGTTGTTCTTTTCTTTTGTTCTGTTTAGTTTTTAGGTAGTTTGTATTTTTATTTTGTTCTATTTTCATTTTTATTTGTAGTACATTAGATCTAGAAAGGGATAGTATTAAGGTGTTTGTGCATATTTCATTAAAAAATTGCATTTTCTATATTGTATTGCATCACGTTGTAACCCCACGGGTTGCAATGTAATTTTCCCGTTGTGATCCCACGGATCACAATGCACACCCATGTAATGCAATATTAGGCGTTATGCTGCCAAAATTTCTATAAAATTTTAAAACCCTTTGTCGCGGAACACTTTGTCGCGGAACCACGTTCCGCGACACAACCCTGTTTGGCGACAAAGGACCAAACTCTTGCATTTTTGTTCGCATGGCTTTTGTCGCGAAGTATCTCTGTCGCGGAACCACGTTCCGCGATAAAATCTTATTCCGAGACAGAAAATTATGCCTTGCCATTATTTTAAAACCCTTGGTCGCGGAACAACTCTTGTCGCGGAACCAAGTTTCGCGACAAAACACTTGATTAGCGACCAAGGAGCCAAATACTTGTAATTTTATTCTGGGAGGACTCTGTCGCGGAACCTTTGTCGCGGAACCACGGTCCGCGACAAAATCCTTGTTCCGCGACCAGGAATTATGTCCTTACCAAATTTCAAACCCCATTGTCGCTATACCTCCTTGTCGCGGAACCATGTTCCGCGACAAAATTTTTGCTTAGCGACAAGACAAACCCTAATTTTCAAAATATTAATTTCTCTTATTTCCCACCTCTCTGTCGCGAAACCCTTGTCGCGGACCCACGGTCCGCGACACAAATTCTGCATCGCGACAAACATGCACCTTTTTTTGCCAAATTTTTATTCTCCATCTCACTCCATTAATTAATTGAACCTTTATATTAATATTTTGAGGTTGAAATCCAATGATATCAACCCATGATTAATTTGATATAAAGAATTTTGTTCAATTTCCCATTAAAAGATTCTTCTACAAGTGATTAAACTCTAATGATCTAAGTACATAATCCGGACTGTAATTAATTAATTATGGAATGAGTGATTATTTAGCCATAAAGAGTGATTATGGAATAATTTCCATACCTTGCATGAGAAACCAATGTCTCTCCAAAAATATTTTTCTTTTATTTATTTTGTCTTTTCCCGTAATGTGTGAAACAGCTAGTAAGAGATACAACAGACTAATGTTGGCGGGTATTCCCACACGGATAACTAGCTCGTGGTCTGTATATTAATTATTAGATGTTATTTTGCATGGTCCGGATAGTGGTCGGTGGAAGCCTTGGCGGTTCGTCCATCCGGGATTATAATAGCTGCTCAGCTGACTCCTATCCGGATACAGTTTTCTTTTCTTTATTTTAATTTCAAACCTGAATCTGGAGCTGTAGTAATGATAGATGATATATGCCAATGCCATCTAATAATTATTGCAGTAATAGAACATGTGGGTTTTTATCCAAATTCACAGATAGTGGAGTCTGAGATGACGGCGGCAACTGTCATTTGAGGCATTCCACTGTCTAAAAATCATTCCATCCAAATGAGAGGGAAATTGGACAGCAGATGTTTGCAGTCCACCCAATCGTTTTGCCATCTTTTTAGCCAAATAAATTCTTCTCATCCCCGGCTATTTCATCTCTGTGTATCAACTTCTGTCTAAACCCACCTTATATTTTGGATTATTTAATTTTACACTTCTTTATAAAATTATGCATGATATTATTATGTAGATATTGTGGTCAATATTATTTTGGGATCCTTCCCTTGGACACAGGAGTTTTGATTTTAATCAGATGTCTCATATTAAATTTCCAACAAAAGTTCCTTTATAAAATCCGGATCTGAGTAAGGGATAAATTCGACAGTTATGACTAATTCATATCCGACTGGGGGTTAATTTTGGAAAATTAGAAGCAGAGTCAGCAATTAGGTCTCACCCAGACTGAAAGGATCTGTGTTTTAATTGAGAGTCTAGTACCTGATAGGGAACGATTTTCAGATTTATTATTTTCCAAAATTGCTGTTTGTTGAAAATCTTGTATTAAATATTGCACTGGGTCAGATTCCACTTGAATTCCGATAAGGTGTGACAGATAATACTAGAGGAACAACATTCGGGCCTTGGTTATTTTCTAAGGTAGGGTTGAGTATTCTTTCAACTGCTATCCTCTTCTGCCAAAGCCTATTTTTGAGTCCTGAGTGAGTGCATCCGGAACGAACTAATTTATTAGTTCGTTTCATTAGTTTGTATCTCATAACCACCCGACGGGAAGTGAACACTGCGAGCGGTTCACCGAGATTAGGGAATTCTTGATCCACATCCGGTCATTCTGACTCGGGGCTTTCTTTTACTACCAGGGTCAGACTTTCAAAAACCTCCGAGTGATAGGATTTTAAATGCTTTCTTTACCGCTTTCTTTTAACTGCTTTATTTAGAGGTCACTCGGTTGTATTGAGAGTTGCGTAACTGCTAGTAGGACTGATAGTTAAGGGATAGTTCAGGGCTTGATTAGAATCTTTGGGTGTGACATGGGGGAATGATAGTGGTACTTGACACTTCAACTAATGATTTGTCAGGTGTTGCTTGTCCACCACAGATAAATAATATAGCTTTGCAAGGCCTGTGAAGGGAGTTATGAGTCTGTGGTATCTTAGATTATGTTTTTCTTAAGAGCATGTAAACTCTTACTGTAAGTACCTGTCTGTTATAGGGAACATGGTATAGAGAACATGAGAGTTAGCTAACTGGTGGATTATCCCAAACAAAGATCTGCGTAACAAAATGGAAGTTTAATTGTGTTTCATCTGAATCTTGTCCAATTTTTATTCTTTTCTTCCTGTCCCTTCTGTCACATTTTAAATCTGCTTTCTTAGAATAATTTTAACCGTTTCCTTAGAATAATTTTATTGCTTTCTTAGATTAAATTTAATTCGCTTTCTAGAATAATTTTATCTGTTTTACTCTAATTGCTTTCATAATCTAGTTTAAATTCTGTCAAGTAGTTGGTAGTCAAATCACAAACTTGAATCGAGTAACCGAGTGGAAAATCTTATAAAACGACGTGGGCCCTGCTTCCATCGCACATCCTCCAGTGAACGATCCGGTACTTACTATAAATACTGCAATTTTTGACTCCGTGCGCTTTCGGGGGCACAGTTTCTTAACACGAGTAAATAAAAACGTGATTTTTCGGAAAATACTCATGTAGTGGGAATCTGCCGAAAGTTTCATGGCAGGGAATCTCATGACATGAAATCATGAGAAGTATCATGGCACATATGCCGGGGACCCTCAGTGTGACAGGCTGAAGGTCAATCTATCCCGGTTGTACCATGAGACCTGTCAAAAGTTTCATAACATGAGAGGACTGCAGCGCCATTTGAAATTAAAGCACCCCACCTGAGTAATAAAGAGCGACACTCTTAATATATCCCTAAACCCATTCCATAAATCATAACTCATTCATTTAATAAATTCAAACTCGATATATTTCAGAAAATACTCGTGTTAATGAAATTTGTCAAAAGTTTCAAGTCACTTTTATGGCCTCTAAATTTCTTTTAAAGTTGTCACTCGAATTTAAAATTAGGAAAAGAAATTGTCATTCTGTCCATTGAAAAGTCAACTCGAACGATGTTATCTTGTAGATACAAATTGAATGGTGTTTTAAAATCAATACTCCCTTCGTCGCTCGTACCATTAAAGATGGTCTCTTTTTTTTTTTTTTTTTTTTGTCAACTATACGAATTTAACTCAGTTTTATAAAGTAGAATGAAAATAATAAAGAAATACAGCAATATGGGTATTGTTTGAATTGCTTTTAATCATACAGTTTTATCTAATCCCTTTAGTCTTGTTTTGTTACCTTTTCTGGCCTTCTGGCTTACCCAAAAAAATATATATCGAATTAGACGAATTCGTCTATTAACTATCCTAATCATTGTCGAACCTGTCCATGAACCCGATTTTTTTGCAAATCATCACCGTACCTGTCCATTAACTACCCTAATGAAGGGATGGTTTCGGCGATGATTAAGGTAGTTAAATTATGGCTTCGGCAATCATTAATTAGCTAAAAAATCGGGTTCATGGACGGGTTCGGCGATAATTAAGCTAGTTAATGGACAGATTCGTCTAATTCGATATTTCTGGGATGGTTTTGGAAATTGAAAAAACTTATGGGAGTAGATAAGTTTTTTTTTTTTTTTTTTTTTCCTCTCGATTTGGGACTATGACACCTACCTTTAATTTTAACCATCTCCAGCATTAAAATGATATTATTCGTTTTGGACCGAGCCTATATAGTTTTGTTTTAGGGTTTAGGCTAAAAAAGAACTCGTACTACTGTAGTTAGCTAATTTTTTATATTTAGTGACGTCTTTTCCTGTTCTTCCGATATGAGACTTGAATTTGCTGCCAACAACACTTGACAAGACATTTTTTCTTTTTGAGGCATAATCATTTATTCATAAGCTCCAAAGCTGAATACAACTGAATCAATTACAGATGCTCAAAACCATTCTAAACCCACGGGACAAAAGCCAATATGATCCCACAACTTTCATGTGTTTCTCAAATGATCCCATAATTATGCACTTCACTTAATCCATCCAATATGTTTGCTAATCCTCGCCCAAATGATCCCATCGGAGGTTAATTGCGAGGAAATCATCTCACAACTTTTGTCCATTTCTTAAATGGTCCCATAATTAACTCCTTAATCATTGCGACACGTCATCCTGGAAGACCATTAATCTCGGATGGGATCATTTGGGCGATGATTAGCAAACATATTGGATGGATTAAGTGAAGTGCACAATTATGGGACCATTTGAGAAACACACGAAAGTTGTGGGATCATATTGGCTTTTTTCCCAATGTTTTTGTGGTTAGAATAGGGAAAAAAAACCCAAATGGTCCACTAATTTTGAAAAATTTCTTAAATAGTCCCATAATTTTTGAATTTTTCTAATCCATCCTCTAACTAGCTTAATTGAGGCCAAAATCATCCCAAACCCCTTAACGACATACGTGGCAGTGGATTAAGGAGGTCAAATCCCATTGACCGGATAAAGTGGCTTACCTGGCAGTTGGGCTGACGACTACAAGCCTTTTTCTCGAAACAAGTGGGACTTGAGGAAATACCTGGAAGCATGAGTTGGACATGGACTCAATTTGGGGTTAATTATGGAATGGAAGGAATGGAAGTCGTCGGAGTTACGGGATGGCCGGATGGATGTCTATCATGTAACTAATAAAAATCAAGAAATTAAAGCCTTCCCTGGATACACCAACAGAGAAAAGCATGAGAAAACATGCTGGAGTATGAGAAAAGCATAGAATTATCCGGTCAGAAAAATTCTTCAATTGTTGGCGTTCAAATATGTGCAAACCCGATCCAAACAGCAATTTATTGGCACAAGATGAATGCAAAGCTTGAAAGGACACTGCAAACACTTTCAAATCGCAGAAAACATGCTGGAGGAAACTTGCTTGCTTTGGAAGACAATGAATAGTAATTCCGGAGAGGCTCCAAACTCATTCGAAAATGGAAAAATTTATGTGCATTCGACTCCCCCTCACATAAGGATCACAAATCTGTGATCGGACATCAGAAATTCTTAACCAAAACTCGCGGACGCAAAATGTGGCCGGAACTTTACTTTCTTGACCGGAATTTTGGCCGGGGTCATTTTTTCAGCAAATTTGATGGATCTTATGCCGATTCCCACTGAAATTGTCTAAAGATTACAACCGTAAACTTAAAATAAAGTTTCGATCAACTAACAACAAAAGCGATGGAAATTACATATAAATTTCATGTAACAGTTGCAGAAAGTTAAAATGGCCACTGCCATGAATCAAGGAGAAGTGCAGTCTTCTTAGCAGCGGCAACTGTTCAAAAGTGGAGCTAGATCCAAGATCCTTGTCCTCCATTTCTTCGTTGTCTTCCTCCCCTGTAAACGCGGTGAACCGCCTTGGAGTGACTCATACAGAAAAATAACACAAAAGCAATCAATCAGTGTGTGTATATGTGTGCGAACTGTGGAACATGGAAAAAAACAAGCAGAGCGATGAAAGTGTGGGGTGACGTGTGTGAAATTTGGGGATTTCCCATAAATCGAAGCAGGTGGAGGTCCAAAAAGGAGACTGACACCTCCCCAAGTGCCATGTAAGCGTCTCTGTCTGGTGAATGGCTTTTGATTCCCTTAATCCATGCCACGTCTGTCATTAAAGGGGTATGGGATGATTTTGGCCACAATTAAGCTAGTTAGAGGATGGATTGGAATAATTCAAAACTTATGGGACTATTTGAGAAATTTTCCAAAATTAGGGGAGTATTTGGGTTTTTTTTTCGGAAAATACTGGTCAGACCATAAAATGCCACAAAATGCCTCAATACTACTCAATACTAACACTTGACAAGACATATCCTCAACCTAGTTGGAAATAACTTTGATATAATTATTAAGAGTATGAACTAATAACATAGTTTACATAATTTATATGGTAATAGAGCAATGAAATACAGAGGGATAATCAGTTATAGAATTCGGTATATGGTGCTTATAATTATGTTGTGAAATGCAGACAATTATTATTATTATAGTATTATTGAAAGTGGTTAGATCATTATTTTTTCCACTTTCGAATCAAGGTTCAAAATCTCCGTCAACCTAATATCCCTTCCCTGACCTCTTTCTTGGGTAACTTATTATCATGTAACACCCACATTCAAAGGCGATGTTACACGAAACTTATATTAATTAATACAAGTAGAAAAAATGAACAGATGTTCAAGCAACAAGCATGTAGGGCTAAATAACCATTTTATTTAGAATTTATTTAATTTTCTTGAAAAACATATGTATTCAGTCTGCTCTTACAACATATGTATTCGAGAACAGCTTAAGTGAGCAAGCTAAATTCAGGTGCAGTGTACGCGAGAAGAGCATCACCCTGCGCAGCACCCGCGGGCGCAATTTGCGATTTAAGGACAGTATTAAATTGGCTCAAGGTAAGGCAAACATTTGCAGGAACTGGAAGTGGGACAATAGCGGAGCAAAGATTGGGTAGATTAGGATCGCCAACGGTACTAGCTATACTAGATGAGATGCTAAAGGATCCATCGGAATTCGTCACATTTCTGCCAAATTCGTAAGTGTTGTTAAGTGACGCGGAACAAATAATGCTAACTCGTACGCCCACGAGTGGTGTTCCGGGACAGTTTCCATCGGATGTGCAGCAAAGCTGGCCGGTTACGACGTAGGTGTTCAGGGTGGGAATGATTTGGGCATATGTTGAGGGCATTGCTGTTGAAAATAGTAACAAGGCAGCGAAAGAAACATGGATGATCATGCCAGTATGATCCATTTTGGATATCTTTTTTTCAGAGAGTGTTTTAATTTGTTTTTGTGTTGTGCAATATTGGAAGAATGAGATCTATTTATAGATTTTTTTTTGTTCTTTTTTTCACCACAAAATTTCTTGGAGGATGCAATGTCAACGACGAAAACCCTATTGGTAGTAAATTATTGCTATCTTGCTATTGAATTGTTTATACTTACTTATAGGAGTTTTAAATTAATAAATTGCATTTCTCTTTTCTGACTAATGTAAAGTTCTCTTTCCGTCCTAGCTAATGTGTCTTGTTTGACTTTTTGACATCGTTGATTGTTCAACTTTGACTCAATTTTATTGCAAGTATATATTTGGAAAAAATAATCAAATTGGGCCTTGTTAAAATCGTATGATCATGTAGTTTTTGAATATATATTTTACATAATTTTTCATTGTACGTATTTTGAGATATTAACGATGGAAAAAATGCATTGAATTGTGTACAAAAGTCAAATAAGACAAGTTAAATGGGACGGAGGGAGTAATAATTTTTTGCATCTATTTTGTTAGGACCAAATTTTCTTGTATGTGTTCCAACCGATGTTTAAACACCAAATAAGGACTCTAAGACAAATCTTTTCCGGATGCAAAGTATTTATAGAAATAACACCTATTGATCTGGAGATTTTCCCAACGGCTCTTGACGGATTTTCAGGGATAGGTGCTGAAGATACTACTGGCAAGCAGAAGAAGAAGGATAAGGTGGTGGCTTCCAGTTCAGGCGTAGGCTGAGGAGGATGTGTTGGGCCAACAATTTTTTATTTGTTTAGTGATTGGGCCATTGTGTGTTAGGCGGCCCAGCCCATATCTTATATATTTGTATCTGCTTGAGGGATTTTGTGTAACCCAATTCATTTTTACTCATCAATGAAAATCCTATTTCCCTCCAACATTCTGATTACCTCCAACTTCCACATGGTATCAGAGCGGTTACCGATCCTGAAATTCTGATTCAATTCGTTGTTTATCTCCTGATTCGATTCTGAATTTTGTTCTCCTTTCTGCTTTTGCACTATGTCGACTGAAACGCCTTTGAATGAAGCTTCAGAAACTGTCACTTCCACCACTGACGGATCTGGAGCTGGAAATTCCACCATTGTCTCTGGTGGAGATGTCTATCGCCTCACGAATGCTGATCAGCCAAATCTGCAGCTCTCCACTATGCAACTTGATGGAACGAACTGGACCAGCTGTATAATTTCGGTTTGCACTGCCTTGATCATCAAGGCGAAGATCCGATTCATCGATGGAACATTGCCAAAGCCAGCTGAGGATGATCCTCAGCTGGAACTCTGGATCAGTGTCGACAGTATGGTGATAACTTGGCTACGCAACTCGATCTCCTCGGAAATTGCTCGGCAATTTATTCACACACCTACCGCTCGAGCGCTATGGATGGAGCTTGAAGATTGCTATGGTCAGATCAATGGACCTCAGATTCTCATTCTCAAAAGGAAGATTGCAAACCTCACTCAAGGTAACAGATCTGCTACCAGTTACTATTCTGAGCTGAAAATGCTTTGGAGTGATTTCAAAGCATTTCAACCTTATCCTACTACTAATCTGGAAACTCTGGAAGCACTGATGAAAAATGATGAAAAGGATTTGGTATTACAATATCTAATGGGATTGAATGAGGAGTTTGCTCACGTTTGTAATCAGATTCTGATGTTAAGTCCTTTACCTTCGGCTAGTAAGGCTCATGGTATAATCTGCTCAGTTGAAGCTCAGAAAGGAGCTCTAGGAATGACTGGTATCAATGAGAGCAGTGGCTTCGCTCTTGCTGTTGTTGACAAAGGTTCAAGTGACAAACGTATCATATGCAGCTACTGTAAAAAGCCTGGTCACTTGAAGGAGAAGTGTTATCAGCTTGCAAATAAGAATTCTTATTGCGATCATTGTAAGAGGAATGGTCATTCTAAGGCCAACTGCTTCATGGTGACTGGTGTTGTACCGGATTGGTACAAAACCTTAAGAGATAGTAAGAAAGGAAAACAGATTGCTGGAGCTACTTATGGAGGATTTGGACAGGATGGATCAGGTGGTGTTAAGACTGGAGGTGCTGATCAACACTCTCACTCGTCTGCTGAAGCCAGAATCTCAAAACTGGAAGAGATGATCAGAGATGTAAGTAAGCAGCAAGCAAACCTTTCAATGACCACTCCCATTGATATTGCTGGTGGAGCCTTCAACATGACAGGTAGCATTTCCTCATCTCACTATTTGAGTACTGTGTGGTTATTAGATTCTGGGGCATCTTGTCATTTATGTGCAAATCTTTCCTTTTTGATTGACTCTCAGCCTTTGATATCTCCTTTTCCTATCTATCTGCCTGATGGCACTTATAAGCTTCCTACACACATAGGTTCTGTTATGCTATCACCAACATTCAGAGTTCCTAATGTGTTCTATGTTCCTGGTGTGGTTTTGAATTTAATCTCTATTAGCCAACTGACTAGAGATCTTCAATGTATGGCAATTTTTGATCCTTACTCATGCACCTTGCAGGACCTGATTTCTAAGAAGAACTTACTTAAGGCTAATATTCTAAATAAACTCTACACTTGTAGTGCTAGAGATTCTGAAATTCCTTTCCATATTGTCAATTCTGCTGTGAGTAGTTCTAATTCTCCTATTGTATGGCATAGGAGGCTTTGTCATCCCTCAGATATTGTAATGAGCAAGCTTGGTTTGAATATTGATTGTAGTAAAATACCTTGTGATGTTTGTCAATGTTCTAAGATGCATAGACTTCCTTTTCCTCATAGCTCTTCACATGCTACAAATATCTTTGATCTGGTTCACTGTGACTTATGGGGACCTTTTTCCCTTGCTGATCGACACAACCACAAGTATTTGTTGACTGTGGTTGATGATGCTTCTAGAGCCACTTGGCTTTTCCTCATGCACTCAAAATCTGAAACCTTGCCTCACTGTCTAACTTTGTCACTCTTGTCCAAAATCAATACAGTAAATCTATTAAAGTTCTGAGGAGTGATAATGGAACTGAATTTTGTAATCAAAAGTGTAGCAACCTATTATTATCCATCAAACTTCATGCACCTACACTCCCCAACAAAATGGCCGTGTTGAAAGAAAGCACCAACATCTGGTGCAAGTAGCTAGGAGCCTACTTCTTACCTCTGGTCTTCCTAAACTATATTGGGGTGACACCATGCTTGCTTCTGCCTACATTATTAATAGACTACCAACCAAAGTGCTTAACTGGAAATCACCTAGTGAAGTGATTACTGGAAACAAGCCATCCCTTTCATATCTCCACAGTTTTGGCTGCCTATGCTATGTTAAGGATCCTAACCCTTCACTTGGGAAACTAGAGCCTAGAGGAATGGAAGGGGTTAATCTCGGGGTAGCTAGTAATCAGAAGGGGTATAAAATCCTTGTGCTTCAAACTAAGAAAGTGATCATATCTCGGGATGTAGCCTTCTTTGATGACATTTTTCCTTTCACAGAAAAGCCTGCCCCAACATCTTTGCCTTCATCTCCTATCCCTACATCCTCAGTTAGCCAACCTTACCCTCTATACTCCATTGACATTCCCTCTGAGTACCCCATTGGTACTCAGCCAACAGCTATCTCCACAAGGGAGCCTACTGCTTCCTTGCCCACAGAGCACTCTCCTTTGATCCCTCACGGATCATTGAGTCATACCTCATGTCCTTCTGCTGATTCACCCACTGAGAATCAGCCTATAACTCACTCTCAAGAGGCATCCTGTGACTCCTCTTGTTCAGGTGATTCTTCTTCTTTGAATCATCAGCCTTCGAATGTTGGCACTACCATGACTACTGTCCCTGTCTCTGATATTCCATCCAGACCTCGAAGAGTGACTCGGATGCCTGCTAAATATAAAGATTATGTATGCTCTTCCATCACGGATCTTGAGTTTGTTCCACAGAGTTTTGAGCAAGCTCGTGCCATTCCACACTGGAAGGCTGCCATTGACAAGGAGCTGGAAGCATTAACCTTGAATCATACTTGGGATCTTGTCTCTCTTCCAAAAGGAAGGAAGCCAGTGGGTTGCAAATGGGTTTTTCGAGTTAAACATAATTCTGATGGCTCCATCAACAAACACAAGGCAAGGCTAGTAGCAAAGGGCTTCCATCAAAAGTTTGGTGAAGATTACACTGAATCCTTTGCTCCAGTGG